>CM036257.1:29943994-30293994 GCA_020698575.1 Bostrychus sinensis
AAAATAAAATTAAAAATTTATATTTTTTTTTTAAATCGATGAAAAAGAAATAATAATAATAATAATAATAATAATAATAATAATAATAATAATAATAATAATAATAATACTTTTAAATAAAGGTTAATTCAAAATTATTACAATGCTGCTCACGAGCCTTTTTTTTTCTTCCCACGAGCCTGAACCAGAGGAGAGGAGCAAGCTAACGTTAAATAAAATTTAGCTAGCATAAGAATTAATACTTTTTACATATTTTCATCGGAACAGAGTGAACTTTGTGGCCGTGGAGAGCCTGCTTAAACTAATTACAGGAGTTTTGGTAAGTTTTTTTTTCTTTTTGTACGGCTGTCTGTCTAATTAACGAGGTCATTAACGGTAAACGAAGCAGATTAATGATGCAATCGCCTGTATTCGCATATTCTGATGTTTCTGATTTTACATAACGTCATATGAGCGAATGTATTTTATTTTTCACAGTGATTTACGTTAATATTTAGTTTAAAATCGTTTTGCTGCTGATTAATTTTTAGTGGTTTGCTAAAACGTTAACTACTCTTTAAAGTTAGATAAAAGCAACCGCCATTTTGAATTAACGGTTATTTAATGTTCGTTATTTCAGTGTTTCTCTGTTGGTTTTTAAAGTATTAAACATGTATTAGATTTGGTGGAGTTGAAATGGAGGCCTTACAAGTATTATTTTAGGGAACATTTAGCTCTTATATTGTGAAATTGCAACACAATATTAGATAACGCTGGCAAACTTTTCCCATTTATGCTCATGGGATTCCAATGGAAGACTATTTCCGCCACTTAAAAAAAAAAAAGGCCCACAGGAAGTCATAATTATACGTTTTAAAGTCATAAATACGAGATTAAATGTCATAATTACGAGTTTTAAAATTATAATTATGAGTTTAAATGTCATAATTACGAGTTTTAAAGTCATTATTACGAGATTAAAAGTCAATTATGAGTTTTAAAGTCATAATTACAAGATTAAAAGTCATAATTATGAGTTTTAAAGTCATAATTATGAGATTAAAAGTCATAATTACAAGCTCATAATTATGACTTTAAAACTCATTATGATTTTTAATCTTGTAATTATGACTTCCTATGGGCCTTTTATTTCTTTTAAGTGGCAGAAATGGGCTTCCTTACTTATCACATGTATTAAAAGTGCCTTACTTGCCCGTTTCTGCTAACGTTATATGGCTCACGGTTCGGCATCAAGAACGAGAGGTTCAAGTGCTGCTGGTGTGCCAATGTGCAGCGTAGTTTGAAACTCATAATTATGATTTTAATAATTATGACTTCCTGTTGGGCTTTTATTTTTTTTAAGTGGCGGAAATGGGCTTCCATAGATTCCAGTCGCCGCATGAACAAGATAAGAGTGTATAGAGGTAAGGGTTACACACAGCTGCAACAAAAATGAGAAAATACAGTATTTGAATAACATTTGGTGTTATGAAGTATAGTACAGAGCAGAGTATCAACCATATTGTGCTGCTCTCCTGACACATTTTACCATTGTGTATTTAGATGCATTAATGCAAGGCTGTGTCATCAACTCAAAAAGGGAAGGTCAAGTTATCAAAATCTGTGTACTATATGAAAATCTTACTGATTTAATTAAACAAGCAGTTTCAAAGTATAGATGCATTGTGGTTGATTTTGGTGGAAGCCATCACTAGTGGCACACTCAGAGACATGAGAATGTAAAAATGGCTCTCTGGTTTGCAGACCCTTTGTATAACTAACTTAACTAGTGCTAAAAATATATATTTCATTAAAAATATAAATAAATATGAGTGTGGATGTGAATTAGGCATTCTATTTTCTCATGACTGATATTAAAAAGTTTTGAAATTACACCTGGAAAACCCGGGAGGTTCCCTGTTTTTAACTAGAGCTTTTGTATTCTAGGCTGTGGACTTAATTTCTTTCTCTCTTCTTTCAGGGCGAGTGGTTTTCTGGACTGAGTTTGTTCCTGAGGAGGATCTCATGTGGCACGGACAGCACATGGTAAAGCACCAGCATCTATACTGACACTGCTTCACTGAGTTTGAGGTAGGACTGGACAAGTCATTGCATCTGCAATACAATCATGATAGTGTAAAAACTATTCCCAAACTGTAGACGCCACAATTACTGGTTATTTTACTGGTTATGTTTCTGTTTTGTACTACAAAGATGCCAGATATATTTATTTGAGGGACAGTCACTAAATGTCAGTGTATAGGCAAGTTTTTAAATAATGAGCAAAGCACGATAGGCCCGATATGTTAGTGCTTTGGTGATTACAGGCTGGACGCTCAAATCATTCTGATTTGTTTGAGTCCAAACCAGTGTTGGTTCAGGCCGATGATGTAGTCATGGGTTTTATATTTGCTGACAACGACAAGCACATTTAGAGATACTGCTAAACCAGTGATTCTTAACCATTGGGCTTTGGCCCACACTTGGGTCGCCAGCGCCGCCTAGAGGGCCGCAAAAATATTTCATGTTTGTGGCGGAGGGCCGCAGGACCGGGACTACAGGGGTTGTTAATTGAATATTAGGGTGCTTTATCCATTAGTGGGCTACACTTTCCTAACACTTAGTGCCTGCATGACTAAAAGTTAGACCTGGTCCAGATTCGGACCCACACACTATCCCTACAGGACCACCTTGAACCTGTCCCGCCTGGGCCCCACTCATGGACGTGCATTGGCGCCTCTTTCGACAAGCAACAACCAACAGCAGACACAGTGTGTCTTGGTACTTCAGCTCTACGTGAACAACGCGCTGTGTCTTGTCTGTTATTATCCAACAAGATAAACGAAGTAACTTCAAACTTTGTGCAAAGAGACTGTTCAGTTTTCAACAGACTGGAGGTTTCCTGATTTCACTGCTCACCAGTGAGAGAGGAGCAGACGAGACACTGGGGTGAGTATTTGTGAGTGAATTTGAATATTTGAATGGGCCTTGGACCACTTTGTACTGGAAAACTTGAGCCTCGAGGTAAAAAAGGCATCACCCCGTTCTAAACAACATGGCAACGCGTATGCCACTGTACATTTACAAAAACAGCAAAACATTTTATACAACATTTTATTACATTGTTTTCCTGTCATAGTGGTTTATTGTTTGGCTAGTAGCTATGCCATATGAGTCATTGGCTAAAACAAAACATACTAGACGGTCACTAGCTGGCTCTTCAGCCAGTCACCTCAATGGGAGGCATTCCAGATTGATGTAATGTTAGCTTCTTGTGCTGAGCGCTACACACATCAGTCTGGCTTTAGACAGGTTTATTATGGTTGTGCAATATTGTAGAGTGTACTTTTTATACATTTAATAATTCTCTACAAATTCAACAAATCATAAAAGGGTTTGAAAAACGAGCATAAAATGAGTGTTTTCAGTGGTACTATGTCAGCTTTGAACATAGAAGTAAAATGTGTTTATGTTGTTGCTGGGCAGAAGTGGCTGATGATAATGTATTTTAATAAGAACTGACCCTGACCCCATGATTTGACATTTTAAAGCGTGTTATTCCGGAAACAGATGTTTAAACAATTGCAGATACTGTACAAAGGTTAACACTAGTTCAGTCACAGACTATTTTAAACCCAGCCACAGAGTCACAAGCCAGTGTCCTCTTTGTACCACTCCCAAATCCAGATAAATGAAAAGAAAGGGAATCTGATGTTAAACCTATGATAAAAATGATTTATGTTGTCTCTTTATACTTTTTAAAAGAATCATTTGTGACCTTCTGCACCTTTTACTAAATCATTATCAGTAAACTCACCTTTTCTTTAGTTCCCTAATTTTTAACAAACTATTTCCTCTGAGAAGTTGAGTAATATTTTGAGCAATGACAAGGTGAGTATTTTAATAAGCGCTGATCCACAAGACGTGGTCAGAAAACTCAGTGCCTTCGTGCCGTCGCAAAGAAAAATCTCTCAGAACAAGAGCTGTGTTAAACGCAACATGATTTTGGTGAAGTTAATCCTGTTCGTTTACATCTGTCTGCTTCACTTCAGAGGTAAGTGTCTTTCTTTATAATATCATATTTTAAGATCAGCAGATCTCTTCTTACATTCTTATAGTAAGTGATTCTTAAGTCAAGTTTAATTTAAATTCACTTGACTTTCATTTGTCTGGTGTTACCGTTATTATTTTTTATTTAACAATTTGGAGTTATTCTTATTATTAGCGATCATTGTTTTGTTTTTTTCTATTCGTGGCTAGGAGCTCAGTAAAATCTAAATTATTTAAAAGACAAGTAGTGAACTTTATTTTTTCTATAAAGGATATTTTTGTCCTTTCCTGGTTTTATTGGACAGAACAGTAGAGACAGGCGAGCTGTAGTCACTCTGTATGCTCTACTAACTAAGCTGTACCACAGAGCTTTGTTTTGTTTTGTTTTTTTCAATATTTAATTTCTGAGTGACACACAGGTTTGACTTCTTGGAACTTTTGTGTTGAGATTTTTACACATTTTTACATGTTTACAAGGCTAAAGTCAGGTAACACTTAATTTATTACATACAAGCCTGATTTATCTTCTAATACTGCACAGGTCGTGTCACTGGGTAAGACATTTCTCCCACAGTTGCCTATTTCAGTCACAATGTAGAAAAAGGAAGAAAATACTACTGTAGGTCATGTTTCTTGTGGTTATAGAATATTTCAGAAGGAAAATTGCGTAAGAAATTTCAGTAGTTGAGCCCTAACTTTAACTCTGATAACGTGTAGTGGATCTGTTAAGTCTTTTGTTTTATTATTTTACAGAAAGCAGTCCAGAGATAGTCTACATCGAGCATTACAGTGCAGCTGGAGAAGACGCCTCTCTGCCCTGTGACAGAGCTGCACATCAGGGACCAATCTGCTCCAATGTGAACTGGTTTTTCTAGTAATGAGTCCTATGAAAGCGATATCAGTAATGGACAATTTGTGGACGGCTTCTTTTCCTCTAGATTCAGTCTGTCCCAAAACTGCTCTCTCAACATTAACAACATCACGACCAGAGACTGTGGAATTTACACCTGTCGTCCGTTAGAGAAAGCGGATTTAGAAACACAATTTTATGTGAATGTCCTCACCAGTGAGTCACATTTTTCTTTTTCTTTTTTTTTCTTTTTATTGTTTATTTCATTCATTAAAAACAATTATAACAGTTTAACATTCAATTTAAATATTATGAATGAAAAGGAGCAGAAAAAAGTATGAACTTATTATGTCTGCCCCCTATTCACAATTTAATATTTCTGATCAAATCATAAAAGCTGTAACACTTTGTAGCCACTTTTCTATTTCATTACGTAACACCTAATATAATGTAGCAGAAGCTATTACTCTGCAGTCTCATACATTTTCATCATACAAAATTTGACACTTTTTTTAAATACATTCATGGATCTAGATTTCTTGATTTCACTGTCAAGACTGTTCCATAAACGGACACCTTTGATTGAAATACATCTTCCCATTGTCACTGTTCTGAATCTGGGTGTTTTAAAAACCTCAGTTCCTTTTAAATTATAAACACTCTCTCTTTTTATAAATCTGTTTTGAAGGTTGCTTGGTAAGGTTTTCTGGTGTGCCTTATACATAGTTTTCAAAATATTAAATTCTACTAATTCATTAAATTTCAGTAAGTTTAACTATAAATATAGGGTTTGTAGGATCCCTGTATCTACTCCCATTTATAATCCTTACTGCTCTCTTCTGCAAGAGGAAAACTGGATTGATATAAGTTTTACAAGCACTTCCCCACATTTCAATACAATAGGTCAGATATGGAAGCAATCAGTGAATTATACAAAGTATACAATGCATTTTGGTTTAAAGATTTTTTAACCTTATGTAAAACAGCTACAGTTTTGGCTATTTTTATTTGTACATAATCTACATGTGATTTCCATGTCAAATTGTCATCCTAACACCCAAAAACTTTATCTCATTTGTTCTCACTATTTCCACTCCTTCAATATATAGTGAAACATCATCACATTTTCTTTTATTACCAAAAATCAAAAATTTAGTTTTAACAATATTCAATGACAATCTATTAATATCAAACAATTTTTTAATTTTCCTAAATTCATCCTGTACAGTGTCTAGAACTTGTTTTATGTTTTCTCCTGAGTAGAATAAGGTTGTATTGTCAGCAAATAGGATACATTTTACCAACATTTAACAAAACGATTAGTATAGGTCCAAGGACAGATCCTTGCGGTACTCCACAACTAATATTATACAAATCTGATTTCACATTATTAATTTCTACAAACTGTTTTCTATCTTTTAAATAACTGATAATCCATTGATGTGCCACCCCTCTAATGCCATATTTGTACAATTTATCCAACAATAATTTATGGTCCAACGTGTCAAACGCTTTTTGAAGATCTACCAAAATGCTTACCAAATAATGTTTTTTATCTATTGCATTTGAAATTTCTTCAGTCAGTTCCATTAATGCTGTGGCGGTTGAGTGCTTACTACGAAATCCATATTGACTATTACTTAAAATACTATACCTATTAATGAATTTATTTAGCCTAACTACAAATAATTTTTCTAAAATCTTTGAGAATTGTGGAAGCAGTGAAATGGGTTGATAGTTAGAGAACTCGTGTTTATTTCCACTTTTAAAAAGTGGAATTATTTTAGCTGTTTTCATATTGCCTGGAAATACCAAATTCAGTAGAATATTTTATAGAAGTAAGTTTGCATACTAGTGGGAGTACTTTATGGGAGTTATATTTGCCTGAAGAATCTTGGCAGCTTAATCTGTGTAAAATAAAACCAAAACTTTTCTCTCCCAGTCTCTCCAGTTCCACCAAGTCACGAAGCTGAAGAAAAGGGGCAAATGGTGGTACAGTGCACTCTGAGGAGAGAGGCCGGCCTGCAGCAGTGTTCTGGGAGCACTTTCCGCTGGTTGCTTAATGGGGACGTCCTGTCTGGAGCTTGTACAATTCAGAATAACTGTGTGTCTTATCTGACTGTGGACCGTCAGCATCGACACAACAGAAAATACACCTGTCAGTATGTTTTGGACGGTCAAATACTGGTCTCCGCTGACTACAGCCTTGAGGCCAGAGAGGGAGCGAGTGTCCCAAACTCAGGTAAAGACACAAACACTGTAAAATCCTGATAACTAAACACTAAATGTATTGTAATGAACTGAAGTGAATGCGATTGGTGTCCACAGATGAGTCTGGTCCAGCGTCTGTGAACATCTCTATGGAGGCTGCAGCAGCGCTCTCTCTGTTGGTGCTTCATCTCTTACAAAATGTTGCCTAATTTAGTTTCCCCTCAATATCATGTTACTTCATTTCTTTTAAAAATGTAGCTTTTTCTGCTTGTTTGTATTTTGACTGGTTTTCCAAATGTTTTTTTTTTTTTTGTCAAATGTTTTTTTTTTTTTTTTCTATTTTATGTAGGCCTAGTGCTTATTACCCCATTTTCATCTTTCAATAAACTCTAACCAGCAATGCCAAATATGTGTATGTGATGTCTAACATGACCAGATCAGGTGGATGAGTCTGCCAACCTCACCAAAGTAAATGCACAAATTCTGAAGCTTAACATCAAATTCTGCTCATATTGACACCACTCCACACACATTCTCACCTTCTCACATTTTTCACTGCACACTGTGTCCTAAACTCTGTCCAAAATACTACTCTCTGTTACCAAAGTCCATAGACCTGAGACAGTTGTGACAAATCAGAAGTTGAAGACATTGAAGACATGTTTCAGTGAGCTCTGTTGGGGCCATGATCCAGAGGTGGAAAGATAATTTCCCCCAAACCAACCATGTCAGAAATATAAATTTGTTGAGAAAATGGTTCCATGTTCAATACTCATTCAATAAACTCTAACCAGTAATGCCAAATATGTTTATGTGATGTCTAACATGACCAGATCAGGTGGATGAGTCTGCCAACCTCACCACACCCATGCCAGCACAGCTCAGGTAGATTTGGAATAATTTGATCATGTTAAATTATCAAATGTATTAGGATGTGTTGATAAGACTACAAAGGCTTTTGCATAGTGCTAGTCCCTAGTTTTGCCATGATGCTTTTCCAGTTTATAACAAAATTAAACCAGACCCCGAGGATGCAGTGGGACCATGCAGTTTTTGCAGTCACCGCAATTATAAAGTGCAACAGTGCCCACTGCCCTCTGGTGCTGGAAGTAAATTTCCCATTCATTTTTCCCATAGACTTTGTTGCGCTCCATTGGAGTAGGGGCGACAGACAGTGGTGCAGGAGTTTGATTGCTTCTCTGACCTTGTGTTCTAGGGAAAGACACTTCAAATCAGGGAATGTGAATGGTTTGCTGTGGCAACCCTGTAAGGCAGCAGGAAAAAAAGAAAAGAAAAAGAAAAACAAAGTGACTTCTGAACTAAGCTTTAAGCCGTCTTTATTTTCACGCAAAAAAAAAATTCCACCAGCGTTATATATATCTGTATGTGTCATACCAGCATTAGGCATACAGTAAATGTAAAGTCACAAATGTATTCAATGTGCTGTATGTCATCCCCCTATTTCCCCCAACCCTTGGGACAACGGATGGAAATTAGCATTCTTGCTAAAATCTGGTTTGGTTACATTCATGCTATACGTGCGTGTCTGTTCATTAACATGCATTGTCTCGTTTAAATAAATAAATAAATAAATACAATTTTCACCAGATGCCGGTAACAACCCAAGTCATGCATACAAAGAAACCAAAACAAATATATTCAGAAATTCAGTTATGTGCAATACAGTTTTTTTGTAGTTGCTTAGACTAAATCAGAACAAATGGTTTAACAATAAGTCATCTGGACTTATTTTTTAAGTCAAAAGACATTTTGTCATTCCTCCAAATAGCAATTCAGAATTGAAAAAGTTATTTGGATGAATGACAAAATGTCTTCAACTTAAAAACCAAGTCCAGGTGACTTATTTTTAAACCTCTTTTGTTTCAATTAGACTGGATGACTTAGAGACTGTAAAGTTAAAAGTAAATGCACAAATTCTGAAGCTTAACATCAAATTCTGCTCATATTGACGCCACTCCACTAGGGCTGACAGACTCTGGTCGTTTAGTCGACTAATTGGTCGGTGGCGTCTTGGTCGACACAATTTTTCATTGGTCGATTATTTTTTAAATTAATAAATCTGCTTTAATCTATTTCTTGATAATGACGAGGTAACACTCTTAAAAAGGTTTTGTTTTTTTGTTTTTTTGCCATTTGGCAGTTAACTTTCTCTTAAGTTGTTTTTTTGAAAGAAATTACTGTATATGATGCAACGCCATGAGTTTGTATAACATTTTAAGGCAAGAGTACGCAGCGGTGGCTCTCGCGGATTATTGTTCTTCGCCTACTGTATTTGGCGTCATTTGGCAAAATGTCAAAAAGCTCCTATGTCTGGCAGCATTTTGTAAAGAAAGACGACAGGACGGTGGAGTGCAAACAATGTTCGCAAAGGTTTTCATACCACACTGCTACAACCAGTATGGCGTATCACCTAAAAACGGTAAGGATGAGTAATTATTAGTCCGTTAAATAGCTAATTGAGTGTTTTAGCTTGACTAATTTATCGAGCAAACATTTTCTTGATCTTTACTGTGGGTATTTATTTATTTATTTTTATTAATGGTAGGCGCATCCCCAAGCGACACCACAGGCCTCCGGCTGCACCCAGACAAAACTGGATGTACTAAGGCCCCTGTCAGCCAAAAGAAAAGATGATATAACAAAGGGAATAGTAGATTATATCGCACAAGATATGCGTCCAGTGAATACTGTGGAAGGAGAGGGCTTTAAAAGAATGCTTAAAGTTTTAGAGCCTGGATATACTGTCCCAGCCAGAGAGACCATTGTGCGCGCTTTGCACACGCGTTATGACGAGGTTAAAACAAAGGCTCTGCAGCTACTGCAACGCAGTGAAGCGGTATGCTTCACTACAGATTTGTGGACCTCAATAAGAATGGAGGCATACATTACTGTAACTGCCCACTTCATTGACGATGACTGGAAAATGCAGAACTTTGTCCTCGAAACGGGGCAAGTACAGGAAGCGCACACAGGAGAAAACATTGCAGCGCGACTGAATGACATCGCTGATGCCTTTAAAATCCCAAGTGAAAAACGTGTAGCTGTTGTTACTGATAACGCAGCTAATATGGCCCTGTGTGTGGATTTTCTTAAAAAATCGGGACAGTGGCCAGCTGTCCAGCTGGTCAGGTGTGCTGGTCACACCCTGCAACTCTGCGTGAATGCTGCGCTGAAGCAAGACCTGGTGATTCGCACTGTGGCTGCGGCGCGACGTCTGGTTGGACATTTTAAAAAGGGACATAAAGCTAAGACAGGACTAAAGGAGAAACAGGAGCAGCAGAATGCACCTAAGCACGAACTTATTCAGGATGTAACTACACGTTGGAACTCCACGTGTTTCATGTTGGAGCGGCTCTTGGAGCAGAGGTGGCCAGTTACCGCTGTTCTCTCTGATCCAAACTACACGAAAAGGAGCGACAGTACCACATTAGACATGACCACAGAACAGTGGAATGCGGCGCGGGACATCACGGATATATTAAAACCCATGATAACACTGACCGAGCTGCTGTCTGCAGAAAGTAACACTTCCCTTTCTGCAACTATTCCAATGCTCGAAAATCTCAAAAAACGCCATCTCTCTGTGGCAGAGGAGGATACACTAATAAAGAAAAGAATGAAACTTAAGCTTGTGGAGGAAATAGACACTCGATGGAAATTAAGTGACAGACTAGTAATGTCAAGCAGCGTGTACATTACAACTGCTGTACTGGATCCTCGGTTTAAGAATCTATCTTTTCTAGAGGATGCCATACGAGACGCGGCGTATACAGTAGTCGCACAGCTCATGGATAGGATAAGCACAAGCGCCTCCACCCGAGTCACCGATGCAGTCCGGACAGAGGAAGTTGAAGAAGAAATGTCAAAAAAACGGAGAACGGACAAAGAGAAGGAGATAGCGATGCTGCTGGGTGGAGATGATGATAAGGAAGGTGGCCCCGATGAGTCAAGTGTAAGAATGTCCAGTATGGACGAAATCAAGGATTACCTCCAGGATCGAACACAAGTGGACTCTGCTGGGCCGCTGGTGTGGTGGAAAAATAATCAGGACAGATATCCAAGACTTGCCCAGGTAGCCAGACGCCTTCTCTGTATCCCCACAACCTCCACGCCTTCGGAGCGCATCTTCTCGAAAGCGGGATTTATTGTTAACAAGTCGAGGAGCTGTCTCTTACCCCAAAATGTGGACCTGTTAATTTTCCTCGCCCACAACATGACAAAAGTGGAATAAGACTGCGGATCTGTAAGTAACATGTAGCCTTAAATGGCGTAGCCTTTTCAATTATATTATTTTAACAAATTAGGCCTGGGTTTGTTTAAATTTTGTAATTAAAATACACTCTTTGTCTTTATTTGGTTACAATGCTACGCCTACATTTTAGAGCAGTGGTGGTCTCTGAAAGTAGCAATTGGTTTTCATTTTTTTAAGATCCACGTTGAAAAGTTATTTTTGCACTTTTTAAACAATATTTTCGTTTTATGCACATTTTCTTCTTAATTCTACCATTAGTTTGATTTTGATGGCAACATTTTATTGCAGTTTCAAAGGCTTTAATGTGTCGCAGAATAGTCCAAATGATTGCTTTTTTTGTCTTTTTAAATCCGTGTTCGAAAGGTTATTGATAAAACATTATTGCACTTTAACCTTTAGCCTTTTAGTTCTCTTTGTTATTCTTTTTACTAAATATTACTAATTTGTTATATTAATGTTTTGATGCTAATTAAATAAACGTTGAATAAAAAGAAACACGTCTCTTAATGTAAATTAAATAAAGGAAATGCGCTGTGCCGCGCTGCGCCGCAACGCCCCCCCCCCCCCCTTCGGTCGACTAATCGCTGTGATCAGCATGCCTTTGGTCGACCCAGGATTTCATAGTTGACTACAGCCCTACACTCCACACACATTCTCACCTTCTCACATTTATCACTGCACACTGTGTCCTAAACTCTGTCCAAAATACTACTCTCTGTTACCAAAGTCCATAGACCTGGGACAGTTGTGACAAATCAGAAGTTGAAGACATTGAAGACATGTTTCAGTGAGCTCTGTTGGGGCCATGATCCAGAGGTGGAAAGAACATAATTTCCCCCAAACCAACCATGTCAGAAATATAAATTTGTTGAAAAAAATGGTTCCGTGTTCAATACTCATTTAACCCGCTGTACATGATATCAAATATTTATCGGATATCAACAGCTCTCAAGACAGTACAGTTTTTCTGAATCGCTTTCACATTTCACATTTGTCACGTCTTCAACTTTAAAAAACAAGTCCAGATGACTGCTTTTTAACTTTTTGTTTTGACACATTTGTCCATTTAGAATTGTCATTTGCAAAACAGGTCACACAGAAAACCCAAGCAGGATTTCAGGTTTTAAAAAGAAAGGATTTTATTTGCAAAATGTTCTGTAATCAGAACTCTTAAATTATCCTACCAAAAGCCAGTTTTTGCATCAAAATGATCAAACTCCGATTAGATGAGTGCAAATGTGCATTTTCCACTCTTTTCACACAGCAAAACTCTGAGTCCTGCTCTCAGTAACTGCAGCTCTCACTGATTTAGTGCAGGAAGCAGTAGAGTTCATACTTTACACAAAAGAATGAACAGGAGACTGTGGATATTTTCACTAAACCTAACAGTTTTTATACAATACAAATACATTTATGTAAGTAGAGAAAGTGTATTTTGCTGATTTCTGTACTGTACTGTACAATATTTCACAACAGTGTTTGGTTACTGTGATGTGCTGTAAACCTGCAGTGGTGTGTTCTTTAAATTATGCACACAGTCTGTCAGAAAGACTGTTGTATTGGCCAAACAAAGTGATTTCAGTGAAGCTGTCTCTGTGTGAAAGCTGTGTGAAGAGTTTTGAGAAAGATTTTGAAAACTGTGAAATGTTCTAAATGATTTGTAAACAGAATCCTGATAAAATATAAGTTTGAAGAAAAAGATACACTTGAACCAGGATTTTTAGTAAATGAGCGAAAGCAAATGAGAAAAACTATAAAGTAATGCAGCTGGCCATTCACAATCACATTTTGGTAACAGCTGATATACAATAGAGCACAATCTATGCATTGGAAACAGTGGAAATGCTATTATTGAATCTTTTTTTTAATAAGAGAAGTCAGAGAAGTCTTACATTTGTCATATTTTCCATGACTATTTTTCCGGAAAGAATAATTCTGAAAGCAGATCTGAACCAGCTGTAAAAGAAAGCATAGATAAATGGATTGAGCATTGAGTTTGACCAGCCCAGCCATTTAAATGCTACAACCATTGACGCCGGGACCTCAGAGTCTATGAAAGGCAAACATGTTATAGAGATAACTAATGGAGCCCAACAGATGAGAAACACTCCCACCACTATGGCCAGAGTTCGAGTCGCCTTTCTCTCCATTTTACTCAGAGCAGCACCTGAAGTTGTGCTCTGAATGCTGTGCGCTTGTTTCCGAGCTACAAGAAAGATCTTTGTGTAAATAGGAAACATTATCATAGTTGGAATATAAAAGCCATTAATAGGACCTATAATGTTTAATTTGATGTTTTGAGAAAAAGCACATCTTTTTTCTGATTTTTCTGTCTTTTGTCCTCCAACATTGATGACAATTCCATTAAGAACTGCAACGGACCACGTGACAAAAATCATAACTGCAATAACATTAGCATTTATCTTGGTTCTGTAGCTCAGAGGCTGGCACACAGCATAATACCTGTCAACAGAGATGAAGCTCAAGTTCAGTATTGAAGACATACACAGCATTATATCAAAGGTAGCTTGCACTTTACAGAGTATATCTTGAAAAGGCCCACATGGATTCACATACAAAACTGCACTAAAAGGCGCAACTACGGCCCCCACAAGCAGGTCGGCCACAGCCAGAGAGAGGACCAGGCAGTTTGTTGGAGTGTGAAGCTGTTGGAAGTAAATGATAGAGATGATGACAAGCAGATTACCACACATTGTTATGACTGAAGCTGTTCCAAAAACAAGACACAACAGATAGGAACTAATCGATACAGATGCATTTTCAGAATCACTGCAGAAATTTGCATTTGTCACATTAAGCAGCGAGTTTGCTTCCATTCAAAAACTGTACCAAAATCAGTGACAGACTCATCACAGCTGTGAACTCTTTACTTTATTTGGAGGCTACTGTCCACTCTTTTGGAAAAGGGTTTGGTGACTTTTGTGCGGCTCTGGCTTAAATAGACAAAATGTCGTCAGCATGTGTCACAGAGGCACAAGGAGGGACAAGTACACAACAATTAACTGTACACCCTAATGGCACAGAAAATCACATTGAGAAACAGTGAAAAAAGTCTGTATGCTTACTAACCCAGGTCTAAACCGAGAGAGAAACTATGGATTAACAGAAAAATGCTATCTTAAAATAGGACAAAACAGAGACTAAACCAGGCAAAACTATGACTAAACCACGTCTAAACCAGGACTAAAACAGGTTAAACAGGTCTAAACCAGGCCTAAATTAGCTCTAAACCAGGGCTTAACTGGGACTAAACCAGGTCTAATCCAAGACTAAACCAGGGCTAAACCTGGACTAACCAGGAAGGAGCCAGGCCTAACCCAGGTCTAAACCAGGTCTAAACTGGGACTAAACCAGGACTAAACTGGGAATAAACCAGACCTAAACAAGGTCTAAATCAGGTCTAAACCAGGACTAAACCAGGACTAAACCAGGCCTAAACCAGGTCTAACCCAGAACTAAACCAGGACAAAATTAAGATACAAATGACTTTAAATTAGAACTTGAACTGCAAAAGACTGAGCACCACCAGAGGCAGACCTGTTGGGGAGCTTGTATATGAACTGGGGGATGCTCCATCCTTAAGCCTTGGCTGTGAACAGATCTACTCCTGAAAATAACAACTTTCCCGCACAAGTGCTGACTACTGTTTAATATCCATACAGACCCTCACATTACATTAATATTAGAAATCACTGCATAATTCCTCTGGTTGCTTTCATTACTGTTTTACACTGTATTGATAGAGTTTGAGTTGCTTTTTCCTTCATTTTACTGACCGTGGCTCCTGAAGTTATGTTCTGAATGCTGAGTGCAAAATCTTTGTGTAAATAGGAAACATGACTGTAACTGGGTAACAGGATCTCTAATGTTAGCTTACATGTACATACTTGTATACTTCCAGACCAGTGTGTGAGTGTTGTACCTTGACATGTTTCGACTGCTACAGTAGTTTTCCACAGAAGTGTCACATGGTGTTACAGTGACGTGTCTGGTCAGCTGATTTATACAGTTTTTGGTTCTGTCTTCCTGCCTGGAACGATAGGACTACAGCACCATCTGTTGTCCAACAATGTTCTGGGCGTAAGATAAGGGCCCCTTTTCATCCCGATTTATGCAAATAATCACTATACTGAGTTTTCAGAGACATATCAGACAAGACATTGGGTTGTTCTTGCCCAAATTGTTAATCATTTTCAAGTGGTTGCTGCAGGGCCTACTGGTATTGTGTGACTGTCAATTTTCATTTTCACATTGAGTATATTTATTTATCTCTTCAATTTATTATGACCCCTAACAATTTTACAGAGCTTTCACAGACACATTGTGGGATGTTTTTTTCTCAAACTTGTCAAAGTTTACTAGTTGTAACAAAGACAAAAACATTCTGTTTTTGTTTGTTTGTCATGATGGTCCCAGCTCACCTATTAGAGGTGTGAATGTTATCAAGTCCCTAAGCTGCACCAGCGCTGCTCAGTGCCTTGCTTCTCCCACAGTGCAGTGCAAACATACTGTAAGCTAGACAATTTTCCTCCATCAGTGTGGGGACTGTTTCCAACAAAGTTAGATGCTAAACACAACAGTTAACCCTTTGGGCGCCAGATTTGTTTTTCTCTTAACAGTTTTTTGACATCCAAAATTCAAAAGGCTGTGGCTAAAAAATAATTAAAGATAGAGTCAAACTGTAAATGAGAAAAATGTCAGTTATGAACCAAAGTTTATGAATGTAGTAATTATAGGCATCTAATCTGCATATATTTTGCATATTGTGATGTCATTATCAGGCGGACATGCTGAATTATGTATTTTTGTCTTTTTCTCCAATTAATAAATGAGTAGAAACCAGGTAAACTCTAAACCAACATTAGTAAACTATAACTATAACCTCTAATGTCCCATAACTAGTAAAATGTGAGGAAAGTGAAATGCAGAATGTTGACATTCTGCATTTGCATCTGCAAGTTTGTCATGGCCTGGCCAGCAGGTTGCTGCTGGATCCACTCCTGATAAACCTCCTCCTCTCTCAGGTGATTCCAGCCTCATCAGTGCTGTTGCTAGTCCTGTTTATGTTAGCCACGCTGCTCCCACTGCACCCGCGGCAACACCTGCCTCTCCCCACGCCTTTCTCTTTTCACATCCACCGCCTTCCGCCCTTCAAGTGGGTGAATGAACGGGAGGTGCTTGATGTACATTTATTTCACTCAAAACCGCACTGTTCCCGAGTTCACTAAGTACTGCGGCTGCGGAGACTCCGTGCTGTGCTACCTCCACCGGAGAAAGTCACGAGATGAACTACAGCTCCGCGCGCACATCTCCCTCTCAAAACTGCATTATTCCCGACCTCATGTTCACTAACAGGGTTGGAGTAACTAAGTGCACGCCTGCCTCTGTCACCTACAGTGGGCAGAGTGACGGAGAAAGGCCATGTGCAGTGACTGTGAGCATAGCTCGCGCGCCGCCACCGGGAAACCACTCTTCGCTCGCACATTCACTTTTGTGGCTCTCTTTACTCTCTCTCGGTTCAAAAAGTAGATGTTTTCCCTCAGAATCAGAGTCAGCAGTCATCAAAGCTACTGCTTCATCAGTGCTGTACATTTTATTAGCTACTTTCGCCTTTTGCTCTCTCAAAACTGTAGAGGAATCTGCTCCACGGAGGCACTCCAACACGCCACTCCCTGTGAGACTCGCTCACCTTTGAGCACGTCTTTTTCAAAGATTTTGAACAACAGCATGATTCTATTGGGCTAGAAACTAGGTCCTGGGTGTCTGACACTTAGAGGAAGGGAGTAGAAACAAGATTTAACATTTTAATAGGAAGTAGGGGCTGTTATTTTTAGTAATGTTGCTTGTCGCAATTCTGCGACTTTGGCGCTTAGAGGGTTAACACATCCAGTTTCATCATGAAGTGACCTTTTTAACATCAATAATTCAATGTTTAAACCATTAACCTGCTGCAATCAAGAAACTACCATTATTTATGGTAGCCATGTGATAACTGACCAACAATAACGCCAAAAAACATACAGGTTATAAAAACATATTGATAATGAACCTTACTACTATACCTTACTGTATATGGCACACAAAAATATTGCATAACCTATTGTTCTACCTTATTCTAAAACACATTATAAAACTATAACGCGTATGCTGTATTGGCTGCATAGTCTGGAACTAAAGTCAAATCTTTGCTGTAAATAGCAACTTCAGTTTTATGATTATGTATCTTTGACTCCAGTCAGTGTAGCCCTGCTGTAGATAGAAGTAACTAAATTACATAAAGAAGCACTTACTGGACCACATTTACAAAACATATACAAAAGTCATTTAGAAGGGATTTGTGTGCATCTGAGAAAAGTAAATATTGCAGTATTTATTTCATAATGTCATTTTTCACATGTCTGTTTTTTTTGCTGTTTAACCCAAAGGCCTTTTTATTTCATAATGCCACTTTTCTGCAGAATGACAGGTCATCTGTCAGACATTACTACTACATAACATGTACTTTGTACTTGTATTATATTACTGTGCATGTGCTTAAAACAAAATCATGGCAATAGCAGACAAACAAGTTTTAAAGACTACCTTATACAAAAGAGGAAAAGTGTGGTTCAGCTTCGCCAAAGTAGTTGCCCACACCGCACACCGCTGCATGACAGCGCAACAACACATAGAACACAGAAAGATGGTAGGCTAATGTTATGCTAGCAACCCACAGGTGGAATAACTAGCCTATAAGAACCAATTAAACCCAGAGTTTTTCTGAGTCTACTCGTAAATTTCCCCGCAACACAGCTGTGACCACACACAGTTTATGCATTTATTTAGCCTATATAAAACTAGGTTACAGCTTTTTTTTTTAAATTATACTATTTAATTTTAGTAGCCTATATTGTGAATGAAAAATGTCCAAAAAGGTTTAAAAACAGAGTAATTAATGTTCTTTATTAGATTTTTGCACACAAAGTATTTATAGGAGCGCCGTTAAAAGACCGGATTGATAAACAATATCATTAAGAGTTGTGGTATTGGTAAAATCTTAATGATACCCATGTTTACATCATATGTTGGGACACATGGATAATTTTTATGAAATTTAATATATAATATGATTTTGGTGAAAAGCATCCTCCAATATCAACGACTTATTATTTAATCCTAAAGGGGATTTTTCACTGACCAAAATAAATCCAGAGACTTGTGTTTTTCCACTTTGTAATGTTAACAGTGAGAGGGTGAGCTTATAAATCCTCTCTGTCATCGTCTGTTTCCTGCATTACAGAGTATTGCAGTTCTGCTGCAGTGGATTGCCCTCTGCTGGTAAGACCCAAAACTACTATTCACAAAAGGTCACATACTGTATTTAAGTGGGCTTTTCCTATAATGGATAATGGACTGAAGCGTTTCACAGAACTTAAGTCAGAATGTCCTACAGTGAACAAATGTGAGAGTGAATGGTTGTCAGTGTGCATTTCTTACTCTCAGTCCTATGAAAAAATTCATTCAGTCATTGACGAGGATGTATCCTGTCTGCAATCAATAGTTGCTGGGATAAAGGCTTCGGAATTTTCATATTTCCCTAAAGCCAGAGCTGTATTGGCTATGTAACTATTGACTTAATACAGCTTTTCTGTTTTGGTCTCCCCCTACATTTCATAATAAAGTACTTAAATAACCATTGATACTCTGGTTGACCCCTGTGCTTGACTCTGATCTTGTTCTCCTCATATTGGTACAAATGTTTTCTCTGCCTTTTGGCTGCTCTGCCATGACTAACATCTCAGAAATAATAAAAGGTTGGGTTTACCATTATTGCAAAGCTGTTTTTTCACAAAGATCCACCAGGGGGAAGTGCAGTGGACTTTATTCACACTGCAACAACTCATTTAGTCATTGCATGGTCTCTGAAAAGTTGTTTTGTTCCCTTTTAAAAAATATTTATGCTATGCCAAGAAATTCACTTTAACTAAGAACTTCAAAAACGAGCATACATGTGGAAAAAAGCTGTTATTAGTACTGTATTTATTATGTGCATGGTAAGTATAAGTTGTTGCATTGTGGTTTGAACACTGTTGCTCTGAAGAGAGTGGTGTGAAGTTTGTATTTTTAGCTGTGCCACAGACAGGAAGAGACATCGCCCCTTTCCTGTCTAATAGAAAAGTCTCATAACAACAGCTGTATTTAAAAAACTAAACTAAACATGATTTTGGCTGAATTAATCATCTTTGTTTACATCGCTTACCATCAGTTTAAAGGTAAGTTGCTTTCTTTTTAATACCTTTATGTTTTGCATCGCCACCAGTGGTTTTAGGCGTGAAACAGGAAATGGCTGAACATGAAATGCAACAAGAAATGCTCAGCGGTGCCTCTCTTTATTGTGACATTTGTTTACTGAGAATTACATTGTGCAATCTTTAAGGTATTCTCTCTCTCGCCCTCCCATTTGGTGTTGATGAAATAATGGTTAAAGTTTGAACAAACACTGGGCACAACTTGTTACATAGAGTAAGACTGCCAAAAAGAAGAACATAAGAAAAAAGGGAAGCAAATTAAAACGCATATGATTATTTTCAGTGGAAGACTCATATTTAACAAGATTGAACTTGCTGGTTCACATCACAGAAGCTCAGTTACAACTTTCAGTTTGAAATCTTATATTAGTATTTAAAGGTAAAAATGCTTCACTAATGGCAGAAAATGTGTTAAAATTTCCCCCGGCAGAAACACTCATACCGAAAGTTGAGATGCAATGGCTGCATTTAGTGCATTTAGTCGTTCAGTATTCAATGTAAAGTTACATCTGAAATCAACATAAAATACATGCATAAGAGTGGTTTAAAAGTTATAGCTAAGTTAATTTATGTGTATAGTTGAAGTAAGTTAAAATTTGGCCATTACAGATGAAGAAAAGTAGGGACATTGTGATGATGTTTATGGTCCCTGTATTAATTTTTTTTTATTTTTTTTTTATGCAGGAGTCATTCCACAGCAAGTCAACATCTATCGTTACGCCATTGCTGGAAAATATGCCACATTGCCCTGTGACAGACTAGCACAACACATTTCAAATTGTTTTAGTGTTCATTGGTTTTACTATAACAATCCATCGTTCAGCCTTGTAGCTGAAGTCAGTGAAGGGCAGGTGGTGAAGAGCAGCTCCAGATCCTCCAGACTGGCAGTGTCTAGTGAGTGCTCTCTGATCATTCACAGCGTCTCTGAAGAAGATGCTGGAAGATATTTGTGTGGTCTTTCTGGGACAAGTGACTGGGACACATTTTTGTACCTGAGTGTCCTCTCTGGTGAGTCATTTCTGTAGTAAATGTAGTTTTTACATTTTCACACATTTGCTCGGGACTGTGTCAGGAGGATTACCTTGCCTGTGTTTAGGGAGAGGATCATATTTGACACCAGGATCATGTTTGATATTATACTAGGGTCCCTCCAGGATCATGTGGACATTATACTAGGGACCCCTCAGGATTAAGTGGACATTATATTAGGGTCCCCTCAGGTATTAAGTGGATACGGCGTCTATGCCCTAATGCTACATTCACTCCGGAAGTGTTGGAGGCATCAGGGGCCTCTGATTTACATTAAGTCTATGTAAACGCGTGTCTAGATGTACTGCGGCGCAAATCAAGCATCCAGCGTGTCGTGAATTAGGCTTTGACACATGAATGGCGTGGCGCGAATTGAGCGTTGAAGCATCTGACGCACGAATCAAGCGTCTATGCCCAAAACGCTCAAGTTGAAAGATCTGAACTTTGGTGAATATTTGTGGCATGTTAACCTATCAGGATCTAGCTCCTGAAGAAACAAGGGAGGACATAGGAAGTGGAAATCCTTCAAAACAATCACGGTGGACTTATCGAGGCTGTCAATGTGAACCTGGAGCTCTAAGCTACAGCCTACAGCAGCTCTGCTACTTTTATAAAGACAGCAGTCAAAAAGATAGTAACAAGGTATAAAGGGGACCTTAACTTTATCGTGTGCTGAGCTGAGCTCGTGGGATTAGCAGTTACTGCTCTCCCCAAAACAACAGGGAAAACAGAGTCTGTGTACTGAGTGCTAGCCAAGCCTATACCCCGTTAAAACCGCTAGAGACCACTTTTAAACAAGAAAGAACTCCATATCTCAGCTCAGCTGCTGGGGCTGAATGCTTAAGTACAGCAGTAGTGTCCTCAGTTGGAATTAGTCCTGAAACAGCGGCCATTATCCTGGCACAACAGACTCCTCCCAAAGATGCAAATTCGCATCTGAACACATTTGTTTGGACATGTTAACAGAGCCATATGGAGATGCGAATAAATCGCCTGACTTCAAAATGTTCAAGCGTCCAACTAGACGCGAATAACGCAAATTTGACGCCTCAAATGCATCCGGTGTGAATGCAGCATGAGGATCATGTACGGGTGAAATAGTGAGGGGTGTGTGTAAACATTCTGTGTGTAAAGTTAAATACATCTGTCAGTCTTTCCAGTGCAACACACTATAATTCCAAACCAGGATGGAAACAACACATTGGTGTGCACTTACCGCAGATACCCCAGACTTTCTCCGTGTCAACAGGGCAGTTTTCGCTGGTTGAACATAAATGGGACCGTGCTGGTTGGAGATGGTACAACTCAGAATAACTGTTTGTCCTATCTGACTGTGGAGCGTCAGAGTCAGCACAACAGAAGATACACCTGTCAGTATGTCGTGGGCAGTTTAGTATTGGTCTCTACAGATTACACACTGCTGGGAAGCTCAGGTAAAAACACAGACACAGTGTTAACAGTGTAATATAATGATGAGTGACTATAAGACACTATAATGAACAGAAGTGAATGTGATTAGTGTCCACAGATGAGTCTGGTCCAGTGTCTCTGAACATCTCTGTGGAGGCGGCAGCAGTGCTCTCTCTGTTGGTGCTTCATCTCATGGTCATCTCTCTCATCTTTATCTTCAACACTAGTTCCCGGGGTACTTGATTTTTTCTCTTGCAGGTGATCAACATTGCAGTGTAAGTATTCAGCCCTATAAAACAGTGGTTGTCAATTGGCACATCAGGGCTGAAAAGTAAGAGGAGGAGGTTTAATATAACATCATCTTTCTGTTCAGTCCGAGGTGATGAGCTGTGTGAGATTCGAGATCATAAACCACCATGTCACTCCCACAACAAAGGTACATTACTAGTCATTTTTATGATCTATTGTTTTTTTTATGTATCCACTATTTTACTACCTTTTAGTCATCTTAAATGTGTGTTGTTGTTGTTGTTTTTTTTTTTTGTTTTTTTGTTTTTTTTTTTGTTTTGTTGCTGCAGTTGGAGGAGGAGCAGGAATTCAGCACAGTGAAGACTTATGTCAGAGCAGAAGAAGACAGAGAGTCCAGTCTCCACCAAAGGAACCATGTTGTACACTTTTATGTCAGATAGACTCAGGGCATTGTGGAAGAATCAAACAGAAAAATAATCAACACTTTGTTCTCTAGTTAAATTATATATATATCATGTATGTATTTAGCTGCAGTTTTTTTACAAGCAGTTGAACCTAGCAGGTGTCCTCTGTATGCTGTGATATATGCAATATTACAAAATAAACATGTTCTGTGATAAAATTCATTTTGAATGTTTGTGTTTTTGGCTTGGTTTGTCACTAAATAGCCAGCTTATCATTAAAATAATCTCTGGCTCTAGTAACTAATTATAATTCTGCCATGACCGTTTTTCTCCTTGAGTGAAGCCTGAGCAGTAACACTGGCTCAGTCTATCTTGACAATTACTTCACTTCCTTCATTTTTAAAAGAAATTATGTCCTTTTATCACCAACAGAATGAGGTAATGATAATTTTTTAATATTAGCTGAACCACGAACACAGGAAGAGTGCCAGGAGCCAGTGCCATTGTGCAGTTGCAAAGGCACTGGCTCGCTGCTATTGGTGCTCAATGCTGTCTGTCAAAACTTTCTGTCAGTTCCACCAATCATCATCGATCAGCCAGCTTCACGGCACGCCCACTGTTCTATTGACTCCCAGACACGCTCAGCATCCACAGGCGGGACAATTTTGGAGCATTTATAATAGGAATCCATTGAAGCTCAGCGTCTACAGGGATTCTCTGATGTGAGAGGAGGATTGCGTTGGAGAATCATGCTAAACAGCTGATTAATGAACGACATACTCACCAAATCAAACACATTCTAGTGCACTTGAATTGCAAATTAATATCGAATTTTATGAAATTCAACAGTGCATATTAGATCATTTATTTATTTTGAAATTGTTGTCAATGAGAAATCGCCACTGCAGCAATGTCAGAAAGTAATTAAGACTGAATGCAACATGTCCCATAATAAACTGCTTTTCATTATTCACATAGCTACTGTACAAGAGCAACCTTATGTCTGGTCAGCAATTTTAAATCTTCTAGTTAGTTTTCCAAGGGACAAAATAAATAAGCTATTAATAGACATGTAACTATTTTCTTCTACTTATTTGCGGGTGGTCTTGGAGAGGGGGTGGGGGGAATCTTGGGGGGTGTATAGTATAATAATTGTTTTTGTTTAATTCTATGTACATACTGTATTTCTCAGTCACTACAGCTCCACCAAGTACAGTCAAAACCAACCATCATATAACAGTCTCTGCGGAGATACACTGGACAGTATGGGTATAACAATATGTTTATATCAATATCAATATATCAATACAATTGATACAGTAACTTTTTGCCAAACGTGTATACACTCAAAATCTAGCACAGACATAATGAAAAGCAATGTTGAATCTAACTTTTTCATCACAAGTGCAAAAATTATGTTCAATAAGACGTCTGGTTTTAATTTAGCACACATAGTGCTAATATACATTTTTTATACTATATATTGTATACTCATTTTGTATTGATATAAACTTGTAAGCCAAAAAGGTTCAATACGAGGAAATGCAAATCTATATAGCTGGATTGTAGGAAAGAAAAAAAAAAAAAACAATACATTGATGTAGTTAATTATTTGTTACACCCCTACTGGACAGTGTCCTCAGGGCAGTTTTCACTGGTTAAATGTACACACTGCAGGAAAACTCAAGTGAGACACAGAGTCACTGCATCTACAGGACACCTCTTTGAGCTTTTGACTGAGATTCTGCTCTACTCTGTTTTGACTTCTCCTTTTTGCCGTTGTGGTTTCTGAACAGAAGTGTGAGATGTATTTTTAAAAATAGCCACAACAGGAAACGCCATGCAGTTGTCTTTCTCGTGAACCAAAACAGAACAGAACAAACATGACTTTTATTCATTTAATCCTGTTGTTTTACATCTCTCTGCTTCAATCTGAAGGTAAGACATATTTTTGTGATGGTGTTACTGTTAGAATAGGTATATATAAAAGTGTGAAACAGGAAATGCAGTGTATGTTTTACAGTAATAGTAAATTGTTCAAATTCTTCTTGTACTACACTTAAAATGACTAATCTGTCATATTGACTCTATGTGATACTAGGATTATCCCTTAAACAACCTATATTCTCTTCCTATATATTAGACTGAAGTGTAGAGTTGCTGCTTTGGTTTACACAGTTGTAATACAGTGAATAGATAAAAGTAATGAAATGTTTGTGATTTGTTATTTATTTATTTTTTTTGCTGTGATCATTTATTCATTGCAGGAGTTAGTCCAGAGACAATCTATTGTTTCCACACTCCTGGACAAGACGCAACACTGCCCTGTGTCAGAGCAGCACAGTATAATTCAACCTGCTCCAGAGTGGACTGGTTTTACTGGAGAGATTCATCGTCTGGTCCTGTACTCAAAGTCAGTAGAGGGCAGGTTCAGATCAGTCCCAGTTCCTCCAGACTGACTCTGAACACTGACTGTTCTCTGAATATTTTTAATGTCACTGAAGAAGATGCTGGAGCATATGCCTTCTATCAGGGTAACAGTATCACAGATGTGGATCTGAGTGTTCTTACTGGTGAGTCACATCTGTACTGTATGTCTTTGGTGAAAAAATATATTTGTTTTTGGAGACTGAATTGTTTTAATCAAATGCTGTAAACATATCTTAGTCTCTCCAGCTCCAGACACCAATGCAAACCAAGATGGAAACATCACATTACAGTGCACTCTGCTGAGATACATTTCATGGTGTCATCAGAACAGTATTCGCTGGTTGAACATAATTGGAACAGTCCTGTCTAGAAACACTCAGTATATCTGTGTGTCTTATCTGACTGTGGACCCTCAGAGTCAACACAACAGAAAATACACCTGTCAGTATGTGGATGAGAAAGATGAAGTTCAGGTCTCTGCAGAGTACACACTGAGAGGAAACTCAGGTGAGACACAGACACAGTCATTATATTAAAAAAAAGGGTTTATGTATATTTTAATATGCATAAAAGGTTCACACTGAGCTCATCAAGTTTGAGTTAGTTTTCAGTTTCTTGTCACTGATACGTTGCCTAATAAAATCAGATGATAAACACCTGTTTTGCTGAGCCAGTATATCAGATTCAATCGCCCAAATTACCCATAATAATACAGGTCGCATATTGTGTGTTTTATTATGTTTTTCCTTCAGATTCTCCTGATCCAAAGTCCTGGCTGGTCACCATCATCTCTGGAGCAGCGGTCTCTCTGTTGGTTTTGGTTGTAGCTGTTGTGCTGTTTTTCCAAATAAGAGCTAAAAGGAAGCGTGCACAAATTGTTGAAGACACTGAAGGTAATGAATCTAGGTTTTGTTTAAAATGATTACGTGACAATGATATAATTTACACGAGAGGCCTGACTTTTGCTAACTTACAGTATATTCTTTATTTTGCAGATCCAACAAACCCCACGGTGAGTGTTTAAATATTAATTTTGATTATTATCTTAACCCCAAATCTGCAAATATCAGCTCCCACAATACATTTACACCTGTAAGGAAGTTAAGTTAGAGTCTTTAGTAGACATTCTGGCATTTAGTATTTGTGAATGTTAAACTCTAACCTTGTAATACGCAGTAAATTTGATGCAGTTGAACTTGTGCTTATTGATAATCAGACATCTGTGGGGTTCCTCTGTGTACTGTACTGCTATTTAGCAGTCTGGAACCAATTAGAGCTCCCCCTGATGGCTCATAGCAAACTGGATAATCAGTTTGGACTTGATAGTATAGGAAGTTAAGTATCAATTTCTGCTTATAACTCACATTGTTTTGTATTTAGGTTGACTCAGAGAATAATGTGACCTATGGAGTGATAAGCCACCAAAGAGGCACTGCACAAAATCAGGTGAGTGATTTTTAAACATCTGTTTAACACTGTTTCTGTAATTCAGCATTTTCCAAAGACAATACAATGTGTAATAAAATTGCTGTTTATTTTTGGGGGTTTATCAAATATGTATATGTTTGTGAATTTGTGAAAACCTAATTCTCAAATCCTCATTGTAAATGTATGTGGTCTGATTCACTTCTGTTGCAGGTGAAAGAAGAGGACACAGTGACTTACGCTACTGTGAATATAAGGACTACAAAAGACTCTGACCCCAGCGCCATCTACAGCACTGTCAGGGAAACTAAACAAGACTGAATACAACATGTCCCATAATAAACTGCTTTTGCTTTTTCATTATACACTTAGCTACTGTACAAGAGCTACCTTATGCCTGGTCAGTCGTTTTGAATCTTCTCGTTGGATTCCAAAGGGACAAAACAAATAAGTTATTAATAAAGATCAACATTTTTTTCTTCTGCATATCAGGGGGTGGGTTTGAGAGCGTGAAGTCTAAATCATGGCCTGACGTCCTCTACCAAGACATTCACGTTGCTCAGAATCTTCCTGTACAAAAGCTAAATTCACTTGAATTCCTTCACTTCAGGCATGAGCTCCCCTCAAACCTGGAGGGAGCGCCGTCCTTTTCCCTCTGTTAGACTTGCTTTGGTGGTAATTCTCTTCAAACCATCTCCGTGCAAACGATCGCGGATTGATGAAGCGAACAAAACCACGACATGATGCTACTGTCCCTGTATACTGGTCTCTCTGTCCCGTGGTTGTCATTGGAAATGAGGTTTGACCATCCATCCTTCCCCTCTTCAGTGCCTGCATCAAGTTAAAACTGCACCTGGCTCAACATAACTGAAGAATCTACAACCAATCAGACAAGTGCAGCAACACACAAAGCCCGTCCCATTGTGGAAGAACAGCTTGGTGCATACAGTAATATACTGAACTACAAATAAACTTCCATGGGCCTCATTTACTTCACTTCATTCTGGCTTCAGTTTCCTCTTTTTACTGTGGATCAACTGTGCCTGATTTTAAGGGCCACATTTACTAAGACTAGTGCTTAATTGCGAGTGCTGCTTAAAAAATAGCATTTGCTATTTGTGGGCGTGTTGCATGTGATAATACGAAGAGACAGTGTGCCAGGAATTGCTGCGCAAATCTGATATGTAAATGAGAATTTTACATACGCATTAGACACACTGACAGTGAGAGCAATGCTGCTCTGCTTCAACTGCATCTTTCCTCCAGTGATGCAACGCAAAAGTCAATCAGAGAGTCCAGCCTCAAATAACAGAACTGACTGTAGTGTACTCAATACAGTATGTCCACTGTCTTTGAGGGATAATCATTTCGTTGCATTTTACTTTCTTCTATTAACTTTGCATAGTCCATCCTTGTTAAATGTGATTCTGGCACTGACCAGAGTCACGTGACTTATTTCCCCTCTGTGTGAGACAGTGAAGAGACAGAGAGGAAAATCCTATTCACTGTCTGTCAGAGCCAGTAACCCTTTAAACAATGATACAAAATGTGTCAAGTAACCTCTATGTAGTGCTGATGGTGAACAAATAAATGTAACAATTAAAAAATATTTTCAATGTCCTCCGCTTGATCCAGAGCCAAATCCACACAGCACAGCCTTGAGCCACAGCCGGCTGTCAATCAAGTGGTGCAGCGAGCTTTGTGAGGCAATGGGATAAACACAAGTGAGACTTCACGTAGCCCTTATAAAGCTTTTAAAGACTATTCTGTCACCATAAGGATTTAAGAGGATGTGGAACAGAGAGGCCCAGAGACCGGAGCTGTAAAAGGCTGAAGTTCAGGGAAATACGAGCAAGAATCAAGGGAAAAGTGTCACAGGTAAAGTCTGTTTCTTTGTTTCCTTCGACTTCAGATCAACACATTACTGTTGTATCTTTGTAAATGAGCCCTGTTATAGCATTATAACTTATTTTCAACGCCCCATCTGTGACCGAAAAGTGACTTCATTTGCATTTTCCACAGCTTGAACGCCTTGTTTTACATACTCATTGAGTCACCGGAGCAAAATCTGCGCCGTGCTGAATTTGCTCCTGTGAGAGATGCAAATCTCAGCTGCGCCTGGGTTTGCTCTACTTTTAGCACTTTTTTTTCATTTAACGTGCGCTCAACACTTTGATAAATCTGGCCCTAAGTTTACAGCGTGATGCTCAGACATTATTTCTTTTATTACTACAAAATTGAATTTATATAGCGTTGTTCTAGAGACTTGGAGCTCTTTACATTAGATTATTTATTCACAGCTACTTCTGTAGCCACAGCTGCCCTGGGGCAGACTGACAGAGATGTGGCTGCCATTCTGCTCCTACTGCCTCTCCAATCGCCACCAAACACACATTCATACAGCCTAGCTGGGTGAAGTGATAACCTCTCTACCTCCTGCACTACTGTTGCTGCTTATGGTATTTTTACACACCAGTTGTTTCACAAGTTGCTTTGTGGTTTGAAGAGCGTCATCTCTAACACATGTGGGTGATGGTTTGTACTTTGTACCAAGAGTTGAGCGACAAAAAGCAGGAAGGGCCATTGCCTCAGTGCAGTCACAAAGAAAAAAATAAAATAAAATGGAGTGTAACAAAATCAAAAGGACATACTTAGAAACAATATTTTCTTCAACAATGTGTCTCTAATTACTGAATCTTATTTCAAATACATGGGATACTATAAGCTTTGTTAATATTTTTTAGCTTGCACCTCTTCTGTCTGTGCTATTGTATGATATCTGCCTCAGGTTTTACACATAATTTAGTTTAGCAATTTAAATTATTATTATGTTTTATTGATTGATTTATTTCAAGCTAGTGAAGCATACAAATTCATGTCATATATGAGCTTTTGTATAAGCTCACATTTGTATAAACTAGTTACTGTTTGTTTCACATGTGAACTATTTACAAACTTAAGTACCCCATTTACAGCAGTGGTTTAGCTTTGTGTCATTGGCCCAGTTTGCGTCTCCAAACTGAAAGTGAGCAAAAGTGTAGCTTTGTAAGTGTCTAAGTGTCTAAAGTACATGTATGAAACTCGTACTTTTCTCAGCAGTGCGCAGTAGCACACTCAAACATTTTCACACATTTTCAAGTACTTGTTGCCATTGTGGTCACAACAGTGTCAAGTATTTTTCAAAAGAGTCATAATCAGGAAGAGACATCGCCTGTATGCACTTGTCTTTCTCAAGGACCATAACAGAACAGACTAAACATGCCTTTTATTAATGTAGTCCTGTTCTTTTACATCTCCCTGTTTCAGTTTGAAGGTAAGACTTCTGTATTTTTGTAATGAAATTTTGTTTTGTATTAACAGTTCTCATCATAAGTATAAAAAACAGGAAACCAATGATGTTTGAATTCAGACTTTCCTTGTACTATGTCCTTAACATGATTTATGTATTACTTTTTTAACCAAAAGCAAAGAGTAGGGTTAAATGCATATTAGTGATAGTCTTCTCATTTGAATTCAAGCACGTGTATAAATACAGCTGTAAATACTCATAGAAACTATGGTACATCTCACTCAGAGATGTGGTGCATATTTAGAGCAACTACAGCTCGCCTCAATGTTGTGGGTTTGTGTCTGGACTCTGACCATTTATAAAATGTTTCTCCCTGCTCTCGCCTATTATTTTCACTTAACTGTCACTACTTCACTGTCTTTTATACAAGAGCTGTGAAAAAGACAAAAATATCTTTTAATACAACTTAGGTAAAATAAATAAACTCTAATTAGTGACTATTAATTTGTTATTTGCAGGAGTCAGTCTAAAGCCAATCTCCACAGATGAGTCTGGTCCAGTGTCTCTGAACATCTCTGCGAGGGCGACAGCAGCAATGCTCTCCCTGTTGCTGCTTCATCTCTTGCTCATTGCTCTCATTTTTAGCATCGACACTAACTCTCAGGGTACTACAGTCTGTATATTTGAAACTAAATATTTCTTCAGTGTTTTTATTTTAACACTGAACTTGTCCCATTCTCTCCTCTCACAGGTGAACTACATCCTCATGTGAGTATTATATGCTTGAAAATGCAACTATCAACCATTCCAAAATCCCTAAATGAGTCAAAGTAATATTTTTACCTTGGTGGCAAAGTGGGTGATAGCAGTAGTAGTAGCACTTGTAGTAAGTACATGTAAGTACTTGTTTACAAATAAATATATTTAGATCTAACATGAATATAATATTTACACATTTTTTCATTATTTAAATATTGAAATGTCATCATAAATGTTTTGGTAGTGCAGGCCTTATAGTTGTATAGATGATAGCTTTACAGCAGCAGGACATGCATAATCCACTGTCATTATCTGTCTATCTAGTGGGGGGGTCTGGGGTTGGTCTTTGTTTCTTGATTTTAGTATCCGCAGTTTGAGAACCAGAGTCATTTTAGCTGACTCATTTCCAACGTCTTGGAACAGAGAGTTTATTTTATCATGACTTTTTTCTGTCTCTTATAGTGTTAGCACGAGTTTCACTTCCCTTCCCGGTTGAACTCACAGACCACACACTGCAATTTACCACAAAGTCTCACATCTTTGAGCAACTGCCTCTACATTTAAACATAACAACATATGTAATCTACAGCCTCCATACATCTCAGTGTAAGTGTGTTTATTCTGTTTGTGTGTTTATTCTGTTTGTGTGTGCATGTGCATGCGTGCGTTCCTCATTTATACAACCCCAGAACTTCCCCAGTACAGGACTAAAACATAAAATAAGCATTAGTTTTGACAGCTTTGTAAGTACTTCCATAAAGCCGAGATTCTGCTGAGTCTTAAAAAGTCTAAAAAAAGTTTTAAATATAAAAATCAGAATTTAAGGCCTTGAAAAATCTTAAATTTGCCGAGATGCAGAGTACTATGTGTTAAATATGTCACATACATTTAATGTAACTACCTCCATTCACAGCTTATTCTAAAACGCCTACTTAAATTCTCAAAGGTGTTACTGGCGCCGATACAAGATCTTCGGTTTTTTTCTTTTTAAAGTCGTCAACAATCACAATTAAAACGACGTGGGTGCATTTATGACTTGGCTTTCTGTGCACCATGGGCTTATGAAATAGGTCTTTATTTTCTACAACAATGGTCTTAAAAAGGTCTAAAAAAAGTCCTAAATTCAACTTGTTGAACTATGCAGAAACCCTAATAAAGTGTCGGACAGAGAGGGGTGATGGGTGCAAAGCTGAAACACAGAGGAAGAAACTGAGCCCTGGTGCAGTCACTTAGAAAGTCTTCTCAGAACGAGGACAGTAACAAAGTAAACATGACTGTAATCACCATAATCCTCCTGTTCTTCATCTCTCTGTTTCAGTTTAAAGGTAAGCTGTTGTTTTTAAATGCTTTATTGCTACATACCAGTTCTCTGCAGATAGACTCTAAAAACAATAAACAGATTTTTGCACATTTTCAGATTTTTTTTTTACAAATTTTAAGCATCACAAAACAAATTATTAGGCAGTTAATGAACATTGCTTTTGTGACAGAAACTCTTGAGCCTTAACATATACAGTGAGTTGCAACATGTGATATAGACTCGAGTGTCTATAGTACATTTTCTTAAAGGGGCTGTATTCTGCTTTTATTCACATTTTTTAAACCAATCTCAGTAACCTCTAGAACAGCAGCAGGTTTTACACCCCTTAAAGACATTATCTGACTAAAATAGAACATTTTTAATAAGTACTAAGTATTTTTTGTATTAGTCCTATAATAATCTGTCATGTGCCACCACAGTAAAACGACAGGACCCAGCTGGACCCCCCATTAAAAAAAATCCTGGCTACGCCCCTGCTGCAGCTAGAAACTACGTTCATAACAAAATCAACAGAATCGTTGACAAAGGGCAGCCCTGAGTCTAATGTGCTTTATGGGAATTTCTTTTGAAGGCTCCTCACTGATGTCTTTCCACACCCCCATGTAACAATTTCATAGTAAGAACAAAAGGAGAAAGAGAATCCCAGTTGCCACAGTGTTAAGAGTCAGTCAATACCTGCTATGAAATGAGACCTGTTAGTGCTTTTAAAATGATGTATATAGACATGAGAATTGGAGCTGTCATTGTTTTTACCAACCACAAGGGGCCTCAAACATTTCCTTGGGTTGCCAGTCCTGCCTCTGCCCAGACCACATCCTCCATGCAGTTTTGTAGGCTCAACCAAGACACCCACAACATCCTGAAACTGGAGGTACTCAAAGCCGATCTGCCACAAGGAGCTCTTTGACTGCCTCATTGACTTCGGCCTGAGAGATGAACTACGAAACCACCTCTGAAAATGCTCTGTAAACTGTAAACCTCTGTAAACAACTCGAGTGGAGCAATGTTTCTCCTTCTAAGGCGCCAAACGCTTTTCCAGAATTATTTTTGAGCTCGACTGCTAGTTCTCCTCTATGGCCTCACCAAATAAAACTCTCAGACCCTCCATTTTGAACTCCCTCAAGGTCAACAAAACTTAAATATATACAACAAAACAAAACATATAAACAAAGTATTGAATATTTAAATATGATTGTGTTTAGTGGATTAAACTTACATTTCACTTAAAAAAACAAAACAAAAACATTTAACCCAATGCAGACAAGAATTTTTTAAACACCTCTCACATTTTCACACCTTTTTGTGCTTCTGAAGTTTGCCTCTGTCAGTTTGCGGTTTCCACAGAGCGTCATATCTTGACCTGTAGTGGGTGGTCGGTGATGCTTTTATGTGAAGAGGAAGTGGTGCAGTTGCAAAGAAGAGCCTCTCCGAACAAGGGCTGTAGCAAACAAAAAACAAACATGTTTTTAATAAGTATAATCCTCCTGTTTTACAGCTGTGTGCTTCAGTTTGAAGGTAAGTTGCTGTCTTTGGCTTTTATATTGTTGTAACACCAGTTCTCTAAACAGGAAGTAGATCAATGTGCATTTGAAAACCGGAGACTTTCAGTTGTTGTAAAGTTTGTCAAAAGATACATGGTTGATTTAGACTCCTTTTATCCACAACTGTGCTTGTGTGTGCAGGTAACACACGTGGTACCCAGGTTTCTTCTGGTGGTACTCAGGAGTCTTTAGCAGTTTAAGTCCTTATTTATTTTTATTTAAAGATATTTTAATTCCTGTTTTAGTCCTGCTTTAGTTAGAGCTTTTCCTGGTTTACTCATGTTTTTTTCTGGTTTAGTCTTGGTTTTATCCTGTTTTTGGTTTAGTCAGACTTTAGTCCTGGTTTAGTCTTCTTTTCGTTTGGTTTAGCCATTATTTAGACTTGGTTTATCCCTGGATTAGTTCTGATTTAGGCTCATTTTAGTCCTTGGGTAAGTTAGTATGTGGAATGCCAAATATTTTTTGAGGTAGCACTGTGTGTGAAAAGTTTTAGAATCAGTGCTGTATGTCAGTGTTTCCCAACCAGGGGTGCGGGGACCCCTAGGGGTACACAGTCATTATTATTATTATGTATTAATTTGCATTAGTTTATTTTGAACAAAAGTAAAATAAGTCATAAGTATTTTTTAAAGGCTAGCAGATTATTGTTTATTTTATTTTTTAGCTTCAATTTGAGTAAAATAAACAAAACAAAACAGGATAATTAGTATTAACCATAAAGTGGGCTCTAAGTATGAAATGTCATTGCAGCCTACTAATAAGCACTAATGGTTTATAATGACTGCTCTTTTGTTCAGGAGTCCGTGCAGGAGTCAGTCTGCTGCCGGTCTACGTCCATCGTTACTCCAGACCTGGACAAAACGCCACTCTGCCCTGTGACAGATTAGCACAAAACGGTCCGACTTGCTCTAATATCAACTGGGTCTACAGGAGAAATAAAAGCGACACTGCATTTGTGGCCAGCAAAGGACAAGTTGTGAAGAACAAATCCTCCCAATTCAGCCTGAACACAAACTGTTCTCTGAATGTTCTTAATGTCACTGTGGAAGACTCTGGAGCGTACGCCTGTCTTCTGTCGGACAAAACGGATCTAGATACAGTGGTTTTTCTGAGTGTCCTCACAGGTGAGTCACAGCTCTACAAAAACACACTTATGTGTCCATGTCCCAACAAAAGGTTTAAAAAAGCAGTCATCTGGACTTGGTTTTTAAACTGGAAGAGTTTTACCTCTTATCCCAGAGGCTTTCTCAATTCTGAAATTGAACTGGTGAGAGCTGGGTTATGCTCCTATCAGATTACTTTACCAAAACGCCACACACACTAATCGTGTTTAATACTCCACTTCAATTAAACTGTTTTTTTAAGGCAATGTTACGTTTATACTGAGTAAACCTTCTTAATAAACACAAACCAAAAATTACTGGTAAATTAACAGTGAATAAAACCAATTTCCAACTATTTTTAAACATGATGATTGTGACAGTTTACACAAATACAGTTATGACATTGTCCTGTAAAACAACATGTATGTGAATGCGACTGGTTTATTGATTGGACAATTAGAAATCAAAGGAAAAACTTTGTCTTTAATACAGTGAGTCTCAGTCCGACCACTGCATCATGGCCACTAGGTGGTAGTATTGCTGCGTGTATTGGATCCTTTAACTACAGTTGAAAACTAGCTCTGTAGCTAAAACTGGCACATTTACAGTAATGTTTACTAATGTGTACTGTTCCTGTTCAAATAAACAATTAAATAAAATGAGCAGGCACACGAGAAATGAGTTTGTGACGTCCAACGATAGTTCTTGGTGTACATTTGGACAATACAATACAAATATACAATACAACTCACCAGATAAGGAACAGGCTGAACCAAAGCACATTTTTGGACGTAAAAAATTAAGAAAAAAATGTTTTTGTACAATACATTTGGTCAGTAACCATTATTCAAAATAACTTTTTGTTTCTCCAGTTCTGAAAAGTTTCCATCCAAACCAAGATGGAAACATCATATTACAATGCACTCGGTGGCGATACATCGAACTGCTGTGTCCTCAGGGCAGTTTCCACTGGTTAAACGTAAATGGAACTGTCTTATCTGGAGACGGTATAACTCAGAATAACTGTGTGTCTTATCTGACTGTGGAGCATCAGAGTGAACACAACAGAAAATACACCTGTCAGTATGTGGAAAAAAATACAGTACTGGTCTCTGCAGAGTACAGCCTTGAAGTCGACACAGAGATAAACTCAGGTGAGACATAGACTCAGTGTAACATAACGATGAGTGACTATAAGACTCTGTAATGAACAGAAGTGAATGTATTTGGTGTCCACAGATGAGTCTGGTCCAGTGTCTCTGAACACTTCTGTGGAGGCTGCAGCAGTGCTCTCTCTGTTGCTTTTTCATCTCTTGATCATCGCTCTCATTTTTATCATCAGCACTAACTCTGGAGGTACATAACCTGTCAGTATAGTAGTAATTACATTTTCTGATTGCTATTAATTTGTCAATTTTCTCTTCTTACAGCTGACCTACCTCCTGATGTGAGTATTTCATGTTGAAATAAACCAACATCATATATAAAACAGGAATTTAGAGCATTGGAAGTGAGATTTGCTAAATTTGTGAATGGATTTGTTTAAAGGAGCTATATTATACAAACTTTCTCTCATTTTATAATGTTGTTCCCTCATCAGTGTTTTGTTTCATTCACGCTTGTTTAAGTATTTCTGTATCCTGCCCAGGAAGCACTGACCAATCTACAAGCCCTCTACATCCAGTCTGCTCTCTCTCATTTATCATTTATTTATAAAAAAAAAAAAAAAAAGAAGTGAACAGTTCTGATATCTCACAGACATTTTTTATTTTGGACTAAAATGGCATCTGTTGCCATGATGTTGTAGGTTTTGGGGAAACTAATGTGTCTACTTTGGAGAGGAAAATCCAGCCAATAACTCAAAACCAGGAAGACTATGCAGTTTTTATCATGGTCTTGGAACACAGTTGTGTCTGGCTTTATTTCTCTATAATGTTTTATAATTTTTTTGTTTGTATTTAGGCCGAAGTGATGAGCTGTGTGTCCTTTGAGAGTATAAGCCATCAGAAATGTCACTCTGAGAACAAAGGTAAGTGACTGAAGACTGCTCACAAAGACTGTGTACTTTTATTTTGTTAAATGTCTTGTTTGGTTAAATGCAGGTTCTCAAAGAAAAGGAAGACTTAGGAGAAGAACGCGACCTCAGCATCCACCAAAGTAAGCATGATGTATGCTTTTATGTGAAATAGATTAAGTTGTATTGAGTAAAAAATAAAGGGAAAACAAAATAACAATATGTTCCCAGTTATGAAGATCAAGTGTAAGTTCAGCCTCCAGCTCTTCATCTTCCATCACTTGTCTCAGCCAATCACTGTTCGATGCCTAAACTTAGTCACACCTCTCTGAGATGTCACACAGCATGCAGCCCAGGACAACCCTCCTCCACCACATCACCACCTCAGGACTGGAACACCTTTTTTATCACCACCATACTTCTGCTTTCTGTCTCTATATAAACAAGAACTTTAAATATAAGACATATATACTTTTCAACAAAGACAATCAGGACTGTTCACCTGCCTGGACAGATCATCCAAGGAATTTTACAAAATTATAAATTCTGGAGTTAAAAAATACATGAGAATCACACTGCTGCACTGGGTAAGCCGTTCTTTTATAATTTTGTGTAATTTTATTTTTTCAGAAAAGTGGGTTTGTCTAAAATTTTCACTTCTTGTTTTGTAATATTCTGAATTTTGTGCCCTGGTATAGCTCAGTGGCAGGGCATGTGCTGCATACATTATACTTTCAATGCTTATTTTCTCTCTTTTTTTATTTTTATGTATTTTAACTAAAGTTCTGTTTCTTTACAAATGTTTGCTTTTGCTCTTTTTATGAACAATCCAAGACACCACAGAGTGAGTACACATTAAAGCTGAGGCAGGGTCTATGTGTATCCAGTCCTTGAATATTTTGAATATTTTATAAATTCTAATTCCTTGGTTGTGAAAGTTGACTCTGATTCTGCACAGGCAGTTGTACTGCCAATGGCTCCCTCTGCTGGTGGATTCAAAACCTATGTAACTCGTACCAGGAAGACTAGAGAAACAAAAAGTGATCTGACATTACACAACAGTTGCGTCTCCTTTACACGGATGTTACAAATACCACAAACCAGCAGAATCTGACTTCATTAACATTATAATTAAGGATAAATATAACATGTATGATTATTATTTATCTATAAATACTGAAATATCACTCTAATCAGTTTGGCTTTATCACAGAGGCCCATTATAGTGCAGGACTGGGGTTAGGGTCTAGAGATGTCAAAGTTGATGTGTGAGAGGCAGGAACAATGGGTAAGAATTTGAATGAGTTTGACAAGGGCCACACTGTGATTGCATCAGACGACTGGTTCAGAGGTCTAAAACTGCTGCTCCTGTGGGGTGTTCCTGGTCTGCAGTGGTCAGGATCTGTCATAAAAAGTGGTCCCTTCCTTGGACCAGCGACAGGTGATGCCCATGGGGACTGAAGGCTGAGGCCTGTGTGGTCAACAGATGAGCTACTGGAGCTCAGGCTGATGAAGGAGTTAGTGAAATTTTGTTGTATATTGGAGCTGCTCATTAGGCCTAACCATGCTATAATGTTGTCCCCTCATCAAAAACATACCTGGAGTTATGTTTTGCTTTATTCACACCTATTTGAGTAATTCTGCTTTCTCTGGCATGACCGCCATTTATTCATCCAAAAAACAGTGTACAGCTCTGTTTCCACTGATTCCTCACAGAGAATAATTTTGTTCATTTTGTTATAAAATGGCATCATACAAAAAGTTTAAGGAAGTGGAGAGCTTTTTTCTTTAAATTATGTTCAAACGACAGCAACACTCTCCACTCTTTTGCACTCTGCTGGTCTCTTAACGTGTTTCTTAATTTTACCAGTAGCTGCTGTTCTAGCTGTGACCAAGAATGGTTTAAAAATATGAATGAAAACATAAAATGCCCTATAAACCTCCCAAAATACTTTACTTAATGCTCTATTACAAAAATCTAAAGTAGTAGAAGTAGCAGTGCTTAAACTCTGCTCTGTTTTTCTTGTTTTTACTTTTAACACCAACTTCCTTACCTCCTTCCTTCCTCTTTTAACTTTCTATTTTCCCAGAATTGGCTATTCTGCTAATGTGTGCTTTGCTTTTTTTTTCTCTATTTTTGCATTGACCCAATTTGTAACTTCCTAAAACAGCAGAGCATGTGACTTTGACTATTTTTTTTTTGTCATTAGTAAAAAAATAGCCCTAAAAACTGTCTTTTCATTTTTATGATAATTTTAATAAGTAACTCAGCTTTGTAGTACTGTAGTCAAGTTAAAGTTCTTTTACTTCAACATAATATTACTCAAGTAGGATTATATTAAATATAGTCTTTTAAATTATAAAAAATCTTTGTGTGAGGCCAAAACCAGATAGTATTCAGCTTTAATAGAAGAAAACAAGAACAGCCCAGGTTCAGTCTGTTCAGCACTGTAGCCAGGCTGACCACCAGTCACAGCTCAGTAGAACCCTGTGTCCCTGTCACTCTCAGCTGTCAAAACATTCTTCAACTTTTTAAACAACAAAATCACAAGTATTAAAGACACAACAATCAGCCCAGAGCAAGCTAAAGCTGTAAAAATGGAGGCCTCTATAAAACCATCTGTAACGTTAGACTGCTTCACCGCTGTAGACCAAGCTGAGATAACATCTGTCATTATGTCCTCCAAAACCTCAACTTGTCTTTTAGACCCAATTCCTACAAAACATTTTAAAGAAACTCTTTCCCTTATTAATGAATCTATACTGAATATAATAAACAACTCCCTAGAAACAGGTTATGTAGCACAGTCTTTTAAATATGCAGTTATTAAACAGCTTCTGAAAAAAAGCAACGCTAGATCCAGACATTTTAGCCAACTATAGACCAATGCGTGACTGTTGGCAGATGTCCCAGTGACGACTGGATCTTAGCTTACCCCATCTGTGCTCCGGTCCTGACCTGTGGGCTCTTAACATCACCTCTATGGACTCCCCAGATCCCTCCTTCACCCCCCCACTTTCTCTTTACAGATCTGATCTATGATCCTATAGATGAGCTAATGGACTAACAGTCACATGTTGCCTGTCTTTCCTGGGAGAGGATCTCTCCTTCAATATGGGCTCCATAAGGTTTCTTCTTTTTTCCCTATAGCTGGGTTTTTAGGAGTTTTTCCTTGCCGAGAAGGAGGGTCTAAGGACAGGGCTATCCTGGCTCCGTTTAGTTTAGCATGGTAATTGTTTGTGTTGATTGTGTTTTATGCCTGATTGTGTGTTTATGTTTGATTAACTGTTTGTGAAACCCTTTGAGGTGATTGTTGATGTGATACTGGGCTATACAAATAAAATTGAATTGAATTGAATTGAAGTACAAGTAAAAGTAAGAGGCCCTTAATGTCCAAAGACACATCCTGGATGTTGGTTAACTTAGTAGTTTCAATTTGTCAGTAGATAACTATTTTGCATTTTGTATTGTTTGAGCTACCATTTCTCATTTTTGTAACAATTTGGCACATCAGCTGCAAAGGAGGTAGAGCCGGTCGTTCACTAACTGGAGGGTTGACAGTTTGATACATCATTGTGCACTACTGTTGTGTTCTTGGGCAAGACACTTCCCCCATGTTGCCTCCAGTGTGTGTGGCCCTGGTGAATGAGAGTGTTTGCGTGATTGTGTGTTTGGTGGTGGTCAGAGAGGCCCTGGCTGTGGTCACAGAGGTAGCTCACCACCACCAAGTGTGACAGTAGCCTGATCGGCCAGACAAACTCTTCTCCTGTTCTATACAAAGAAGTGAGTCTGATCTCTTCACCTAAATTTTGTTTCTATGGGTGGAACAATGACAGGCAGAGTAACCAATCAGAGAAACAAAGGGGGGGACGTAAGCAGTGCACTGCTGACCCTAACAAACGAGGAGGATTGCCGCTTTTTCCATAAAACACCAGAATCCTCTGTCCTGTTGTGAACCGGGACAGCAGCAGAAGCCAGTTGTACAAAAACTTATGAAAAATGTGGGTTTGTTTGAATGTGGTGGTTACGTGGGACATCAGTGGGGAACCAGACTGTCCTGCTTTTGAAATGAAAGCAGGAGAGGCTAGCTCACCAGGCTAGTGTGACAGTGGAGACAATGAACAAAACATGCTTTAAGTGTCTAGCACACATTATTAGCACATTATTATCCATTATTATTATTATTATTATTATTATTATTATTATTATTATTTAGTGTCAGGCTTCAGTGGAACAGCTTCCCCATGACTTTCTGACATGGTTCACTTTGTTGACCTCCTGTCCCCTTTGTGCCGCCTCGTCTCCTTTAACCCTTTGATCAATAGCATCATCACTGCTGTGGCATGAATTGAGTCAGACTGGCGTGGGTGAAGTAGGATGGTTTCACGAGAAAAGCTCAACCTCAAAATGAGGAAGAGACACTGACTTTGGCCAAGTTAGAAAGACAAGTCTCTCAAAACACGGACTGTTGCAGAAACTGGACTAAACATGATTTTAATGCATTTCATCCTACTGTTTTTTATCTTTCTGCTTCAGTTTCAAGGTAAGACTTTGTTGATGTGGTTCTTCACAGATGTTGTGTTTAAAGTGTGAAACAGGAAGGGAATAAATCTGTATTTGCAAATGTCACATGTACAGTCAGTAATAGTTTAATGTAAAATTGCTTGACTCCGGTCTGCAGTGGTCAAATAGAGAGACCCAAGCACTACGATGGAAAATGTCAGAGCTACTTCTGTTTATAAATGCATTTAACAAACCAGACCAGAGAGGAGGTTTATGGATGTAGTGACAGAGGACATGAAGTTAGTTTGTGTGCGAGAAGAGGACACAGAGGAGAGGGTTAGAAGGATGCAAAGGATTCACTGGAGTGGCTTTTATACATTTATTATGCATATATTCAGATGTTTTTAAACACAAACACAATCTGGTGCCATTTGGTGATTGCTGATTTGTTGTATTCTTTGCAGGGATCAGTGGAGAATCTCAATTTTTCTTCAGAGCTGGACAAGATGCTGCTCTGCCCTGTGAGAAAGCAAAGGATCGTCATCCACCTAACTCTGTGGTCCACTGGTTTTACTATAAAGACTCTCATGGTATTGACAGAATAACAGATGGACAGATTGTAAAGAACAGTCCTGGTTCCTCCAGAGTGAGTTTGAACACTGACAGTTCTCTGATCATTCGTAATGTCACTGAAGAAGACTTTGGAAGATACATCTGTCGTCTGTGGGACAGAGGTGATTTGGACTCAGTTGTTTATCTGGGTGTCCTCACAGGTGAGTCTGATTCCTGTCATATCACTTGTTAATAAATGGTATGTTATGTTAAATTTGATGGTTTAAGTACCAAGAAATGTATTATGTTTTTCTCTCTCAGTCTCTCCACCAGGTGCCAGTCCAGACCAAGATGGCAGGATGACTCTGCAGTGCACTGTGTCCAAATACAATATGGATCAGTGTAAACAGGGCAGACTCCGCTGGTTGGACCAGGATAAAAAAGTCCTGTCCAATAACACTGAGAATAACTGTGTGTCCTATCTGACTGTGGACCGTCAGAGTCAACACAACAGAAAATACACCTGTCAGCATCTCAGTGCAAAAAATAAAGAACTAATCTCAGCCGACTACACACCAGGAAACACAGGTGAGACACAAGCTGGGTTTTCACTTCTTTGCAAAAGAAGATAACAATGAAAGACAGAGGGGGTACCAGAATACGGACTGGATTTTTTTGAACAATCACACGCTCAGAACAAAGGGCTGTCCCATTCAGATCAGGCACACTTTCTGGCTCCAACTGCTGACACCCCAAAACAACAGAAAAAAGAGAAAGACAGACAGAAAAAAGATAAGCAAAGATCATTAATCAAAATAAAATATTAATATATCAGAGGAAGGAGGAGGGATTTTTATCAAACTTGAACTTTTTCTTTGACATTCTCACAAACTAGTGAAAAAGACATTACAAAGTACCTTTTTATCTTTTTTGTTTTTTTTTTTGGGCTCAGAACTGCATAAATCTTCACATATCATTTTTTTGTTTTTTAATTTTTGTGTATACGCAACTTCCCTTCACAGCAAAACTCACAAACCACACACCACAACAGAAACTTTATTCTATGATCAAACGGTCACTTCACAAAAAAAAGTAGAGCAATAAACATGGTCCGAAGTCAAATTGTTGTTGAAGTTGTTATTTTTCCAAACTATGCACTCACTTTCAGGGAGGGCAGAACAGGTATTTTAAGGTCTGTTACTGATTCTCATCATGTTTTCTAGTGTAATGTGAACTAGGAAATGGTGTATGTAATGTAAATAAAATACTTTTTGTTGATGTCTAAACAATGTTAAAACATTTAATATAGGCTGACATTATTTTTATGCTTACTGGTTTTATTTATTTTTGTCTATTTCTTTATGGATGGAATAAGACTGTCTCTTAAATTACACACTGATCAGGCATATCAGTATGACTGACAGGTGAAGTGAATAACACAGATCAAATCATCCAGGAGAATTCAGTAAAAAAAAAGGTTATATCCTGGACTGGAGTGTGAGCCAGGGTCATTTCTTGTGAGACATTAACATAGGTGCCTCGAAGGTTAATGTCCGATTGTTAGAGTGAAAATTGGAGTATGTTGTTGTTTTTGTTTGAGCTCTCAGTAGACTGAAGGAGGATTTAATCTTAACCCTCTGCCTGTGGGTAATAGAATCAGACATGATCTACTTTGGGAAAAGAGAGGGACCAAAAACTAAAGACAGTAAACCTAAATGACTTTGTTTCACTGTGAAGGGGTTGCACTCTGCTGTTTTTATATTATCAGTAAGCATAAAAAGAGGAGGAGATTTTTAAAATAGAATGAAATACACAAATTGTGTTTTAGGCCATACAGCAAAATGTTAATCTGTTAAAATTGTAAACAGACTGAAAAAAACAAGTGAATGATCATTTGTTTTCTGCAGGAGTCGGTCCAGAGACAGGCCACATCTATAATTTCCATAGAGCTGGAGAAGCCACCATTCTGCCCTGTGACAGATTAAAACATTTGGGTCCAACCTGCTCCAGTGTGGACTGGATTTACTCTAAAGATGGATCTAACTCTTTACTCAGAGTCAGTAACAGTCAGGTTGTGAAGGACAGTCCCAGTTCCTCCAGACTGACTCTGAACTCTGACTGTTCTCTGAACATTCACAACCTCACTGAAGAAGACTCTGGGCTGTTTGTTTGTCGTCAATCAGAGCAGAGAACTGATGCAGACACAAATGTGTATCTGAGTGTCCTCACTGGTGAGTCACCTTTTAAGAAGTTGTTGTTAATGGTTATGTTGAATATCCCTTTAATAACAAAGTGACTAATGCATCCTCTATAATACAGGAATAAACCAGCCAGTGTCTTGCATGTTGATATCAACTGTGCACCTACCTTTAACTTCACCCATGATAATCTAATACATTATTAATGATAATTATGATATTCTAACAGGATTTTCCCTAGAAAAGTCATTGGTCAAGGTGGTAGCTGGTGCTTGCCAGTGCTAGCCACCAAGCTAATTTAATAGCTTCTCTGAACTGATTAAGGGCATTTAGTGCTTTTTTTCATCACCTGTTGGTTCTGCTGAAGTCCTTGTTACTGTACAGTTCTCTGAGAGATTTTGAGAGAACTTGTTGCCATTTTAACAACTGTTAAGTCACGTTGACGTCCGATGTTAAAAATGTTTTTCAGAAGTCTATGTACAACTGGCTTCTGCTGCTGTCCCCGTTCAGAAATAAGGACAGAGCTGCTTATAATACGGCGTATTCTGGTGTTTTATGGCAAAACCAGCAAGAATCCATGTTTGTTTAGGTCAGCGTTGAGCTGCTTACATCCCGTCCTTCATTTTTCTGATTTGTTACTCCACCTGTGATTGTTCCACCACAGAAATGAAATGATACCTAAGGGGTTCAGACTAACTTCTTTTATAGAATAAGAAAAGAAATTGTCGGCAGGCCAGGCTAACAGACAGATGAACCTTTAGTAACAGTGGAGTTTGTGATGTAGATAAGGTTTGCCTCTGACACTGATCACATGTGTTTGTCTGTTGTGTATAATTCCTTTCTGTTAAATGTTACTAACTCTGTCTCTCGCAGTCTCTCCAGCTCCAGACACCAATACAAACCAAGATGGAAGCATCACATTACAGTGCACTCTGGAGAAATACAGTAGACTTCCTCCTTGTTCAGATCACAGCTTTCACTGGTTGGACCAGAACACTGCTGTCCTGTCTGGAGACAATATCAGACAAAAAAACTGTGAGTCTTATCTGACTGTGGAGCGTCAGAGTCAACACAACAGAACATACACCTGTCAGTATCTGGAGGACAGTAAAGTACAGATCTCTGCAGACTTCAGCTTTGAGGTCGACACAGAGAGAGTCCAACCTGGAAATTCAAATGAAGGTACAAACACATTCACTACATTAACTAGAAAAAAACAAAATGAGATTAGAAGAGGAGGACTGAGTATGAACTAAAAGTTCTTGTATCTTTGCAGGTTTGCTGTTCAGACGCGTCATTGTGAGTCTGGGTTTAGTCACTATGCTAACGTCTGTCACTGCAGTTCTGATCTGGACCAGGACTAAAGGTGAGACTGATCTGAGAACAGTACAGAAAAGGTCAGTATGGCACGGTTTGGTTCAGAAACCTCTAAAGTGAGTTGGATTTTCACTACACCAGGTTTAACCATCTGGGCGCCAGAATTTTTTTAAAAATAGCTTAAAATAGCAGCTTTTTGACATCCAAAATTCAAAAGGCTGTGGCTTGAAAATAATTATTACTGCACTGTTCCCAAGTTCACTCAGAACCGAGGCTGCGAGGACTACATGCTGCTCTTCTGCCCCTCTTCCCCCGCAGGACCAAGTCGCGGGAACAGCAGCCTCACACACATCTCCGACTCAAAACGGCATCATTACCGACCTCACGTTCACTCCCGGGGCCAGAGTAACTAAGTGCACATCTGCCTCTGTCACCTACAGTGGGCAAAGTGACTGTGATAGCTGATAGACTGATAGCTCCAGCAGCGCCACCAAGAAGTAGGGTCTGTTTTGTTCATCAGAGTTGCTTGTGACTTTGGCGCTTTGAAGGCTATGAGATATGTCCTCTATAGAAACAGACAAAACAAAAGATCAACACAAGAGGTGAAAAAGTTGGGTAAGACATTTAGATCTGAATCACATTTGAAGCTGACTCTAAATGTGCTGACACCAGTGATATATAAATATATCACAGACTGAGTCAGTCCTGGTTTTACACTAAATATGGAAGCTCTAGATCAGTGTTTCTAAACTTTTCACTCCCACCACAGAACATTTTTGGCTTTCCAAGAACCATCTTTAACTGAACTAAGATGGGCCTAAATCTGTACAAACCTAGAAATAAATAAAAAAAATAAATAAAGTGATTTATTCTTAATCTTGACTATACCAGGACTATATCAGGACTAATCCAGAACAAAACCAGGATAGCCCAGAACTAAATTTAAACTAAACCAGTCTGTATTTTGTTTTTCATCTTTGTCCTCTGAGTACCACCAGTGGGCCTCATACCACAGTTTGAGAACCACTGCAGATGATTGTTGGTGGCGGCCCCTGAAGTGGCGGCCCCTGAAGGGGGATATTTGTTTTACTTCTTTTCTCTTGATATAAGGCTTTTATCATAAGAACAATTCATCCATTTGAGAAGCTTTTTAATCCTGTAAACGTACCCAGACTGACCCGGGCCATACCACTGCAGCAGGGGCAGACTGGCCATCTGTGCATTCTGGAGGATCACAGAACGGCCGGTCGCTGAGACGGCCGATGGGCCGTTTTACATAGACTCCATAAACACATACACAACCAGACCAGAGAGGGCGCAGCCGTGCAGATGCGCAACAGCAGAGTAGAAGAAGAAAGCAGAACAGCTGCAGCCACTCAATGCAGTCAGGCACTCGAACAAGTCCGCAAGTCCGCTGACAGGCGGCCGTAAGACGGCGGTGGCGCGTGAGCAGAGGCTGCCGTGCGTTTACGTAATGGATAAAAAACGGTTAATAAAATGAAAGGAGAAGGGCGGAGCAGAGAAAGTCAGGGAAAAGAAGCTTAAGTCGCTTGCATGTGAGGCGTTCAAATGTAAAAATATAACAAAACTGTTTGACAGCAGCAGTGCTAAAGCCACATCCACCAGTACAGCACAACATGAGGATGAAGAGGCTGAGAGTGCGGTGGTGGGGGCCCAGCGCTGCTCAGGCTCAGGGACCCACAGAACCAGATGAAGTTTTACCTCAGTTAGAGCCGTGTACAGAGCAAGTGGTGAGTATAGCTTACTGTATGAAACACAGGGCTTTCATAGCTATTTAGGCTATGACATATTTATTCCACTTCCTATACATAGCTCTAAAACACTATCATAACAGTAACAATATGAATAATAAGAATAATATTATATCTAATATGGCTGTGAAGACTCATTCATCCAGGCTGATTCCATTGCAATCATAGGTTTAAAAGCTGTCATCTGGACTTGGTTTTAAAGAGAGCTCTCTTACCAGCCTCTTGGATAAAAGGTGAAATGTCTTCAACTGTAAAACCCAGTCCAGATGACAGCTTTTAAACCTACTATTGCAGCTATATCTAATGTGAATTAAATCCAGGGATGTTCCCAAGCCCTCCAATAATAAGTCATAGTGTAATCCAGGACTAAACTATGTCTAAAACATGACACAACCAGGTCTAACCAAGACTAAACCCTAACTAGAATAGGTATACGCTGTCCAAAACTATAGCTAAACCAGGTCTAAACAGGGACAAATCCAGGTCTTAATCAGGTCTGTGCCAGGATCAAATCAGATTCAAATCCGGGACTAAACCTGTACAAAACCAGGTCTAAACCAGGACCTAATCAGGTCTAAACCCTAGTGATGTCCCTGTATGAATCTAAAGGTAAGCTTTGATAGGAAAAGGGATGAAGTAGATTACATATTGACCTCTCTGACATTTAATTAATCCTACATTTTATATTGTTTACCCAGGTTGAGACCCATAAACAATTTCCTAAAGTCTTGAAATTATATTTTTTTAATTAATACAATCACAAACGACTTTAGAAGATCTAAAGATTTTTGATTTTTAGTTTACTATCATAAACAACTTCTAATTGAAATTGTGCTTTTTGCTTTATACAATCCATTTTTTTTTTTTTAAATTTATTTATTTATTTTTATTTATTTATTTTGGGGGGGGGGGGGGGGGCTGGGCAGACTCCAGGGCTGTTTTTCAGTCCCAGTCCGCCCCTGCACTGCAGTGGAAACAAGCCTTAAATCTCAGAAAGAAAAGAGTTGTGCTGTGGAACTGAAGATTGTTTTTTTACTTTTTCAGGGAGGAAAACTCAGAGGAACCAAGGCCACGTGAGTTTGACACAAGACCATTACATTAAACACATACAACACTATGGACCCTTTTAGTGTTTGTAAAATGAACAGCTGCGCTCCAAAGAATGATGCCACAAGTTAAAGCAGAAGTCTTTCTTTAGTTCACAAGCTGTTACTGTGGAAACTTATTGGAAATGAAGTTAGAAATAAGAAATGAACCTGTTTGTAAAAATAAGTGTGTGTGTAGTTAGAGCCATAGTTGAGTCCAAATGAGCGGCCCATAATTACCTGTTTGTTTAAACATTTCTTCTCTACAGGACCACACTGGTGATGTTACAGTGGTTTATGAAAACATGGGAGAATCTTCTGCCTCCGTCAGATTCACCAGATCTACAGCTTCAACATTGGCTGAACCATAAACCAACTCACCGGACACTGTTCCCAACATTATCCCACATGTCTGATATATACAAGCTTCTTTATTTAACAGCTTAAAAGTCATAAATATGCTTCACATTTATATCTCTGCCTCTCTGTTCATTTTTATTAGACTTTCTTATTAGACCTTATAGCTTGCTCTTTTATTAAACATTAGAGTCTTTTGTTATATATTTGTATATATATATATATATATTTATGTTTTCTCTTTCTCTTTTTTTTCTCAAATGTTTGCTTTTGCTATTTTTATGAACCAGACAAGACATTAATGAGTGAATACACATTAAGCTGAGACAGGGTCTATGTGTCTCTAGTCCTTGAACATTTTGAATACGTTTTTTAAATTATGATCCTTGATTCCTTTCAACCTGGTTCGGCATGGGTAGTTGTATTGCCAATGGCTCCCTCTGCTGGTGGGAGCAAAATTTGACGTGTGTGACCTGTGAGTTGTATCAGGAAGAGTAGAGAAAGTAATCTGACTTACACAACAGGCGTCTGCGTTACAGGGTGTTGGATTTCTTCTGAAAACACAAATTAGGAGAATTTGAGTTCATTAACTTCATAATTCAAAATATTCATTAACATTATAATTTAAAATATAACGTATGATTATTATTTAACTACAAATATTGAAATATCGCTCAGGGTTGGTCAGGCTTTATCACTGAGGCCCATTAAAATGCAGGACTATACAGCTAAAGAGTTTTCTTTAGATTTGACATAGCTAACTCCCCATGGTCCACTGAAGATGACACCAACATATGGTATTTCTCTCCTCTATGTTTTTTATGCTTTTATTTTTAGCACCACTCCCCTGTCTGGATTAATTCTTACAGAGTGAACTATGATCCTATAGATGAGCTAATGGACTAACTCCTGGCACATGTTGCCTGTCCGTACTGGGAGAGGATCTCTCCTTCAATATGGCCTCCATAAGGTTTCTGCTTTTTTTCCTACAGCTGGGATTTTTTAAAAACTGTTTAGTGTAGTTATTGTTTGTGTTGATTGTGTGTTAAGTCTGATTGTGTGTTTATATTTGATCAGCTGTTTGTGAAGCCCTTTGAACCGACTGTTGATGTGATACTGGGCTATATAAATAAACCTGAACTGAATTGAATTTCCTCCGACTGCCACTTCCTCTTTTAACTTTTCTATTTAAGTGGCTAAAATGCAAGTGTATGCTTTGCTTCTTTTCTCTAGTTCTTTTGCATTTACCAGCTTTGTAACTTCCTAAAATAGCTGATGATGATTGCATTTTTTTTTCCATTTGTAAAAAAAGCCCTGAAAAAATTGTCCTTTGCACTTTTATGATTATTTAAATAAGTAAGTCAGCTTTGCAGTACTGTACTCAAGTAAAAGTACTCAAAAAGGAGTAAAAGGAGTCCATTTTGGTCTAAAACTGCAGACAAACTTATTTAACAACAGTTTTTAGTCTGCAGCAAGCTTTTGTTGTGAATAAAACTAAACAGGGTTTGAACTGCTGCTCTCTCTCTCCACGGCATTTTGTGTCAGAGGGAAATGGCTCAGAGAGAGAGCACTGGCAGCCTTTGTCATCTGCTTTAAAGGAGCAAAATTCTGCAAAATAAACATGTTATAATGATTCCTCACAGCTATTGTTCATTTTGTAGTAAAATGGCGTCATAGGAAAGAAATAAAAAACGTTCCTTCCTTTGTGTTCAAAAGACAGCAACACTATGCTCTCTGCTGCCCTCTGCTGCCCTCTTCCTTCGTTTCTTTCTTCGTTTCTTTATGGCATCAGTAGAGTTCTTTTTAAAAATGTTTTGAGGGGCCATTTAGACTCCAATGCATTTTGCTGAATCTACAATGATTCATTTGCAATTTGATCTTTCCGTTACACAAGAATGGATTTCTGTTTTGCAAATCCACAAACTTTTGAAAAGACTCAGAGCTGCTCCGTGCTTGTTTATACTGTGAAGATGTCGTCCTCACTGAAAACTATGACGTAACAGCCCCAATCTGAACAGTGATTGCTGGCTATCTGCTGGCTGCATATCAGCTGACTCACAATGTCTCAAACATTCATATTTAGTCCAGTAACTGTCGGTAATATCTCTATAAGTAGTTACTTATACTTCAGACTTTAGAAAACCACATGATCCTAAAGTAGTTGTGAAGTTGTAGATGGAACTATGATGGTAAGATGGCGCTGCTGTTTAGTACCTGAGTGGTGTAAAGCATTTGCCGAGCACACAGCACAGTTTGCCAGACAAATACATGTACTACAGTTTTATTCACACCGCAACATTGTCATTTTCTTCACATCTCAGCATATAAAGGTAAAAGCAAATCCGAGATGACAGGACTTGCGTTTTTCTGGCAAGCGCATTTGTGTTAACAGGCCCTAAAGGTTTTAAAAAGTGCTGCTGTTCTAAAGATGACCAAGATTGGTTTGAAAATATGAAAAAAGTAAAAAAGTATAAAACAGTATTGCCCCTTTAAGAAAAGCTAACAGTACAGAGCAGAAATTTCCACTCATTTCAAATTTCCCTCTCTTCTGTGACAGTGTCTGCAGGTCTGGACAGTTGGATATTACAGGCCATTTGCACTTTTATCACTGAATTAATTATACAAATAACTGCACGCACAGAAGCACTGCCTCCTTTTTTTATATGCTCAGGTTTGGAAGAAACTATATTTGTTTGTTCTGTTTGATTTCAAATAGAAAATACTGCCACCAAATCTCTGCAAATCTGCCTGAGTGTCCGCCTGTGGGCACTGCAGGATAATACTCTTTTATTTCTCAAATAAGGTCACAAACAGAAATGATCCGCCCTCGTCCCATTGCCACTTGTGCAGAGCTTAAAGTGCCATCTTTTAACCCTCTTTTAAACTGTTATTTCCTCTGTGTTGTCACTGCTGTGGTGTTAACTGTGTCAAACTGAGGTGGGTGGGGCGGGACGGTTTCAAGAGAAAAGCTCAACCACAAAATGAGGAAGAGACACTGTCTTTGGCCTGTGTTTCCTGGTGTGTAGTTGGCTGACAAACAGATGAGACACAAGCTGGGTTTTCACTCGTTTGCAAAAAAAGGTAACAATGAAAAAGTTTTTGACAGACAGGGAACCAGAATATGGACTGGATTTTTTTGACCAATCACAAGCTCAGAACAAAGTGGGGCAGTCACATTCAGATCAGGGACACTTAATTGATTGAGCCCATCTTTATACACTGGGTTAATGGTACTCACACCACAAAACAGCAGAAAAAAGAGAAACCAACAGAAAAAAGTACATTAAACAAAATAAAACATGAATATATCAGGGAGGAGGAGAGATTTTTTTCAAACTTAAACCTTTTTTTACATTCCCAAAAACTTGTTGGCCTCTAATTTTTTTCACATTTTGTACCTCCATACTTGAAGAAGACAGTACAAACGTCCTCTTTATCTTTTTCATTTGCACTCAGAACTGCAAACGTCTTTACACATCACTATTTTATTGCTTATTTCAGTGTTTATGCAACTTCCCTTCACAGCAAAACTCACAAACCACACACTGCAACAGAAACTTTACTCTATGATCACAGGGTCATTTTACAAAGAAAAAGTGGAGCAATAAACATGGCCCGAAGTCAGATTGTTGTCTTTATTTGAAGTTGTTTGCTATTTTGCCAAACTATGCTCTCACTTTTCAGGGAGGGCAGAACAGGTATTTTAAGGTCTGTTACTGATTCTCATCATGTTTTCTGGTGTAATGTGAACTAGGAAATGGTGAATGTATGATGCAAATAAAATACTTTTTGTAGACATCTAAACAATGTTAAAACATTTAATAGGTTCACATTATTTTTGTGTTTACTTGTGTTTATTTATGGCTGTCTGTCTCTTAAATTACACACTGATCAGGCATATCATTATAACCACTGTCAGGTGAAGAGAATAACACAGGGCTGTGTATTAGGCAGGTAGTCATATTGTTATGCCTTATCAGCAGAAACTACGTTAACCAAGAATTTTCCATCATTTACGGATTATTTATAGCTGTGATGGAAAATTCTGAAGGCCGTTCATCATTTTGACAGAATAAAGTGAAGGAAGGTGGAGTTGCAATTCCCAGTTCTGTCCAGGATATGGCAACAGAGCGAGTTAATTAAATAACTTCTATACTTCTCAGACTGGACTTATCCGTGTGTGAGCGCCAGGCTGAATCACGCTAAAAGTTAAACACCCAAAAAACCTAGAACACTGGACTAAGACTAAGCCGCACTCTGCAGCCTGTGATCTGCACAGTCTGGAAATAGTCACAAAACAGTAGTGCGGTGATCTTTAAGGTTCCAGTAAACACATCCTTCTCCTTCTTCTTCTGCTTTTGCTTCTTTTTAGTGACTGCCGTGGAGTCTCAGTCATCCAGGAGAATTCAGCAAGAAAGTTAAACAAGAAGGTCATCTGAGCAAGGTTTGTTTTTAAAAGACGTTTTGTCTTTTCTAAGGGTGCTCCGATCAGGGTTTTTGAGGCCGATCACCGATCAGCCTCTGCTGTGATCGGCCGATACCGATCATGGCCGATACCGATCACGTGGTCTTCAATGTAGTAATGTAATGTATGCAGGCTATTATTAGTTCCATTTGAAAAATACTGTAGCCTTTGTAAATATAAAAGAACAACAAAATTCAACTTATTTTTGTTTTAGAAGAGGTTTTGTTGCATTATTGGTCTTTAATGTGTGCCCAGTGTCTGTGGCTTTGCTTGAATGCTCCGCTGATGTAAAAATCAGCTGTTCTTAATTGGTTCCTTTAATGCGAGTCTGCGGGTGCAGCGCCTGTGTCCGCGTAACGCGCAGCCAAACCAGGTTGAAACACAGTGGACTAAAGAGCAGACAGCTCCTGCTGCCAGTTTTGACAACGTCTGAACGAAGAAAACGTGCAAAGAGAGCAGAGAAGACAACGATGAAAGGTGCTCCTCTCAGACACACGGACACATGGGCTGCCTTTTTACTTTCTCTTTCCATTAGCAGCCATTTGGTGCAGTTTAAGCCACAAAACGCACAGTTTTCTCCGCGCAACAAGACACAGGCAGACTCTGAACTTTCTTAATCCTTTTAACGTAACTGTTAGCAGGTTAGCTGTAGCTCTTTTTATGTTGGTGTTTGCAAATACACGCACTGCTGCGCCTCGGTTCTGTCCCGTGCGCTCCTAAAGCAGGCGGGGACACAGCGGGGACACAAAGCAGCGCCTCCAGGGCAGGTTTGTGTTAGTTATAACCAGGGCTTAACTTAAAAACACTGCTAAAATAACGCTACTGCTGTTTAATCAAACCGGAGTCGCAGGACAGTAAATGTGAGAGCCTCGCGTGTTTATTGTAATTTGATCGGCCCTTCTGATCGGCCCATTTTACCGATCACCGATCACTCTATTTTTAGCCATGATCGGCCGATCATGATCGGCGGCCGATCGATCGGAGCACCCTTAGTCTTTTCATCTGTAGAACTTAAATATTTCTGTTGAAAACTGCTGTGTGAGTAGGAGCTTCTATACAGTAGTTCCCTCCCAGAAGGAGTGGTTAAAACTGATGAGACTCAGGGAAGTCAGCAGCTGAATGTCCTGGATTGGAGTGTGAGACAGTTGTTACCTCTGAGTCAAGAGCATGAGGTCTCTCTGAAGTTAATGTCCTATTGTTAGAGTGAATCTTGGAGTAAAACTGAGTATGTTGTGTTTTTTGTTTCGGATGGGTGATTTTGGCCGATGCAAGGCAGCAAAGGATCCACTGATGTATCCTTGGTGAATTAGCCACATGTTAGCCAAATGGAGGACACCTGCCTGGGAAGGACATGAACACTTGAACACACCTTGGGTGACAGATGATGAGGTGGATGCCTTCCTGTGATGTAATCAAGGGAAGGTGCCTGGGCTTTGAGAAACATCCAGGGTAGAGGCAAGAGCTGTATTGCCAATGGCTCTCTCTGCTGGTTGGGGCAAAATTAGATATGTATGACATATGACTAAAATCAGGAAGAGCAGAGAAAGTAATCTGGCATTACACAACAGGCGCGTCTCCATTACAGGGCATTAGATCTTTTCTGAAAACACAAACCAGGAGAATTTGACTTCATTAACTTCATAATTCATGTTAAGTATAACACATATTATTATTATTTATCTGCAAATAATGAAATATCACTCAGGTTCAGTTGGGCTTTATTACAGAGGCCCATTATAATGTGGGACTACATAGTTATTAAGGGGTTAGGGCAGGGGTGTCCAAACTTTTTTCGCAGACGGCCAGAAGATGTGCAAATCTTCAAGAGCCAACTGTCCCTCCTGATGTTTCAAAGTAACTGAACACACACACAATATACATTTAATGCACGCAGTTCTATTAGCATTTTGTTTTCAAAAGCCAAAAAATAATAAATGTCCCAACAAAATAATGTCTTTGAACATAAAAAATTGCAATTATTTTTTGACAAACTTTATTGCAAGTACACTGCATAGAGTAGTAGATCAGATGCACAAATGTACAGACAAAGCTTTGGCAGCACTGTATATAAGTGCTGGTGGGCCATAAGTAACGCATTTTGTCATATAAGCGGAGGGCCATATGAAATCTCAACTCGTGCCACAAATGGCACCCGGGCCGCACTTTGGACATGTCTGGGTTAGGGGCTAGGGATGACATTCGGATAGCCATAGTCGGCCAAGTCAATGTGTGAGAAGCAGGAAAAATGGGTAAGGATTTGAGTGAGGGCCTCGTTGTGATGGCTATAGACGACTGGTTCAGAGCGTCTCCAAAACTGCAGCTCCTGTGTGGTGTTCCTGGTCTGCAGAGGTCAGGATCTGTCTTATTTTCAATATTCCCAAAGCAAAGTGGATTTTTCTAGGGGGGTTATTACAGCCTTTGGTATATCAAAGATTACCAACAACATTTATTTTTAGGGATAATTTTTTTTCCTGTGCTCCCATTAAAACACATTAAAATTGGTTGGTGATCTTTGACAGACCCAAGGCTGTTGTAGCTCCCTCTAGAAAAATCCACTTTGCTTTGAGAATATTGAAAATATTAGCTTTTTTGTGTTTTTTACTAAAATATTGAGATGCTCTAACATACATTGGCATAAAAATACAATTCTGAAAATAATAAAGATTTGGTATTTATGATCAGGAGAATTCGAGTTCATTAACTTCATAATTCATGTTAACTATAACACATGATTATTATTTATCTGCAAATAATGAAATATCTCTCAAGTTCAGTTGGGGCTTTATTACAGAGGCCCATTATAATGTGGGACTGCATAGTTATTAAGGGGTTAAGGGCTAGGGATGACATTCAGATAACCATAGTCCTCCAAGTCAATGTGTGAGAAGCAGGAAAAATGGGTAAGGATTTGAGTGAGGGCCTAATTGTGATGGCTATAGACGACTGGTTCAGAGTGTCTCTAAAACTGCAGCTCCTGTGTGGTGTTCCTGGTCTGCAGTGGTCATAAAAAAGTGATCCAAGGAAGGGACAGAGGTGAACCAGTGACAGGTGATGCACATGGGGAGTGAAGGCTGAGGCCTGTGTGGTCCCATCTAACAAATGAGCTACTGGAGCTCAGACTGATGAAGGAGTTAGTGAAATTTTGTTGTATATTGGAGCTGCTCATTAGGCCTAACCATGCTATAATGTTGTTCCCTCATCAAAAACATACCTGGAGTTGTGTTTTGCTTCATTTATGCCTTTTTGAGTTATTCTGTTTTCTCTGGCATGACTGCTCTGAGGCCTCAAAACACTCGGTTGCACAAACTCCTGCCCACTCCAGGAAGCACTGACCAATCAACAACAAGCCCTCTACATCCAGTCTGCTCTCATTCATTTATCAAAAAAAAAAAAAAAAAAAACCAACAGTGTACAGCTGTTTCCACTGATTCCTCAGACATTTTTCATTTTGTTATAAAATGGCATCATACAAAAAGTTTAAGGAAGTGGAGAGCTTTTTCTTCTTTAAATTATGTTCAGACGACAGCAACACTCTCCACTCTTCTGCACTCTGTTGATCTCTTCATGTGTTTCTTAATGTTACCAGTAGCTGCTGTGCTGGAGGTGACCAAGAATGGTTTAAAAATATGAATGAAAGCATAAAATGCCCTATAAACCTCCCAAAATACTTTACTTAATGCTCTATTACAAAGATCTAAAGTAGTAGAAGTAGCAGTGTTTAGGTGTTCTTTCTGCTCTGTTTTTCATGCTTTTATTTTTAGCACCAACTTCCTCCAACTGCCACTTCCTCTTTTACCTTTCTATTTTACCAGAAGTGGTTAAAATGCTAATATGTGCTTTGCTTTTTCTCTACTTCTTTTGCATTTACCAAATTTGTAACTTCCTAAAACAGCAGAACCTATCAACCACTGCTTGTTTTTTTTTTCCATTTGTAAAAATAGCCCTAAAAAACTGTCCTTAACATTTTCATATGATCATTTTAATAAGCTTTACAGTACTGTAATCAAGTAAAAATACTCTTACTTCGACATAATATTACTCAAGTTCAAGTAAAAGTAAGAGGCTCTAAATGTCCTGAGACACACACACACAAAGAAATATTTTCAGTATTCCCAAAGCAAAGTGGATTGTTCTAGGGGGGTTATTACAGCCGTGGGTATATCAAAGATTACCAACGACATTTATTTTTAGGGATCATTTTTTTCCCTGTGCTCCCATTAAAACACATTAAAATTGGGTGTAAATTTTTGTTACAAAAAAACAACAACAAACAAACAAACAACAAAACAAAAAATCCCAAATCCATCTAAAGTGTTGTTAGTGATCTCTGACAGACCCAAGGCTGTAATATCTCCCTCTAAAAAAATCCACTTTGCTTTGAGAATATTGAAAATATTAGCTTTTTTTGTGTTTTTGACTAAAATATTGAGATGCTATAACATACATTGGCATAAAAATAGTTACAATTCTGAAAATAGTTAAATATTTGGTATTTATGATCAGGGCACAAGTGGATTAAAAGATTTATGAAAAAAAAGTTTTAAAACATTAATGTATGTGTATGTTTTATGACTGGGACACTTTTGTCACCGAACAGGAGCAAAGTAAAACTTTTATAGGGAGTGTAAAAATGTAGTAATATAATAATAATGTAGTAAGCAATATTAGATTTGTGTTTAGAATATCATTGGGGCACAAGGTTTAAGTGTCTAGAAAGGTGCATTATTATTATTATTATTATTATTATTATTAATGTTATTATTATTTAGTGACAGTTCAGTGGACCAGCCTCTCCATGACTCTTTTACCGACTTGGTTCACTTAAATAACCTCCTGTGCTCTTTGTGCTGCCTCGTCTTGTCTCTTCTAACCCTGTAACCGTTAGTTCCTCTGTGTTGTCACTGCTGTGGTGTGAACTACGTCAGACTGAAGTGGGTGAGGCAAGAGGGTTTCACGAGAAACTCAATCACAAAATGAGGAAGAGACGCTGACTTTGGCCAAGTTACAAAGACAAGTCTCACGGACTGTTGCAGAAACTGGACTAAACATGATTTTAATACATTTCATTTTACTGTTTTTTATCTTCCTGCTTCAGTTTCAAGGTAAGACTTTGTTATTATGGTTTTGTTTTACCAGGTTTTCTTGATGTTGTGTTTAAGCTGTGAGACAGGAAGAGAACAAACATATATTTGCAAATGTCACATGTACAGTCAGTAATAGTTTAATGTAAAATTGCTTGACTCCGGTCTGCAGTGGTCAGGTAGAGAGAGCCAAACACCACTATGCAAAATGTCAGGACTACTCCTGTTTATAAAAAAAACATGTTCTTAAAATACTTTTGCATGTAAGTAGTTAGTTATTAGTGTGAACAAGCTGAGAGGGCTGGACATGTACAGAGGAGGGACAGTGATGGGTAGAAGGATGAGGCTGAGGTTAGAGCTGGAGGCCTAGAGGAAGACCAGAGAGGAGGTTTATGGATGTAGTGACAGAGGACATGAAGTTAGTTTGTGTGAGAGAAGAGGACACAGAGGAGAGGGTTGAAGGATGCAAAGGATTCACTGGAGTGGCTTTTATACATTTATTATGCATATATTCAGATGTTTTTAAACACAAACACAATCTGGTGCCATTTGGTGATTGCTCATTTGTTGTATTCTTTGCAGGGATCAGTGGAGAATCTCAATTTTTCTTCAGAACTGGACAAGATGCTGCTCTGCCCTGTGAGAAAGCAAAGGATCGTCATCCACCTAACTCTGTGGTCCACTGGTTTTACTATAAAGACTCTCATGGTATTGACAGAATAAGAGATGGACAGATTGTAAAGAACAGTCCTGGTTCCTCCAGAGTGAGTTTGAACACTGACAGTTCTCTGATCATTCGTAATGTCACTGAAGAAGACTTTGGAAGATACATCTGTCGTCTGTGGGACAGAGGTGATTTGGACTCAGTTGTTTATCTGGGTGTCCTCACAGGTGAGTCTGATTCCTATCATATCACTTCTTAATAAATGGTATGTTATGTTAAATTTGATGGTTTAAGTACCAAGAAATGTATTATGTTTTTCTCTCTCAGTCTCTCCACCAGGTGCCAGTCCAGACCAAGATGGCAGGATGACTCTGCAGTGCACTGTGTCCAGATACAATATGAATCAGTGTAAACAGGGCAGACTCCGCTGGTTGGACCAGGATAAAAAAGTCCTGTCCAATAACGCTGAGAATAACTGTGTGTCCTATCTGACTGTGGACCGTCATAGTCAACACAACAGAAAATACACCTGTCAGCATCTCAACGCAAAAAATGAAGAACTCATCTCAGCCGACTACACACCAGGAAACACAGGTGAGACACAAGCTGGGTTTTCACTCAAGTTCGCAAAAGAAAATAACAAAACTAATGCCATTTAGACACATGCCCACTGAGGTGTTCGAGTGGATAAAGGTAGCATCGGGAACCTAAAACCAACAAGAGAAGCATTAAAACTGGAGACTGCACTGCAATTATTTAGTAGAGAGCTAGTGATAAAGTTAGCTCACTAGCAGCGCAGCTTGTGATACTGAATGCTACAGAACAGAAAAATAAATGTGAAGTTGTGATGCAGGCAGGAAGGGCATTACAACATAAAGCTCTGTACATCTGGGAAAGACAACAGCAGAAGGATTTTGGTAGAGGGCTTGTTGATTGGTCAGTGCTTCCTGGAGTGGACGGGGGTTTGTGGAAACAAGCGTTTTGAGGCCTCGGTGCCAGAGAATACTGGATTACTCAGACAGTCGTGACTGAAACAAAACACAACTCCAGGTCTATTTTTGATGAGGGAACAACATTATAACATGGGAGACAGAGAGGAAAAGTTGATTTAGCATTTTAGCTTTAAGGCCACAATAGCAGCTAAACAATAGAGATGAGTTTGACAAGAAAAAGTGTTTTGTGCCAAGCAGCAGTTTAGGATTTAGGCTTTGAGGGCAAAAGGAATAAAGAGATGTTTGTAGATGTTTCTCTGAGCACAGGGAAGTCTGTATCTTTGTCCAGATGGAAGAAGCTGAAAGTGATGGAAAAGTGCTTTACTGTAGAGCTGTGACATTTGAGTCTGGCGTGGCCTCTGAGTTTACTGTTTTTACAATCCTGGAAAGTTTTAGTAAAACTGTGATGAAATATGATCACTAACACCAAAATCTCGCAATTTTCAAAACTGAAAAAGTCTTTGCTTTTTGTAGATGTAGCTCACATGTTCATTGAGGGTAAAGGAGATATCAAAAATAATATGTTGAAACAGCATTTTAGTTTCCTGTAAATTTAGAGAAATTGACAAAGCCACTCACTTCTTTATTACTCACTTCTATGGGAAAACTAAAGACAGTGAACCTAAACAGCTTTGTTTCACTGTGAAAGGGTTGCACACTGCTGCTTTTATAATGTTGTTAAGCATGAAAATATATGTTAAATACAAATAAAATTACAAATGAATTGCATTTTAGGTCAAACATCAAAATGCTAGACTGGAAAAAACAAGAGCTCTAAGTGACTGATCATTTGTTTTTTACAGAGACAGTTCATCGTTACCACAGAACTGGAGAAAATGCCACCCTGCCCTGTGACAAATTAAAACATCAGGGTCCAACCTGCTCCAATATGGATTGGCTTTACTTTAAAGATGATGGCTTTAACTCTTTAACCAAAGTTCGCAAAGGTCAGGTTGTGAAGGACAGTCCCAGTTCCTCTAGACTGACTCTGAACTCTGACTGTTCTCTGAACATTCACAACATCACTGAAGCAGACTCTGGGTTATTCGTCTGTGGCCCATGTGGTCAACCTTCAGAAACAAGAGTGTATGTGAGTGTCCTCACAGGTGAGTCACCTTTAAACCCTGTAATAAAGTGACTAAATCACAGTCTATAACACACACAGGAACAAACTAACTCTGCACCTGCCTTTACCTTCACACATGATAAATCCAATGCAGTGCTACAAACAGAGTTAGAAAATGAGGCCTTACTAACAGTGGAGTTTGTGATGTAGATAAGGTTTGCCTCTGACACTGATCACATGTGTTTGTCTGTTTTGTATAATTCCTTTCTGTCAAATGTTACGAACTCTGTCTCTCTCAGTCTCTCCAGCTCCAGACACCAATACAAACCAAGATGGAAGCATCACATTACAGTGCACTCTGTGGAGATACAGTAGACTTCCTCCTTGTTCAGATCACAGCTTTCATTGGTTGGACCAGAACACTGCTGTCCTGTCTGGAGACAATATCAGACGAACAAACTGTGTGTCTTATCTGACTGTGGAGCGTCAGAGTCAACACAACAGAAAATACACCTGTCAGTATCTGGAGGGCAGTAAAGTACAGATCTCTGCAGACTTCAGCTTTGAGGTCAACACAGAGAGAAATTCAGGTGAAAATACACATTCACTACATTAACAAGACAATAGAAATAAAACACAAACCAATAAACAGTAAGTAAATGCCAGTGTGATAGGAATGGGGTTAATTAACAAACAGATAATATGGTTCATGTTTCTAGGCTGCTCAAAAAATATGTTTAATGCTGTATGCTTTTGGACATTTTAGTTTTTTTATTTTATCTCTCACCCAAGAGACTTTGTAAATCCTGAATTAAACTGGTGAGAAAGTTGAGCTTTGATTCTACTGGATGAAAGCCTCAGACTAGTGTCAGAGTGGTTAGCAGTCATGTGACCTCTGCTGATAGTTTATTTTGTGATAGCCTGACTTGTGTTTTAAATATTTTGCACCGTATCTGACAGAGCTCATGTACATCATCTCTGGAGCAGTGGTCTCTCTGTTGGTGCTTCTGGTTGTTGCTGTTGTGGTGTTTTTCAAAATAAAATCCAAGAGGAGCCCTCCACAAACCACTGAAGACACTGAAGGTACAGACTCTGTTCACTTTGTAAATGGACAATATCTGTGGTGGCATAGTTTGTGTGAAGTTTGGACTGGACTGCCTTATCACAGGGTTTTTCTTTGTTTCTGTGTTGTTTGCAGTTTACTCACAACCAACTGATCTGGAGGTGAGTTCATGAATTTTACAATTTCAGCTTCAGAATGTTTGTGCTTTTGACACAAGTTCCATTAGATTTATAACTGTAGCCTCACAGTAAGTGTAAGTGGTGGGCCAAGCGGCTCTATTGTGCATTTGATAGATCTCTAGGGAGGAGGGAGGACCCAGTTTTTTTCTAACAACAGCTGCAGTTTTCAAGGAATCAAAATAAAATTGTCGCCTGTCGTACTTGTTGCACAGTTTTGTAACACTTTCTCAAGGCAAATATACTGGGCAGCTATCTGTTATCAGCCAATCACACGCTTAGAAACTACCTGCTGCTGGAGCACCGGCACTAAACCCCGCCCACCTCCACTTTTATGAGAGAAGATGAGCGACTGTCACTAAACCTCAGGTTTAGTTATAGAGTTAGCAGTAAAGCCTGAGACCTTTGAGTTCATTCATTTTTAACAAAATGTATCATCTAATTGTAATTTTAGGGCTATTCATTAACTTGATAGCCATATGCTTTTGTGAGCTTTACACTTAACAAATAACATATCCTATATGTTGTATAACTTCACCCAGTGAATGGTGAGAATTTCTCTCGATTAAACTCGTAATCTATATTGACACTTCGGATGCAAACACAGCCTAAATGAGTATAGTAGAGGTATACACTGCTACAAGACTATGAATGAATGTGAATGAATGTGTTTAATCAAGGTAAAAAAGAGCTCAGACAAGTGGAGAATATTGTTTTATTTTATAATTACACGGGAACTCATTTTTAACTTCTGTATCTGTAAAGAAAAACAGAGAGAGATTATGACTAATTCTGATATTAAACGGTCTATACTGTATTATAAAGCTATTAGAGCATTGATTATTGTAACTTTTATGATCGCACGTCACGTAAGGTGGCTCTTTATTTAGAAATTCAATAAAACCTATTCAACTGTTAGTATCCTGGTGCCCTGCTCTATGGCTAAAGATATAGGCTTAATGACTTATATTTCTTTACAGTCCTGTGGTAGCGTTGTGCGTAGCAAAATCATTTAGACACGCAGTCGCGTGAGGAAAAAGAGGTGATTAGAAAGAAAAATGTCATACTCTTATACTGCACGGAGATAGAGACTTGTCCCTGTAGTCACGTGATCCTGCTTCTGTCAGTGAACCTCTGGGTTAGGACTGAGCGTACTATTGGTTCGGCCGCGGCGTTTGCCTGATAAAATAATGAGCTAAAGGTATTGCGTTTGTAAAAATGTGCAAGATTTTCAAGTGGTGACAATCATAATAAAACTGAGGATAATATACAGCTTCTATATGTCAAATTCTGTGTCCTCCTTCAATGGAGATCTATATTTTCGATAACGAAAGCAGATAGACGGCTTCGGCCCACCGCCTAAGTGGGTCTGGAGAAGGGTCCTGACCTTTTTATGTAAATTCCTTTATCAGTTTATCATAACCAACTTTTTACAGAAATATTTTTTTTTCTATATGGAAGCAAACTTGTCTAATCAGATTCTGAATTTTAAATGCTGTTACTGCTGAATTTTTTAACTCTGAAAAAAAGAGTCTGAATATTTTTGTCTCTGAATTTCATTCACTGTAATTTCAATGTCATCAAAATTTCCGAAAAAAATTTGCCTTCTAAAAATTTGATGCATATATTTTACGTCCTCAAATTCGTCAGCCAAATTCCGTCTAAAATACGCCGTCAAAATATTTGCATGTAGTGTCCAAGTCACTTGCCCCATTTGTACCAGAAGCACTAGTTGCCTTCATTCGTCCTAACAAAAGTAGTATTTTCTCCCTATCTCACACTCTGTCTTTCTCTCGCAGACACTTTACTGGTTCATAGAGAGATCACCTGTCCCACTTTTGGTTGTACTGCACAGCCATTTAGGCATTTGTCCCCACGTCCCACTGATTAAGAAAATGCCCCACTTTTTCAGTGGATCTTAGCCTATAAAAAGTGAGATTCAAGTTGAGAACAATAAGGTAAGGTCAGTATTCCTTGTGTAAAATGCAGAGTATTTATTTGTGGGTGTGTGGCTGCCTCTGTGTTTCAGGAAAGACCTCTGCATTTTGCTTTTTTATTTCAATGAGTAAAGTCTCAGTAAAGACAAATGTATGTTTTTAGCAGCTGTATATTTTATGTAAATGATGTTTAGACTCGGTAAGTTGGTAGGTTAGAGAATGTCAAATAGCAAAGCTTTTATTTGTCAAGTCCATTCCACTCTGTCCCAATAAACCACACAGCTTGTCCCATGTTTAGTACTTTTTGAGGTGGTCACGCTAGTGGTTCAGCAGCTCCTGTGGGACTAATGTAAACAGAGAGTGCCAAAGGCGTGACTACGGTGAAGATGTTAAATGTTAAATTACAAAAAATTAAGAAGCAATTTAAAGATATGTATTTTTAGTGTCTTGCTTGTTTAAACCAATAAAGCCTTTTTAAATAACAAAAAACACAATTAATTATGAAAACACCTTGCTGAAAACATTTCTGAAATTTTGATCACTGAGAAAATACAGTGAAAATTAGATACTGAAATTCACACACACACAAAAATGAGACTCTTTCTTCAGTGTTTAAAAATTCAGAGTTAGAAATTCAGAGACACTTAAAATTCAAAATCTGATGAGACAAGTTTGCTTCCATATTATTATTATTTTTTTACAGCTTTTATTGGACATGTATTTTACAAACAGTTGTATGTAATAATTTATGTATGGGTAATTTTATGTAATTAAAACAATATATTTACATGGAGAAAGGTTTAGTTATCTAAAGTTAAGGAGGACCACAAATGAAACCTGCCTCTTCCTGTCCCACACCTATAAACAACATCCTCTTCTTGTTTACGTGACCCACCCTCCCACTCTTTACCACTTCTTTACTTTCTTCACTCTGCCTGAGTGCAGAGGGGTTAACCACATTCGACACCCGAGAGCTGCTCATCCTCAAGAAACCACAAACCACCTCACATTCAACCGAACACACACTACTCTCTTACTCCATATTATATGTTCTGTGTTTCAGGTTGTGGAAACTCGCTAAATATTTATTATATCAATATTCTAAAAAAAAACTAAAAAAAACTGAAACTATATTCTGCCTCCTTGTGACTCATTTTTGGCAACCACTGTAATATGAGATCTGACAATTAATCAGTAAACAGTCCCACTGAATCATTAAATCATATAACTCTGAATACACACAAATACAAAGTCAGTATTTTCTCTCTCAGAAAGGTAATAATGTCACAATCTGGAGCCTGCTGTAAAACCTGAATGGAGTGCTCCCTCTGGTGGTCATAAACTGAACTGCACACTTAGTTTACAATTCAGTTCATGTGTATAACTGGTATTGTTTTGTTTTCAGGTTGATCCAGAGAACAATCTGACCTATGCCATGATAAACCACCAAAAACCCACTGCCAAGAAACAGGTGAGTCTTTTAACTGTTAGCTGTCTGTCTACTACAGCTCTAAATCTGTCTCCTCTGTGTACAGGTCGTGTCATTTGATCTTTAAATGCTTGTAAAAAGTAAAGATAGATTTATATTGAGCCACTTGCTAATGTTCTCTAACCACTCACTGACAGCACACACATCTGTTTTCTCTTCTCCTGTTTATTTAAAGCAGGAGGTGGTGGAGGAGGACACAGTGACTTACTCTGCAGTCACCATTAAGACGGCAGCAGACTGCGACCACAGCGCCATCTACAGCACCGTCAACAAAACTAAAAAAGCACAAGTCTGCCCAGGGAGCCACGAAAACCAGACTGAAAAATGTATTTAACAATATATTCCAGAATCTCTTCTTCTTTTTGGCTTTTTATTCTGGATCACAACAACAACTCATCTGCCTCCTGTTGATTTGTCATCGGTCACTTAATCTGGACTAACCCAGGTCTAACCTAGGACTAGATTCAGGACTAAACCAGAACAGAGACTGAGCGTTTCAGCTCTTGATAAGGGCAGCGCCTCAGCATACAGGATTACTCAAACAAAATACTAGTGCAGCTCTGTTTTTGAGGAGGAGACAACATTATAACATGGTTAAAAGCTTTGAAAATTGATTTAGCAAAATAGGGAAAATTTAAGAAGCATGTAAGTGGAGTTAAAATATATAATACATATTTAAAGCTTGATTTCCAAAACATGAACTGGTTCTCAATAATTATTTCAAGCACAGAGGAAACCAAGCATTAGTGAAGACTGTAAATGAAATAAATTTTTTACTTCTGTTATTTTTAGTAATTGTGCAACTTCCTGTCAAAGCTGAACTCATCAGCTACATGAATACGCATTAGTTTGTCTGTAACCAAGACGTCATGTTGTCATAGTCTTATTTTGTACAATATGTGTAATAACTAAGGTATTTCCACCATGTTACTTTGTAATTTACTTGTAAATATGTATAAATGATTTTATTGCATTTCTAATTTAACTTACCTTGTATTTTTTAAAGTTTTAAAAATAGTAAATATTTTTTCTTGTCTTTTTGCATGCACATGTTTTGTATCAGCCTTGATACTGTTTTTGACTTTTTTGATTGTATTGTTTGTAATCATTTTGTTTATAGTGCTTGCTAAAACAGTGGCCAGTTTATCTTGGTCTAAATGTAAAGTACTTTTGAATGTTTTAAAGTTCTATAATAATAACATTTGATTGATGGCCACAGACTGGGTAGACACTGACAAAAGACTTATCTGCTACTGTTTTTCTCAATCAAAATGAATGGAAAAACCAGATGAAACAGAAAACCTAACAGAATGTCAGACCACATGACATTTATTGATCGCTGAGTTCTTCTTTGCAGGAATCAGTGAAGAATCTCAGGGAAGGAAAGGTTGTGAAGAACAGTCCTGGTTTCCTCAGAGTGAGTTTGTCCTGTAATTGTTCTCTGAAAGTTCATAACATCACTGATGAAGACTCTGGGTCTTTCTTGGGACACAGTAGTTTTTCAGTTGTCAGATCTCTGTAGAAACATCACAGATTAAATTTGTAGATTGGTTAGATATTGATGAATGTTTTTAAAAAAATGTACATGAACGAGTTTGAGCTGTGATAATTAGACAGTATGCAACCTAATTTTACTTTGTTAAAGCCTTTGTTGATAGTTCATACAGACTGGGCACCTATCTTTACCTTCAGACACTTTTTGCTCTGCTCAATAACAACTCGATGACAAACCACAGACACAGCTTAGTTTAGGTGCTCAGCAAAACCCAATCATGTTATTGGTGAAGCGGGTCTCTTCCCATTCAAATCAATTTGTACGACCTGCTCTGTCTCTGATTGGTTGTATGTTTTTCAGATGTGGTTGGTCCTGAAGCAGTTCTGTGTGTGTTGGTACTGCCCTGAATTCTGATTGGTTGTATATCGATCCAGTTACACTCAGATGTAGTTTTTGACTCTTTAACTCTTGGCTAATGCTTTGGTAACAAGAATACTTGAGCAAAGCTGCCCCAGACTTAATACAAAACCTCTAGACTCACTGCAGTTTAAGAGCTAATGTTTCACCTCCAACCAAATGATGATAATTATATTTATATGATATGTTGTATTGTTGGTTTACAGAGAAGTAGCTTTGACTTTGACTTGGTCTTTTTTTTAAATCTCTCAGTCTCTCCAGCTCCACCAGATCCTGATTTAAACAAAGATGGAAGGATCACCTTACAGTGCACTGTGTCCAGTGAGTCAACACAACAGAAAATACATCTGTCAGCGTCTCAAAGAAAATAATGAAGAACTCATCTCAGCCAACAACACACGAGGAAATACAGGTGAGACACTTTCTCAGTGTGGCTAAGAGTCTGGTCACACAACAACACATTTTGCTGAAAATACAATGATTCCATTACAGATTGGCTTTTTGTTTACATTTAAAGCCAGGTTATCTGCTGCATTCATGTGCTCCTCAGGTGCTCGTCTTTCTGAGATGAGAAATCATTTTTAAGCTTTGTTTATATCTGATGTCTAAGATGATGACGTCACTATTTATAAACCGACAAAGTTATTTGTCAGTGATGTTTGTAAATGACACAAACATCCAAAACAAATGTTTTTGCGTTCTGAAACCAAAAGACCATAAGTAAAACTTCAAAACTAGGCCCCACACAACAAATGAAGCTCTTATTCTCATCTCTCTTTATTTTTCACGCACGTGACATTTCGGGCACATGCCCTTCATCAAACAATTAATTAGCGTTTAACACAGCTAACTAGGCAGATACGTTACCTTCTCTCTACTGAAAAGCTTTAATAACATCAATACATTTTGAAAGTTTAGGGTAAAATAAAGTAACAGCAATGATTATTATGATTAACATTATGATTATTAAATTCAAAACAGTGGTCTGGTCGGTCTTTTATGGACTAGCTACACTTGTGGACCAAGACAAGTCCTGCACAGGAGAGTTGGTGAACGTTCTTACAGGCCCACAAATGCACTGAAGATAATTAAATCTGTAAAAAGAAATTATCATTGTTCCTCCTCCAGCCCTGTGGTCCAATGACATATTTCCACTGAGAGCACAAATACAAGTTATAATCACTACAATTACATAGACTTGACATGGACATACCTCATTTGAAAGCCTAGATTCTCCACAATTCTGTTGCTAAAGTCAGTTTACAGACCAAATGAGGCTCTGAGCACAATGAGCTGACTTACGCTCAGGTGTGAAGGAAACTGTAGCAGCTGTGAAATAACAATGGCAGGACTGTTGTGTTTCCTGACCAGGGTTCTTGTGTAGCTGGCCCCTAAAACAGAACTGTAATCTGATTTTTCCTTTTGTATTTGAGGAAAACTAATTCATCAGTCAACAACAGCAGAACAGAAGTCATATCTGAAAACAGACTCTGACTCAGACTCTCAGACTCTGAGATCTCATGTGGGCTTTGTTATTAACTGGTTTCTGATGGGGAATTAGAGCTGGGACTGAATTTTTTTAACAATCATATGCTCAGAACAAAAGGAGGTGATCCCATTCGGATCAGAGACACTTTCATTGGTTGAGTCTGAGCTCTTTATTCACTGGAGTAATGGAGATGGCAGATCTGACTGGAAGGAGACCAATTCCAGCACTGGCTCCAACTGCTCACAGCACAAAACAGCAGAAAAACGAGACGCAAAGCACAAATCTGACATTAAACAAAATAAAACATGAACATAGAATAGGAGAGGAGATATTTTTTTTTTTAAACTTGAACTTCTTTTTTTGACATTCTTTTTATTTTTTTACTTTTTTTACCTTTACACATAAAGAAGACACTACAAACTTCCTGTTTTGTCATTTCTCCTGAAACTAATTTATTTTTAGTGTTTATGTAACCTCCCTTCACAGCAGAACTCACCAACCACACACTGCAACAGAAACATTACTCTGTGACCATAGACCGTTCTCAGTCACTTGTCTTGGTTTGTTGACGCCGCCATTTTGGATGGCAAAAAGCCGGTGTAGCTGGCTAGCGATTAGTGATCATGCATAGAAATTGAGTTCATATTTACCACTTTGTACACCTGTTCAATACTTAACGTTAAGTGTTCAGGTCAGACAGCGATATTTAGAGAAATGTTCACTTGTCGATGCTTAAGACCCATTTGATGTCAAAATTACGGGTTACCAGCCTTCAACGCACAATCAGCTTTGGAATACCACAACGTTTACAATTATTTAGTCAATCAATCGACAATCTCACTTTAGAGGGGCACATTTAAAAGCTCACAAGAGGCAGAGAGCTCCTTAGAGGCATAAAAATATTTAGTGGCAGGATGGGTGACAGACCTTTAGTATGGAAAGTGCCCTAAACAACTGTTGTCCATGTGAGTAGGCAGATGAGAGACGCAGATTAGTGAAAAGGCAATATAAATACTTCAATAAAGTAGACTTTCCGCGGAAGTTTACAAGTCTAAAATTATAAATCAAAATGTAAGGCCTTACAAAGTGGCAAATTTGCTGAGATATGGAGAATTAGGATTTATATTTGTTTAACCTCATTCAAGCTAGCGGCGACCAGATTCAGAAAGAAACTCCGCAAAAACATAATTTGCACGGTTATTATTTTGTCAATACAGGCATGATATACATCGTTAGAAAGCTTATGTTCTGTACAAAATGGGAATTAAGTTAACTTTATGCTTAAAATAGGACATATGTGTAATTAATGATGATTCCTCAGTATGCCAAACCGAAAAAACAGACTTTTTACCTTTGAACACTGGTTCTGTCCAAAACCAGTCCAATCCAGGATAACGCTCAATCAGTAAATATCGAGATGTATTTCCATCAAAGTATTCCATGTTGTGAAAATAATCCTGTAATCGCCATATCCTCACGCAGAAATGAACAAATACCAAGCTGTCCTGAACATTGTATTTTCTTTTTCTCCCCAGTTTGCTAAATGTCTGTGAAAACGTGTTTACCCTGCTAATAAACCTGAGCAGACAGTAAGAACTGACTTCAGATCGGTTTTTACTTTATTTGACGATTACAGCAGGAGCGATCTTTTATGTGACTTTTTTAAAGAATATAGATAGATTCATTAGAAATAAGAACTCAACCAAGAAGTGCCTTTTTTTTTTCATTTCTTTTTCTATTTTAATAGTTCACTTTTTGTCCATGTATGTGGTTGTGTTATGGTTTGAATGACGTCATCTCAAAACTGAAGTGGGAGGAGAGGGATGTGTCTTCATAATAACCACAAAGAGGAAGAGACAGTTCTTTAGTTCAGTCGCAAAGACAAGGATTTTATAAGAAGGACTAACAGTAAAGAATCTAAAATGTCTTTAATGAATGTGGTCTTTTTGGTTTATGTCTCTTTGCTCCAGTTTGAAGGTAAGATGGACATTTTGTGAAGCTATTTTAAGTTCTGTTGCTGATTCTCATCATGTTTTCTAGTGTAGTGTGAACCAGGAAATGGTGAATGTACCATGCAAATACGTAAAAGATGTTTTGTAGATTCTTGTATTTGATTTATTGATACTCAGTCTGTCTATAACTCAGATATATAAGTTTAATTGTTCATATGCAACTTCAAACATTCATCCACAGCTTCAGCCTACAACAGTGGCCATTAGTGATTTCTGATTGGAGCAAACTCAAGTCACTCAGACCTGAAGCCATTATCTAGACCTCGACTTTATTAATTTAAACATGTCCTTTTTTCTACTAAAAGACAATAAATGTTTATTTAAATATTACATTGTTTTAGTGAAGTGGCAGGTAAACGGTGTGTTGTACTTTTTGTATTTCAGACTATTTATCCTATTTTTATACTTTTTTATACTTGTTCATTTTAACTTTTATTTTGTTTCATTGCATGTTCAATAACACTAATTGAATAGTAAAGTACTTTATTGTCTCCCATTTGTAACAAAAAGCAGAAATTTGTCTTTGGCTTGCCCAGTACACATTTCATAATCACATACACTCATTAAAAGACACATTAAATATAAAAACAGATCTATAAGTTAATGTAATAATAAGTTAAATAAGTTAAAGGTCTTTATTATGCTTTATATTTTTAAACCTTGGTCTCCTCTAAAACAGCAGCAGGTTTTACAGCCTTTAAAAACATTCTCAGACTCAAATTCATTTAATAATGACCACACAACAAAGTTGGTGGAATTTGCTTTTGGAGCATGCCATGCTCACATCTTCTGTGTCAGAAAAAACTGAACAACAAAACAACCAACAGAAACCTAAAAAACATAAACAAAGTGACAGATAAATACAGAAACAGATTGTCCTTCAGTTCATGGCTTGGTTTAGTGTTGGAATGGAATCTGACAGATTTGTTTGTCATGGACCTGCAGCGCCCTCCAGAGGGCATCAGTGTGAAGAGCAGGATGTGTCTTTAATCATTATCTGACTCTAAGAAAACAAATATGAAGCACTGGTGCCATAAAGAAACAGGTGACGAGACCAGCAGAGGGCAGCAGAGTGAAGAGTGTTACGGTCTTTTCAACACAAACAAAGGGAAAAAAGTTTTTTATTTCTTGAAACTTTTTGTACAATGCCATTTTACTTTTACATTAGATTTTACATTTTTTGAATAAATGAATGAGAGCAGACTGGATGTAGAGGGCTTGTTGTTGATTGGTCAGTGCTTCCTGGAGTGGGCGGGGCTTTGTGGGAGAGGCGGAGGTTTGTGGGCCTCAGAATGACTGTGCCAGAGAATACAGGATTACTCAAACAGGGTGTGAATGAAACAACAACAAACAAACAAACAACAAAGACAACTCCAGGTCTGTTTTTGACAGTGAACTGACCAAACCATTAAATATCAGTATACTCTCTATCAAAGACTGATAAACCTGTGTTAAAATATGATCACTGTCTCCAAAACCTCTCAGTTTTAGTAACAGAAAAAGTCTTTGCTGTGCTTTTTGTAAACGTAGTCCACATGTTCACTGAAGGTAAGGAAAGGAAAATAATATGCAGAAGGAGAAACAGCATTTTGTTTTCCTGTACATTTCAAGAATTACACAAAGCCACTCACTTCTTTGACAGTTTTAAGTGTCAGATAATATCAGTAATATCAGTAGTGGTCTATGAGAACAGAGAGAGGGCAAAAACTAAAGACAGTGAACCTAAACAGCTTTGTTTCACTGTGAAGGAGCTTGCACACTGCTGCTTTTATAAGTGTTAAGCATAAAAAGAAGATGTTTTAAATACAAATAAAAATACAAATTAATTGTGTTCAAGAGCATGCAGCAAAATACTAGACTGGAAAAACAAGAGCTGTAAGTGACTGATCATTTGTTTTTTACAGGAGTCAGTACGGAGCCAGTTATCTTCTATCGTTACCACAGAACTGGAGAAGACGCCTCTCTGCCCTGTGACAGATTAAAACTTCAGGGTCCAACCTGCTCCAGTGTGGACTGGATTTACTCTAAAGTTAGATCTAACTCTTTACCCAGAGTCAGTGAAGGTCAGGTTGTGAAGGACAGTCCCAGTTCCTCCAGACTGACTCTGAACTCTGACTGTTCTCTGAACATTCACAACATCACTGAAGAAGACTCTGGGTATTTCATCTGTCGTCCGTCAGATCAGAGAACTGATTTAGACACAAATGTGTATCTGAGTGTCCTCACAGGTGAGTCACCTTTAAACCCTGTAATAAAGTGACTAAATCACAGTCTATAACACACACAGGAACAAACTAACTCTGCACCTGCCTTTACCTTCACACATGATAAATCCAATGCAGTGCTACAAACAGAGCTAGAAAATGAGGCCTTACTAACAGTGGAGTTTGTGATGTAGATAAGGTTTGATTTAGTAATGTGGTGCATTGTAATGTTTTTTTTTATTTTTTTATAGTATTTGTCAACCTGGATGTGTAACCATGACCCTACATAGATTAGTGATGTAATTGATTAGTGATGTAATTGATTAGTGATGTAATTGATGCTTCTGTGTGTGAGACAAAAAATGGCTCATTTTCAGATTAATTTAACACAGCAATCATAAGGCTGTTGGATATAAACGTTACCTTAGTGGGATTTGTAACTTCTGTGCAAAAACAAAGTGTCACTTGCACACCTGCGCATAAAACTTAGCGCCTCATTAAATATGCACAAGGTTAATTTGCATAACGAATTAGGCACAAACAAACTAAAGCGAATGATAAACGTTGTGGCTGTGTTATTAGCTTTGTTTAGCTCGTTTCATCCTTAAATCACAAATATATAGTAGTAGTGGAGAAGGCTGCGTGTCTGCCCTCTGTCTGTCCTCTGCTCTCTCTGCCCTGTCACCGTGCACCGAAAGAGGAGGGCGAGTCGCAGCCCAAATGAATTCATTCACAAGTTACAGAAAGCAAAAAAGGCGAGGGAACTCTATACACATTTTCAAAGATGCTTGAACAGAGAGGAAAGAATTAAAAGCCGGAGTTTGCTCTGCAGTGACAGTTAGTGAGACTTCTTCATACGCCTTGTTGTCCCATCACTCCCATGTGAATCTGTGAGTGAGAGGCTTTAGGCGAGTATCCAATCACAGAGGAGGTTGTCTGCGAGAGTGCAGCGCTGTCACAGCCTGCTGCAAAGAGGACGGAGAGGAAACAAAATGACAGAAGCTGCGAAGAGATCCTCAAAGACCGACTTAAGATTAAGCAAAAGTTTGTGCTGCCAACAGTAAAATGTGGGACTCAGCTCTAGTTTGCTGAACGTGTCATTTGGAGTCATGCACAAAGTCAACTTATTTTATCCTCCCTGAAGTTAAAGCAGAGGCAGCCCCCCCCCCCCCCTCCCCCCCCCCAAACAAATCCCACCCTGAATGTAGATAAGGTTTGCCTCTGACACTGATCACATGTGTTTGTCTGTTTTGTATTATTCCTTTCTGTCAAATGTTACTAACTCTGTCTCTCTCAGTCTCTCCAGCTCCAGACACCAATACAAACCAAGATGGAAGCATCACATTACAGTGCACTTCTGTGGAGAATACAGGTAAACAATGTGTACGTTGGCAGTCTCCGCTGGTTGAACATAAATGGGACAGTCCTGTCTGGAGATGGTGTAACTCAGAATAACTGTGTGTCTTATCTGACTGTGGAGCGTCAGAGTCAACACAACAGAAAATACACCTGTCAGTATCTGAAGGACAGTAAAGTACAGATCTCTGCAGACTTCAGCTTTGGACGTCCGACACAGAGAGAGTCCAACCTGAAAGTTCAGGTGAAAGTACAACACATTCAGTACATTATCATAACACTAGAAATAAAAATAAATAGACCAACATACACAACAAAAGTAAACATTATTGTGATAGGAATGGGGATAATTAACAAACAGATAATATGGTTCATGTTCTTTACACAGAACCAACACAGCACAGAGTAAAACAATGAGAAAAAGCCAAAAGCCACAAAAATACATTTAATGCTGTAATGGTCAACATTTTAGTTTTTTATTTTCATCTCTCATCCAAGAGACTTTCTGTCTGATTCTGAATTAAACTGGTGAGAGCTGAGTTTTATTCTCTATGGAGGGAGGAGTTTAGACCTGAAACCTAACTGTATTGGTCTAGAGTAGAAGAAAGCCTTACACTAGTGTCAGAGTGGTTAGCAGTCATGTGACCTCTGCTGATAGTTTATTTTGTGACAGCCTGACTTGTGTTTTAAATATTTTGCACCGTATCTGACAGAGCTCATGTACATCATCTCTGGAGCAGTGGTCTCTCTGTTGGTGCTTCTGGTTGTTGCTGTTGTGGTGTTTTTCAAAATAAAATCCAAGAGTAGCTCTCCACAAACCACTGAAGACACTGAAGGTACAGACTCTGTTCACTTTGTAAATGGACAATATCTGTGGTGGCATAGTTTGTGTGAAGTTTGGACTGGACTGCCTTATCACAGGGTTTTTCTTTGTTTCTGTGTTGTTTGCAGTTTACTCACAACCAACTGATTTGGAGGTGAGTTCATGAATTTTACAATTTCAGCTCCAGAATATTTATGCTTTTGACACAAGTTCCATTAGATTTATAACATAGCACTGTAGCCTCACAGTAAGTGGGTCTGGAAAAGGGTCCTGACCTTTTTATGTAAAGATAAAACCAGTGGTTCCCCTCTAGTGTGATTCCTTTAACGTTTTATTCTGACTATTCAAAGTTATTTTTTTTCTTTTTTCTATGGCCTTTATGGGACATGTATTTTAAAAGCAGTTGTATGAATGTTTTACCATTTTATGGGATTAAAACAATATTTAGACCTCAAAAAAGCTGAAAGTTGAAATCATATTCTGCCTCTTGTGACCAACCTTTGGGCCTCGACCCACCAGTTGGCAACCACTGTAATATGAGACCTGACAATTGATCAGAACTAGTCCCATTTAATCATTAAATCATATAAAACCCACAAATACCAAGTATGCATTTTTCTTCTTAAAAAACAACAACAGAATCTCACAATCTGGAGCCTGCTGTAAAACCTGAATGGAGTGCTCCCTCTGGTGGTTATAAACTGAACTGCACACTTAGTTTATAATTCAGTTCATGTGTATAACTGGTATTGTTTTGTTTTCAGGTTGATCCAGAGAACAATCTGACCTATGCCATGATAAACCACCAAAAACCCACTGCCAAGAAACAGGTGAGTCTTTTAACTGTTAGCTGTCTGTCTACTACAGCTCTACAGCTACGTTCACACCAAACACCAATCTGCATCCAGTTGGACGCTTGATTTACTTCATTCCTGTCAAATGAGGGGCGTGGCCACTAGGGCTCCTCCCACCTGAGCCTGTCTCAGTTTGCTCACCTGTGTCCTGTGTGGCTGAGGACTTCTCCCCAGGACACTACTGCTGTACAGCAGCATTAACCCCAGAGACAGAGCTGAGAGCCTGGACTTATTTGTTGTACATTAGCGCTCTCTAGTGGTGTTAGTGGAGTATAGGCAGCATATTTCTGTTCACAGGCGCTGTATTCTCTGTTGTTTTGGAGAGAGCTGCTTGAACGAGTTCATCTCAGGATGTGGTAAAGTCCTTTATATCCCATTGTCTTTATTTATTACACACATATTACACACACATTACACACATATTATACACACATTATACACATATTACACACTTATTACACACATATTATACACATATTATACACACATTATACACATATTACACACTTATTACACACATATTATACACATATTATACACACATTATACACATTACACACATATTACACACATTATACATATATTACACACATATACACATATTACACACATATTACACACATATTATACACATATTATACACACATTATACACATATTACACACTTATTACACACATATTATACACATATTATACACACATTATACACATATTACACACTTATTACACACATATTATACACACATATTACACACATATTACACACATATTATACACATATACACACATTATACACATTACACACATATTACACACATTATACATATATTACACACATATACACATATTACACACATATTATACATATATTACACACATATTACACACATAATACAAACATATTATACACATATTACTCACATATTATACACATATTACACACACATTACACACACATTACATAGATATTACACACATATTACACACATATTGCACACATATTACACATGTATAACCAGGCACTGGCCCAGTCATAAATAACTAAACAACCATTTATTTTCCTACTGCTTTCTATCAGGGCTGTTTTGGGAACAGATGCTTTTGATTCCTGTCTTTCTAAAAGTAGAAAAGCTGTTGTAGGCTGTAGCTTAGAGCTCCAGGTTCACACTGACAGCCTCGATAAGTCCGCCATGATTGTTTTGCTGGATCTCCTCTGTGGTCGCGTTAACCAATCACAGTAAGCCCCTGATTGGTTAACGTGGTGCGAATATTCATCAAAGATCAAATTTTGTTAACTACAGTGAAAAGAGGGTTGGAAACATATTTGTGTTGTTTGCTTCATTCACAGATTTACAGGACTCTCGAGTCAAACGCTCAGTTCTTGTGATTCACGCTGTGCCATTTGCTCGATTTGTGCTGCAGGACTTTTATTTGCGTCTGAACGCACCTTTACATCGACTTAAAATGTAAATCACTCACACCAGACGCCTCATTCTTGTTCAGTGTGAACGTAGCATAAATCTGTCTCCTCTGTGTACAGGTCGTGTCATTTGATCTTTAAATGCTTGTAAAAAGTAAAGATAGCTTTATATTGAGCCACTTGCTAATGTTCTCTAACCACTCACTGACAGCACACACATCTGTTTTCTCTTCTCCTGTTTATTTAAAGCAGGAGGTGGTGGAGGAGGACACAGTGACTTACTCTGCAGTCACCATTAAGACGGCAGCAGACTGCGACCACAGCGCCATCTACAGCGCCGTCAACAAAACTAAATAAGCACAAGTCTGCCCAGGGAGCCACGAAAACCAGACTGAAAAATGTATTTAACAATATATTCCACAATCTCTTCTTCTTTTTGGCTTTTTATTCTGGATCACAACAACAACTCATCTGCCTCCTGTTGATTTGTCATCGGTCACTTAATCTGGACTAACCCAGGTCTAACCTAGGACTAGATTCAGGACTAAACCAGAACAGAGACTGAGCGTTTCAGCTCTTGATAAGGGCAGCGCCTCAGCATACAGGATTACTCAAACAAAATACTACTGCAGCTCTGTTTTTGAGGAGGAGACAACATTATAACGTGGTTAAAAGCTTTGAAAATTGATTTAGCAGAATAGGGAAAATTTAAGAAGCATGTAAGTGGAGTTAAAATATATAATACATATTTAAAGCTTGATTCCCAAAACATGAACTGGTTCTCAATAATTATTTCAAGCACAGAGGAAACCAAGCATTAGTGAAGACTGTAAATGCAGTACATATACTTTTTTACTTCTGTTATTTTTAGTAATTGTGCAACTTCCTCTCAAAGCTGAACTCATCAGCTTCATGAATACGCATTAGTTTGGCTGTAACCAAGACCTCATGTTGTCATAGTCTTATTTTGTACAATATGTGTAATAACTGAGGTATTTCCACCATGTTACTTTGTAATTTACTTGTAAATATGTATAAATGATTTTATTGCATTTCTAATTTAACTTACCTTGTATTTTTTAAAGTTTTAAAAATAGTAAATATTTTTTCTTGTCTTTTTGCATGCACATGTTTTGTATCAGCCTTGATACTGTTTTTGACTTTTTTGATTGTATTGTTTTTAATAATATTGTTTATAGTGCTTGCTAAAACAGTGGCCAGTTTATCTTGGTCTAAATGTAAAGTACTTTTGAAGGTTTTAAAGTTCTATAATAATAACATTTGATTGATGGCCACAGACTGAGTAGAGACTGACAAAAGACTTATCTGCTACTGTTTTTCTCAATCAAAATGAATGGAAAAACCAGATGAAACAGAAAACCTAACAGAATGTCAGATCACATGACATTTATTGATCGCTGAGTTCTTCTTTGCAGGAATCAGTGAAGAATCTCAGGGAAGGAAAGGTTGTGAAGAACAGTCCTGGTTTCCTCAGAGTGAGTTTGTCCTGTAATTGTTCTCTGAAAGTTCATAACATCACTGATGAAGACTCTGGGTCTTTCTTGGGACACAGTAGTTTTTCAGTTGTCAGATCTCTGTAAAAACATCACAGATTAAATTTGTAGATTGGTTAGATATTGATGAATGTTTAAAAAAAATGTACATAAAGGAGTTTGAGCTGTGATAATTAGAGAGTATGCAACCTAATTTTACTTTGTTAAAACATTTGTTGATAGTTCATACAGACTGGGCACCTATCTTTACCTTCAGACAACACTTTTTGCTCTGCTCAATAACAACTCGATGACAAACCACAGACACAGCTTAGTTTAGGTGCTCAGCAAAACCCAGTCATGTTATTGGTGAAGCGGGTCTCTTCCCATTCAAATCAATTTGTACGACCTGCTCTGTCTCTGATTGGTTGTATGTTTTTCAGATGTGGTTGGTCCTGGAGCAGTTCTGTGTGCGTTGGTACTGCCCTGAATTCTGATTGGTTGTATATCGATCCAGTTACACTCAGATGTAGTTTTTAACTTTTTAACTCTTGGGTAATGCTTTGGTAACAAGAAAACTTGAGCAAAGCTGCCCCAGACTTAATACAAAACCTCTAGACTCACTGCAGTTTAAGAGCTAATGTTTCACCTCCAACCAAATGATGATAATTATATTTATATATGTTGTATTTTTGGTTTACAGAGAAGTAGCTTTGACTTTGACTTGGTCTTCTTTTTATCTCTCAGTCTCTCCAGCTCCACCAGATCCTGATTTAAACCAAGATGGAAGGATCACCTTACAGTGCACTGTGTCCAGTGAGTCAACACAACAGAAAATACATCTGTCAGCGTCTCAAAGAAAATAATGAAGAACTCATCTCAGCCAACAACACACCAGGAAATACAGGTGAGACACTTTCTCAGTGTGGCTAAGAGTCTGGTCACACAACAACACATTTTGCTTAAAATACAATGATTCCATTACAGATTGGCTTTTTGTTTACATTTAAAGCTAGGTTATCTGCTGCATTCATGTGCTCCTCAGGTGCTCGTCTTTCTGAGATGAGAAATCATTTTTAAGCTTTGTTTATATCTGATGTCTAAGATGATGACGTCACTATTTATAGACCGACAAAGTTATTTGTCAATGATGTTTGTAAATGACACAAACATCCAAAACAAATGTTTTTGCGTTCTGAAACCAAAAGACCATAAGTAAAACTTCAAAACTAGGCCCCACACAACAAATGAAGCTCTCATTCTCATCTCTCTTAATTTTTCACGCACGTGACATTTCGGGCACATTCCCTTCATCAAACAATTAATTAGCGTTTAACACAGCTAACTAGGCAGATACGTTACCTTCTCTCTACTGAAAAGCTTTAATAACATTAATACATTTTGAAAGTTTAGGGTAAAAAAAGTAACAGCAATGATTATTATGATTAACATTATGATTATTAAATTCAAAACAGTGGTCTGGTCGGTCTTTTATGGACTAGCTACACTTGTGGACCAAGACAAGTCCTGCACAGGGGAGTTGGTGAACGTTCTTACAGGCCCACAAATGCACTGAAGATAATTAAATCTGTAAAAAGAAATTATCATTGTTCCTCCTCCAGCCCTGTGGTCCAATGACATATTTCCACTGAGAGCACAAATACAAGTTATAATCACTACAATTACATAGACTCGACATGGACATACCTCATTTGAAAGCCTAGATTCTCCACAATTCTGTTGCTAAAGTCAGTTTACAGACCAAATGAGGCTCTGAGCACAATGAGCTGACTTACGCTCAGGTGTGAAGGAAACTGTAGCATCTGTGAAATAACAATGGCAGGACTGTTGTGTTTCCTGACCAGGGTTCTTGTGTAGCTGGCCCCTAAAACAGAACTGTAATCTGATTTTTCCTTTTGTATTTGAGGAAAACTAATTCTTCAGTCAACAACAGCAGAACAGAAGTCATATCTGAAAACATGAGACTCTGAGATCTCTTGTGGGCTTTGTTATTAACTGGTTTCTGATGGGGAATTAGAGCAGGGACTGAATTTTTTTAACAATCATATGCTCAGAACAAAAGGAGGTGATCCCATTCGGATCAGAGACACTTTCATTGGTTGAGTCTGAGCTATTTATTCACTGGAGTAATGGAGACGGCAGATCTGACTGGAAGGAGACCAAACTGCTCACAGCACAAAACAGCAGAAAAACGAGACGCAAAGCACAAATCTGACATTAAACAAAATAAAACATGAACATAGAATAGGAGAGGAGATATATTTTTTTTAAACTTGAACTTCTTTTTTTGACATTCTTTTTATTTTTTTTACTTTTTTTTACCTTTACACATAAAGAAGACACTACAAACTTCCTGTTTTGTCATTTCTCCTGAAACTAATTTATTTTCAGTGTTTATGTAACCTCCCTTCACAGCAGAACTCACCAACCACACACTGCAACAGAAACATTACTCTGTGACCATAGACCGTTCTCAGTCACTTGTCTTGGTTTGTTGACGCCGCCATTTTGGATGCAAAAAGCCGGTGTAGCTGGCTAGCGATTAGTGATCGTGCATAGAAATTGAGTTCATATTTACCACTTTGTACACCGTTTCAATACTTAACGTTAAGTGTTCAGGTCAGACAGCGATATTTAGAGAAATGTTCACTTGTCGATGCTTAAGACCCATATGATGTCAAAATTACGGGTTACCAGCCTTCAACACACAATCAGCTTTGGAATACCACAACGTTTACAATTATTTAGTCAATCAATCGACAATCTCACTTTAGAGGGGCACATTTAAAAGCTCACAAGAGGGAGAGAGCTCCTTAGAGGCATAAAAATATTTAGTGGCAGGATGGTGACAGACCTTTAGTATGGAAAGTGCCCTAAACAACTGTTGTCCATGTGAGTAAGCAGATGAGACGCAGATTAGTGAAAAGGCAATATAAATACTTCAATAAAGTAGACTTTCCGTGGAGGTTTACAAGTCTAAAATTATAAATCAAAATGTAAGGCCTTAAAAAGTGGCAAATTTGCTGAGATATGGAGAATTAGGATTTATATGTTTAACCTCATTCAAGCTAGCGGCGACCAGATTCAGAAAGAAACTCCGCAAAAACATAATTTGCATGGTTATTTTTTTGTCAATAGAGGCATGATATACATCGTTAGAAAGCTTATGTTCTGTACAAAATGGGAATTAAGTTAACTTTATGCTTAAAATAGGACATATGTGTAATTAATGACGATTCCTCAGTGCCCAAACCGAAAAAACAGACTTTTTACCTTTGAACACTGGTTCTGTCCAAAACCAGTCCAATCCAGGATAACGCTCAATCAGTAAATATCGAGATGTATTTCCATCAAAGTATTCCATGTTGTGAAAATAATCCTGTAATCACCATATCCTCACGCAGAAATGAACAAATACCAAGCTGTCCTGAACATTGTATTTTCTTTTTCTCTCCAGTTTGCTAAATGTCCGGGAAAACGTGTTTACCCTGCTAATAAACCTGAGCAGACAGTAAGAACTGACCTCAGATCGGTTTTTACTTTATTTGACGATTACAGCAGGAGCGATCTTTTATGTGACTTTTTTAAAGAATAAACTTTGTCAAACAGTGCAACATTAACTTTTTTACTTCAAAAGACAGCTGGTAGATGCTATCACAGATATAGGACACATTCAACTGTTTTTGATGAGTAAAACAAATTTAATTTGTTAGGTTACAGACAGCAGGACTGATCCAAATCAGGCCGTGACAACCGGCTTTTGCCATCCAACATGGCGGCTCCGTGGAAATCACGTGATCAGATGACGCTGTGTGAGAAGGGTCTATAGATTCATTAGGAATAAAAACTCAACCAAAAAGTGCCTTTTTTTTTTTTTTTTTTTGCATTTCTTTTTCTATTTTAATAGTTCACTTTTTGTCCTTGTATGTGGTTGTGTTATGGTTTGAATGACGTCATCTCAAAACTGAAGTGGGAGGAGAGGGATGTGTCTTCATAATAACCACAAAGAGGAAGAGACAGTTCTTTAGTTCAGTCGCAAAGACAAGGATCTTATAAGAAGGACTAATAGAAAAGAATCTAAAATGTCTTTAATGAATGTGGTCTTTTTGGTTTATGTCTCTTTGCTCCAGTTTGAAGGTAAGATGGACATTTTGTGAAGCTATTTTAAGTTCTGTTGCTGATTCTCATCATGTTTTCTAGTGTAGTGTGAACCAGGAAATGGTGAATGTACCATGCAAATATGTAAAAGATGTTTTATAGATTCTTGTATTTGATTTATTGATACTCAGTCTGTCTATAACTCAGAAATATAAGTTTAATTGTTCATATGCAACTTCAAACATTCATCCACAGCTTCAGCCTACAACAGTGGCCATTAGTGATTTCTGATTGGAGCAAACTCAAGTCACTCAGACCTGAAGCCATTATCTAGATCTCGACTTTATTTATTTAAACATGTCCTTTTTTCAACTAAAAGACAATAAATGTTTATTTAAATATTACATTGTTTTAGTGAAGTGGCAGGTAAACGGTGTGTTGTACTTTTTGGATTTCAGACTATTTATCCTCTTTTTATACTTTTTTATACTTGTTCATTTTAACTTTTATTTTGTTTCATTGCATGTTCAGTAACACTAATTGAATAGTAAAGTACTTTATTGTCTCCCATTTGTAACAAAAAGCAGAAATTTGTCTTTGGCTTGCCCAGTACACATTTCATAATCACATACACTCATTAAAAGACACATTAAATATAAAAACAGATCTATAAGTTAATGTAATAATAAGTTAAATAAGTTAAAGAGTCTTTATTATGCTTTATATTTTTAAACCTTGGTCTCCTCTAAAACAGCAGCAGGTTTTACAGCCTTTAAAAACATTCTCAGACTCAAATTCATTTAATAATGACCACACAACAAAGTTGGTGGAATTTGCTTTTGGAGCATGCCATGCTCACATCTTCTGTGTCAGAAAAAACTGAACAGCAAAACAACCAACAGAAACCTAAAAAACATAAACAAAGTGACAGATAAATACAGAAACAGATTGTCCTTCAGTTCATGGCTTGGTTTAGTGTTGGAATGGAATCTGACAGATTTGTTTGTCATGGACCTGCAGCGCCCTCCAGAGGGCATCAGTGTGAAGAGCAGGATGTGTCTTTAATCGTTATCTGACTCTAAGAAAACAAATATGAAGCACTGGTGCCATAAAGAAACAGGTGACAAGACCAGCAGAGGGCAGCAGAGTGAAGAGTGTTACGGTCTTTTCAACACAAACAAAGGGAAAAAAAGTTTTTTATTTCTTGAAACTTTTTGTACAATGCCATTTTACTTTTACATTACATTTTACATTTTTTTAATAAATGAATGAGAGCAGACTGGATGTAGAGGGCTTGTTGTTGATTGGTCAGTGCTTCCTGGAGTGGGCGGGGCTTTGTGGGAGAGGCGGAGGTTTGTGGGCCTCAGAATGACTGTGCCAGAGAATACAGGATTACTCAAACAGGGTGTGAAGAAACAACTCCAACAAACAAACAAACAAACACAACTCCAGGTCTGTTTTTGATGAGGGAACAATATAACATGGGAGACAGAGAGGAAAAGTGGCTTTTGCAGATTCTATCCCCATCAAGCCCACAGCAGCTAAACAATACAGACACGTTTCAGAAATAAAATGCTGAGCAGCAGTTTAGGATTTAGGCTTTGAGGGCAAAAGGAATAAAGAGATGTTTGTAGATGTTTCTCTGAGCACAGGGAAGTCTGTATCTTTGTCCAGATGGAAGAAGCTGAAAGTGATGGGAAAGTGCTTTACTGTAGAGCTGTGACATTTGAGTCTGGTGTGGCCTCTGAGTTTACTGTTTTTACAATCCTGGAATGTTTTGATTTGTTTTTGACAGTGAACTGACCAAACCATTAAATATCAGTATATAAGTGTCAGATAATATCAGTAATATCAGTAGTGGTCTATGAGAACAGAGAGAGGGCAAAAACTAAAGACAGTGAACCTAAACAGCTTTGTTTCACTGTGAAGGAGTTGCACACTGCTGCTTTTATAATGTTGTTAAACATAAAAAGGAGATGTTTTAAATACAAAGAAAAAAACAAATTAATTGCAATTTAGGCCATGCAGCAAAATACTAGACTGGAAAAACAAGAGCTGCAAGTGACTGATCATTTGTTTTTTACAGGAGTCAGTCCAGAGACAGTCTATCGTTACCACAGAACTGGAGAAGACGCCTCTCTGCCCTGTGACAGATTAAAACATCAGGGTCCAACCTGCTCCAGTGTGGACTGGTTTTACTATAAAGATGGATCTAACTCTTTACCCAGAGTCAGTGAAGGTCAGGTTGTGAAGGACAGTCCCAGTTCCTCCAGACTGACTCTGAACTCTGACTGTTCTCTGAACATTCACAACATCACTGAAATAGACTCTGGGATATTCCTCTGTCGTCAGTCGGGTCGAGCTGATTCTGACACAAATGTGTATCTGAGTGTCCTCACAGGTGAGTCACCTTTAAACCCTGTAATAAAGTGACTAAATCACAGTCTATAACACACACAGGAACAAACTAACTCTGCACCTGCCTTTACCTTCACACATGATAAATCCAATGCAGTGCTACAAACAGAGCTAGAAAATGAGGCCTTACTAACAGTGGAGTTTGTGATGTAGATAAGGTTTGATTTAGTAATGTGGTGCATTGTAATGTTTTTTTTTTGTTTTTTTTATAGTATTTGTCAACCTGGATGTGTAACCATGACCCTACATAGATTAGTGATGTAATTGATTAGTGATGTAATTGATTAGTGATGTAATTGATTAGTGATGTAATTGATGCTTCTGTGTGTGAGACAAAAAATGGCTCATTTTCAGATTAATTTAACACAACAATCATAAGGCTGTTGGATATAAACGTTACCTTAGTGGGATTTGTAACTTTTGTGCAAAAACAAAGTGTCACTTGCACACCTGCGCATAAAACTTAGCGCCTCATTAAATATGCACAAGGTTAATTTGCATAATGAATTAGGCACAAACAAACTAAAGCGAATGATAAACGTTGTGGCGGTGTTATTAGCTTTGTTTAGCTCGTTTCATCCTTAAATCACAAATATATAGTAGTAGTGGAGAAGGCTGCGTGTCTGCCCTCTGTCTGTCCTCTGCTCTCTCTGCCCTGTCACCGTGCACCGAAAGAGGAGGGCGAGTCGCAGCCCAAATGAATTCATTCACAAGTTACAGAAAGCAAAAAAGGCGAGGGAACTCTATACACATTTTCAAAGATGCTTGAACAGAGAGGAAAGAATTAAAAGCCGGAGTTTGCTCTGCAGTGACAGTTAGTGAGACTTCTTCATACGCCTTGTTGTCCCATCACTCCCATGTGAATCTGTGAGTGAGAGGCTTTAGGCGAGTATCCAATCACAGAGGAGGTTGTCTGCGAGAGTGCAGCGCTGTCACAGCCTGCTGCAAAGAGGACGGAGAGGAAACAAAATGACAGAAGCTGCGAAGAGATCCTCAAAGACCGACTTAAGATTAAGCAAAAGTTTGTGCTGCCAACAGTAAAATGCAGGACTCAGCTCTAATTTGCTGAACGTGTCATTTGGAGTCATGCACAAAGTCAACTTATTTTATCCTCCCTGAAGTTAAAGCAGAGGAAGCCCCCCCCCCCCCCCCCCCCCCCCCAAACAAATCCCACCCTGAATGTAGATAAGGTTTGCCTCTGACACTGATCACATGTGATTGTCTGTTTTGTATAATTCCTTTCTGTCAAATGTTACTAACTCTGTCTCTCTCAGTCTCTCCAGCTCCAGACACCAATACAAACCAAGATGGAAGCATCACATTACAGTGCATTCTGTGGAGATACAGTAGACAATGTGTCATTGGCAGTCTCCGCTGGTTGAACATAAATGGGACAGTCCTGTCTGGAGATGGTATAACTCAGAATAACTGTGTGTCTTATCTGACTGTGGAGCGTCAGAGTCAACACAACAGAAAATACACCTGTCAGTATCTGGAGGGCAGTAAAGTACAGATCTCTGCAGACTTCAGCTTTGGAGTCGACACAGAGAGAGTCCAACCTAAAAGTTCAGGTGAAAATACAACCATATTCAGTACATTATCATAACACTAAAAATAAAAATATTCAAATCAACACAACAAAAGTAAACATTATTGTGATAGGAATGGGGATAATTAACAAACAGATAATATGGTTCATGTTCTTTACACAGAACCAACACAGCACAGAGTAAAACAATGAGAAAAAGCCCAAAGCCACAAAAATACATTTAATGCTGTAATGGTCAACATTTTAGTTTTTTATTTTCATCTCTCATCCAAGAGACTTTCTGTCTGATTCTGAATTAAACTGGTGAGAGCTGAGTTTTATTCTCTATGGAGGGAGGAGTTTAGACCTGAAACCTAACTGTATTGGTCTAGAGTGGAAGAAAGCCTTACACTAGTGTCAGAGTGGTTAGCAGTCATGTGACCTCTGCTGATAGTTTATTTTGTGACAGCCTGACTTGTGTTTTAAATATTTTGCAGCGTATCTGACAGAGCTCATGTACATCATCTCTGGAGCAGTGGTCTCTCTGTTGGTGCTTCTGGTTGTTGTTGTTGTGGTGTTTTTCAAAATAAAATCCAAGAGGAGCCCTCCACAAACCACTGAAGACACTGAAGGTACAGACTCTGTTCACTTTGTAAATGGACAATATCTGTGGTGGCATAGTTTGTGTGAAGTTTGGACTGGACTGCCTTATCACAGGGTTTTTCTTTGTTTCTGTGTTGTTTGCAGTTTACTCACAACCAACTGATCTGGAGGTGAGTACATTTTACAATTTCATCTTCAAAAATTTTTTAACACACAATTAAGTATTGTAGCACTATAGGCTCATATCAAGTGGAGAAGGGTCCTGACCTTCTTATGTAATGATAAAAACCAGTGGTTTCCGAAGTGTGATTCCCTTATTGTTTTATTCTGACTCAATTTTTATGGAACCAAAATGATTTTTTTTTTTAATATATTTTATAATTTTTATTTTAATATTTCTTTTTTATTTATTATTTAACAATATTCTTTAAAAACCATATTCTGCCTCCCTGTGACCCACTGTTGGTTCTAAACCCACCAGTTGGCAACCACTGTAATGAGACCAATATGAGAATTGGTCAGAACTAGTCCCATTTAATCATTAAATCATAAAACTCTGAATACCCACAAATAGCATTTATTTAAGTATTTATTTTCTCTCCAAGAAAGGTAATAATCTCACAATCTGGAGCCTGCTGTAAAACCTGAATGGAGTGCTCCCTCTGGTGGTTATAAACTGAACTGCACACTTAGTTTATAATTCAGTTCACGTGTATAACTGGTATTGTTTTGTTTTCAGGTTGATCCAGAGAACAATCTGACCTATGCCATGATAAACCACCAAAAACCCACTGCCAAGAAACAGGTGAGTCTTTTAACTGTTAGCTGTCTGTCTACTACAGCTCTACAGCTACGTTCACACCAAACACCAATCTGAATCCAGTTGGACGCTTGATTTACTTCATTCCTGTCAAATGAGGGGCGTGGCCACTAGGGCTCCTCCCACCTGAGTCTGTCTCAGTTTGCTCACCTGTGTCCTGTGTGGCTGAGGACTTCTCCCCAGGACACTACTGCTGTACAGCAGCATTAACCCCAGAGGCAGAGCTGAGAGCCTGGACTTATTTGTTGTACATTAGCGCTCTCTAGTGGTGTTAGTGGAGTATAGGCAGCATATTTCTGTTCACAGGCGCTGTATTCTCTGTTGTTTTGGAGAGAGCTGCTTAAACGAGTTCATCTCAGGATGTGGTAAAGTCCTTTATATCCCATTGTCTTTATTTATTAAACACATATTACACACATATTACACACATATTACACACATTATACACATATTACACACATATTACACACATATTATACACATATTACACACATATTACACACATATTATACACATATTACACACATATTATACACACATTATACACATATTACACACATATTACACACATTATACACATATTACACACATATTACACACATATTATACACATATTACACACATAATACAAACATTATACATATATTACTCACATATTATACACATATTATACACATTACACACATAATACACATATACACATATTACACACATATTATACACATATTATACACACATATTACACACATATACACATATTATACACATATTACACACATTACACACATATTACACACATATTATACACACAGTACACACACAGTACACACACAGTACACACATAGTACACACATATTACACACGTATTACACACATATTACACACATATTACACACATATTACACACGTATTACACACGTATTACACGTATTACACACATATTATACACATATACACATATTATACACATATTACACACATATACACATATTATACACACATATTACACACATATTACACACATATTACACACGTATTACACACGTATTACACGTATTACACACGTATTACACACATATTACACACATATTACACACATATTACACACATATTACACACGTATTACACACATTACACACATTATACACATATTACACACATATTACACACATATTATACACACATATTACACACATATTACACACATATTATACACATATTACACACATATTACACACATATTATACACATATTACACACATATTATACACATATTACACACATATACACATATTACACACATATCATACACATGTTACACACATATACACATACACACATATTACACACATATTACACACATATTATACACATATTACACACATATTACACACATATTACACACATTATACACATATTACACACATAGTACACACATATTACACACATATTACACACATATTACACACGTATTACACACGTATTACACGTATTACACACGTATTACACACATATTACACACATATTACACACATATTACACACATATTACACACGTATTACACACATATACACATATTACACACATATTACACACACATTACACACACATTACATAGATTTTACACACATATTACACACATATTACACCCATATTACACACGTATAACCAGACACTGGCCCAGTCATAAATAACTAAACAACCATTTGTTTTCATACTGCTTTCTATCAGGGCTGTTTTGGGAACAGATGCTTTTGATTCCTGTCTTTATAAAAGTAGAAAAGCTGTTGTAGGCTGTAGCTTAGAGCTCCAGGTTCACACTGACAGCCTCGATAAGTCCGCCATGATTGTTTTGCTGGATCTCCTCTGTGGTCATGTTAACCAATCACAGTAAGCCCCTGATTGGTTAACGTGGTGCAAATATTCACCAAAGATCAAATTTTGTTAACTACAGTGAAAAGAGGGTTGGAAACAGATTTGTGTTGTTTGCTTCATTCACAGATTTACAGGACTCTCGAGTCAAACGCTCAGTTCTTGTGATTCACGCTGTGCCATTTGCTCGATTTGTGCTGCAGGACTTTTATTTGCGTCTGAACGCACCTTTACATCGACTTAAAATGTAAATCACTCACACCAGACGCCTCAATCTTGTTCGGTGTGAACGTAGCATAAATCTGTCTCCTCTGTGTACAGGTCGTGTCATTTGATCTTTAAATGGTTGTAAAAAGTAAAGATAGCTTTATATTGAGCCACTTGCTAATGTTCTCTAACCACTCACTGACAGCACACACATCTGTTTTCTCTTCTCCTGTTTATTTAAAGCAGGAGGTGGTGGAGGAGGACACAGTGACTTACTCTGCAGTCACCATTAAGACGGCAGCAGATTGCGACCACAGCGCCATCTACAGCGCTGTCAACAAAACTAAATAAGCACAAGTCTGCCCAGGGAGCCACGAAAACCAGACTGAAAAATGTATTTAACAATATATTCCAGAATCTCTTCTTCTTTTTGGCTTTTTATTCTGGATCACAACAACAACTCATCTGCCTACTGTTGATTTGTCATCGGTCACTTAATCTGGACTAACCCAGGTCTCACCTAGGACTAGATTCAGGACTAAACCAGAACAAGATCATGTCTAAATCTGTACTAAACCAGGTCTAGAACTGAACTAGAACTGAACCAGGTCTACGCCATGAATAACTGGGTCAAAACCAGGACTAAACTCTTCATTAATCTAATCAGGACTCATTAGTTCCCTTTAGAAGAGGCCACTGGTGGCAGCTGTACCACTGGCATACAGTAGGTTTTACACCAGATGCCCTTCCTCTCACATCCTTCTTCATTTAGCCAGGCCTGGGACTGGCACAAAGAGTACACTGGCATGTGGCTAGTTTCTGAAATATTTTAGTACTACTGAAATGAATTTAATTTGTTTACGTTTGTTTTTTTGTTTTGTTTTTTACATTAATGGTTCCATATTTAGCTTATTTCAGTTTTTCTGAAACAGTGTTGGACTCCTTTGCATTATTATTTTCAGGTTTAATAACTTAAAATAATTTATCTGTGGAAAACCTCTTCTGTTGGGAGATGTTACTGTGGCTCTGCAGAGAACGCTTGGATTAGGTGTCTGTCGCCCCCTGCTGGCAACGGTAGAGACTGGACAGAGCATAGCACGGCTGTTAGCAACATGATGCTAACAGATAGATTTCTGAGCTGATGCTTCGTAGTGACGGAGGTTTAAGGCTGAAATGATCAGAACGAGTCCGGTGACGGTGTCTGGGCTTTAGAAACGCGCAGGAGCACTTCCTGGTTTCATGTGTCTACATAGAGCTGTGAGACCGAGCGTTTTCAGCTCTGGAGAAGGGCAGCGCCTCAGCATACAGGATTACTCAAACAGAATACTACTGCAGGTAGCCTACATTTTTAAAAGCTCAAAAAATTGCTTTAGCAGAATATGGGTCTTTTAAGAAGCATGTACAGGCTTGGTTCACTAAGTTAGATTAAAATATACAACTATTTAAAGCTTGATTTCCAAAATGAATTAGTGAAATGAATTAGTTCCCAATAATTATTTCAAGCACAGAGGAAACCAAGCATTAGTGAAGACTGTAAATGCAGTACATATACTTTTTTACTTCTGTTATTTTTAGTAATTGTGCAACTTCCTCTCAAAGCTGAACTCATCAGCTTCATGAATACGCATTAGTTTGGCTGTAACCAAGACGTCATGTTGTCATAGTCTTATTTTGTACAATATGTGTAATAACTGAGGTATTTCCACCATGTTACTTTTTTAGCATATATAGATTTTACTGCATTGCTAATTTAACTTACCTTACATTTTTTGAGTTGTTGGAAAGAGTAATGTTTTAATCTTTCTGCCGAAGCCTTAATGCAACTTATTATTATTGATACTGTTTGCGACCCTTTAAATCTTATTGTTTTAATGATTATATTTATAGTGTTTGCAAAAACTGTTGCCATTTATCTTGCTCTAAATAGAAAGTACTTTGGGATGTTTTAAAGTGCTACATAAATAAAGTTTGATTGATGGCTACAGACGACTGAGCAGCTCTTGTGTGGTGTTCCCGGTCTGCAGAGGTCAGGATCTATCACAAAAAGTGGTCCAAGGAAGGAACAGAGGTGAACCAGCGACAGGTGATGCAGGCGGGGAGTGAAGGCTGAGGTCTGTGAGCTACTGGAGCTCAGACTGATGAAGGAGTTAATGCTGCTTCTGACAGAAAGGACTCAGAGTACACAGCATAGAGCAGTTTGTTGGAATGTCTGTAACCAACTGTTCCCTAAAGCTGGAGACACACAACACGATTTTCTCAGTCGTTACAGATTCTGAAAAGACTAGTTCGACTGGTTTCAGCAGATTTAGTTCTGACGACTGAAAGACTGCGCCTCACACACTACAAGATCTGCTGAGGCCGCAACTGACGCCAACCAAACGCAGCAAACTCTTGCTGCGAGAACTAAATGGTAAACAAACATGGAGGCTACCTGGGTCGCTGCTGCCGTTGTGTGCACAGCTATCTGTTTGGAAAAAAGGAAAAAGAAAAAACGTCTCTGTATCCAGTTTTGCTTGGGTAGCGCTCAACTTTCTTTGGTGTTTGCCATGGTTGTTTATGTTTTCTTCTTCAAATTTCCGCTTATATTTTCCCGCCTCTTCGTGTTGCTTCGTCTTCGTTCTCTGACGCTATTTCCTGTGGGAGCAATTAACCCTAACCCTAATAATGTAATACATATAATAATGTCATACAAATATTAATAACAGTTACTGGACTAAATACAAACGTATGAGGCATAAGTCTCGTAGTTTGTGATCGCAGGTCAGCTGACATGCGGCCTGCAGAAAGGGCAGCAGAGTGCAAGAGAGTGCAGAGTGTTGCTGTCTTTTGAACAGAGAAGGAAAAAAGGTTTTTATTTCCTTTAACTTTTTGTATGACGCCATTTTACTACAAAATAAAAAAATGTCTGTGAGGAATCAGTGGAAACAACTGAACACTGTTTTTTTTAGTAAATGAATGAGAGCAGACTGGATGTAGAGGGCTTGTTGTTGATTGGTCAGTGCTTCCTGGAGTGGGCGGGGCTTTGTGGGAGAGGAGGAGTTTGTGGAATCAAGCTTTCTGAGGCCTCAGAAACTCAGCGCCAGAAAACACAGAATTACTCAAACAGGCGTGGCAAATGAGACAAAACACAACTCCAGGTGGCAGAGTGGTTAGCACTCTCCCCTCAAAGCAAGAAAGTGCCAGGTTTGATTCCCGGACTGTGTGGGGCCTTTGCATGTTCTCCCTGTGTCTGGGTGGGTTTCCTCTGGTTTCCTCATCAACCTAAAACATGTACAATAGGTTAAATTCTCCTGGTTTGTGTTTTCAGAAGAAATCCAGCGCTGTATGTTGTGTAAACTCAGATTACTTTCTGTACTTTTCCTCATACAAGTCACACATCACACACATCTGATTTTACTCCCACCAGCAGAGGGAGCCATTGGCAATACAACTGTCTGTGCAGAACCAGGACTAGTGTTAGGAATCAAGGATCAGAAATAAAGAAAATATTCAAGAACTGGAGACACACAGACTCTGTCTCAGCTTTAACGTGTGTTCACTCATTAGTGTCTTGTGTTGTTCATAAAAATAGCAAAAGCAAACATTTGTGAAAAGTAAAAACTTTAGTAAAAACAATAACATTTAATAATACAGATGAATATAAGGGAAAACATAAAATATATATCACATAAGACTTTTTAATGTTTGATAAAAGAGCAAGGTATAGCCCAGTTCTATAGGAAATGTAACCTTATGACTGTGACATGGTTTAACCTGCAGGGGGTGCTGTTGGGGTTGCAGCACACAACACTGAAGTCAGTCCAAGTTTTAACGATGTTTGGAGTTGCTTTGTTGAATCCTGAACTTCTAAAATATGAGCAAAATACAAACAGCATTAAACTACTCAACTCTGTGCATTACTTTGAATCAAAAGTATGTTACACTGTCTAATAGAAATGAACAGAGAGGCAGAGATGGAAATGTGAAGCATTGTTATAACTTTTAGGCTGGTAAATAAAGAAGTTTGTATATATCAGACATGTGGGATAATGTTGGGAACAGTGTCCGGTGAGTTGGTTTATGGTTCAGCCGATGGTGAAGCTGTAGATCTGGTGAATCTGACAGAGGCAGAAGATTCTCCCATGTTTTCATAAACCACTGTAACATCACCAGTGTGGTCCTGTAGAGAAGAAATGTTTAAACAAACAGGTAATTATGGGCCGCTCATTTGGACTCAACTATGGCTCTAACTACACACACACTTATTTTTACAAACAGGTTCATTTCTTATTTCTAACTTCATTTCCAATAAGTTTCCACAGTAACAGCTTGTGAACTAAAGAAAGACTTCTACTTGAACTTGTGGCATCATTCTTTGGAGCACAGCTGTTCATTTTACAAACACTAAAAGGGTCCATAGTGTTGTATGTGTTTAATGTAATGGTCTTGGGTCAAACTCACGTGGCCTTGGTTCCTCTGAGTTTTCCTCCCTGAAAAAGTAAAAAAAAAAACAGTCTTCAGCTCCACAGCACAACTCTTTTCTTTGACCCATTCTGTACTGTTCTCAGATCAGTCTCACCTTTAGTCCTGGTCCAGATCAGAACTGCAGTGACAGACATTAGCATAGCGGCTAAACCCAGACTCGCAATGACGTGTCTGAACAGCAAACCTGCAAAGATACAAGAACTTTTAGTTCATACTCAGTCCTGTTTTAACCTCATTGTGTTTTATTTCTAGTGTGTTGTTAATGTAGTGAATGTGTTTGTACCTTCATCTGAATTTCCAGGTTGGACTCTCTCTGTGTCGACCTCAAAGCTGAAGTCTGCAGAGATCTGTACTTTACTGCCCTCCAGATACTGACAGGTGTATTTTCTGTTGTGTTGACTCTGACGCTCCACAGTCAGATTAGACTCACAGTTATTCTGAGTTACACCATCTCCAGACAGGACTGTCCCATTTATGTTCAACCAGCGGAGACTGCCAACGTAACACTGTCTACCGTATTTCCCTAGAGTGCACTGTAATGTGATGCTTCCATCTTGGTTTGTATTGGTGTCTGGAGCTGGAGAGACTGAGAGAGACAGAGTTAGTAACATTTGACAGAAAGGAATTATACAAAACAGACAAACACATGTGATCAGTGTCAGAGGCAAACCTTATCTACATTCAGGCGGGGATTTGTTTGGGGGGGGGTGCCTCTGCTTTAACTTCAGGGAGGATAAAATAAGTTGACTTTGTGCATGACTCCAAATGACACGTTCAGCAAATTAGAGCTGAGTCCTGCATTTTACTGTTGGCAGCACAAACCTTTGCTTAATCTTAAGTCGGTCTTTGAGGATCTCTTCGCAGCTTCTGTCATTTTGTTTCCTCTCCGTCCTCTTTGCAGCAGGCTGTGACAGCGCTGCACTCTCGCAGACAACCTCCTCTGTGATTGGATACTCGCCTAAAGCCTCTCACTCACAGATTCACATGGGAGTGATGGGACAACAAGGCGTATGAAGAAGTCTCACTAACTGTCACTGCAGAGCAAACTCCAGCTTTTAATTCTTTCCTCTCTGTTCAAGCATCTTTGAAAATGTGTATAGAGTTCCCTCGCCTTTTTTGCTTTCTGTAACTTGTGAATGAATTCATTTGGGCTGCGACTCGCCCTCCTCTTTCGGTGCACGGTGACAGGGCAGAGAGAGCAGAGGACAGACAGAGGGCAGCCTTCTCCACTACTACTATATATTTGTGATTTAAGGATGAAACGAGCTAAACAAAGCTAATAACACAGCCACAATGTTTATCATTCGCTTTAGTTCGTTTGTGCCTAATTCGTTATGCAAATTAACCTTGTGCATATTTAATGAGGCGCTAAGTTTTATGCGCAGGTGTGCAAGTGACACTTTGTTTTTGCACAAAAGTTACAAATCCCACTAAGGTAACGTTTATATCCAACAGCCTTATGATTGTTGTGTTAAATTAATCTGAAAATGAGCCATTTTTTGTCTCACACACAGAAGCATCAATTACATCACTAATCAATTACATCACTAATCAATTACATCACTAATCAATTACATCACTAATCAGTTACATCACTAATCTATGTAGGGTCATGATTACACATCCAGGTTGACAAATACTATAAAAAAAATAAAAAAACATTACAATGCACCACATTACTAAATCAAACCTTATCTACATCACAAACTCCACTGTTAGTAAGGCCTCATTTTCTAGCTCTGTTTGTAGCACTGCATTGGATTTATCATGTGTGAAGGTAAAGGCAGGTGCAGAGTTAGTTTGTTCCTGTGTGTGTTATAGACTGTGATTTAGTCACTTTATTACAGGGTTTAAAGGTGACTCACCTGTGAGGACACTCAGATACACAACTGTGTCTGAATCAGTTCTGTTCCACAGACTACAGAGGAATATCCCAGAGTCTTCTTCAGTGATGTTGTGAATGTTCAGAGAACAGTCAGAGTTCAGAGTCAGTCTGGAGGAACTGGGACTGTCCTTCACAACCTGACCTTTACTGACTCTGGCTAAAGTGTTATTTGGATCTTTATAATAAAACCAATGGACACTGGAGCAGGTTGGACCCTGATGTTTTAATCTGTCACAGGGCAGCGAGGCGTCTTCTCCAGTTCTGTGGTAACGATAGACTGTCTCTGGACTGACTCCTGTAAAAAACAAATGATCAGTCCCTGACAGCGCTTTTTTTTTCCAGGCTAGTATTTTGCTGCATGGCCTAAAATGCAATTAATTAGGCCCGAGCCCCAAGGGTGGCGCAGGGCCTATTGTGTCTGCACAGCAGTGCGCGAAGCGCACTGCCCAAAAGTGCGCGAAGCGCACAAAAACAAAGCGCGAAGCGCTTTGCCATGTACACACTCATGGCAACAAGTACTACACAAACACATATACCTCAGGTATGGAAGCCACATACTTGTTTTTGCTCAGAATGAATGGAAGTCAGTGGGCGAAGCCCACTCATAAGTGCGCGAAGCGCACAAAAACAAAGCGCGAAGCGCTTTCCCATGTACACACTCATGGCATCAAGTCCTACACAATCATATATAGCTCAGGTATGGAAGCCACATACTTGTATTGGCTGAAAATGAATGGAAGTCAATGGGCGACACCACATTCGTGGGTCAATGACGAGCGCGTAAGCGCTCGTCATTGACATTTGACCCCACGGTCACGTGGGGGAGCTCCAGAGCTTTCCGAAAATATATAATTTGTGGGTATAATGTAAACGGATATATTGTTTTTGCTAAAATTATTATTATTTTTAGGCCCGAGCCCCAAGGGTGGCGCAGGGCCTATTGTGTCTGCACAGCAGTGTGCGAAGCGCACTGCCCAAAAGTGCGCGAAGCGCACAAAAACAAAGCGCGAAGCGCTTTGCCATGTACACACTCATGGCAACAAGTACTACACAAACACAAATACCTCAGGTATGGAAGCCACATACTTGTTTTCGCTCAGAATCAATGGAAGTCAGTGGGCGAAGCCCACTCATAAGTGCGCGAAGCGCACAAAAACAAAGCGCGAAGCGCTTTCCCATGTACACACTCATGGCATCCAGTCCTACACAATCATATATAGCATCAGGTATGGAAGCCACATACTTGTATTGGCTGAAAATGAATGGGAGTCAATGGGCGAATGGGCACATTCAGTGGTCAATGACGAGCGCGTAAGCGCTCGTCATTGACATTTGACCCCACGGTCACGTGGGGGACCTCGAAAGCTTTCCGAAAATATATAATTTGTGGGTATAATGTAAACGGATATATTGTTTTTGCTAAAATTATTATTATTTTTATTCATCTTTCTTTCTTTCTTTCTTTTTTATTTTTCTTCTGCTCTTTGAGCGCTAATTTGACCCCCTGAACATTTATGAAAACTCACCAAATTTTGCCCAAAATTCAGGTGTGCCTGAAAAATTTTGTTTTTTTTAGGCGCCATACTTAACAATACAAAAGTGGCGCGACAGCGCCACCTACAAAATTGCAAATACATTGCGCCAATGGGAGGCGGCCTAACGTAAAGTTTGTCGCAGACCCACCAAATTCGATACACACATTGCTGAGGTGGAGCCAAACAAAAAATATTATTATGGCCACGCCCCCTGACAAACCAGAAGTCGGTAATCTTGGCATTGAAATCTGCGAAGTGCTGAGTCAGCAATTTTGCACACGTCGTACTTTTTCTATCTCCTCCTTGGGCGTTTAACAAATGACCTCAAAATCGCTCCTACATCATCTACAGAAGTGGGGCATTAAAAGTTATCCAAATTCTTCGCAAAAGTTTTACGGTTTTTGTGCGGCGCAATTTCTCCGTACCTGCAATTTGCTACAATTCGCACATATTAACTCCAATTTGGCTCAAATTTTAAACACTCATAAACCCTCCAAGCCTAAACCCATTAAATAAGAAAGAATGAAATTTGGCTGCAATAGCGCCCCCTACAGAATGACACAAATATTTATATGGTCAGTAAAAAATTTAGTTTTTCAAAAATTTACGAAACTTGGCAGAAAAATACTTTATGTGACGCCGATCACAAAAGCCAATGAGACCCATGTCATATTTTATACTGTGTTGTCATGGCGATGACTGAAACCTGCCATTTTATTCCAATGGGACTGAAACAAAAATCTGTATGGACAGAAAAAATAATACTTGAATGAAAATTTGTCCAATTTGGCACAAATATTCTTGATGTCATCCTGATCAAAAATTCCAATGGTACCCAAGTCGTATTTGATTCGGTGTTGCCATGGCGATGGTCGAATTCTGCCATTTTATTCCAATGGCAATTACATTCAATGCAGTTCTATGGAGTATTAGGACGCTTTTTGCAGTTTTTTTATCAATAGGTACCAACAAAAAATTTGGCAAAATGGTTTCTCCTCTGCCCCAGCTCCGGTTGCGGCCGGCGAGGGCCTACCAATGCCGCTTGCGGCTTTAATTTTTATTCTTCTTCTTCTTTATTTTTTTTTTATTTTTCTTCTGCTCTTTGAGCGCTAATTTGACCCCCTGAACATTTATGAAAACTCACCAAATTTTGCCCAAAATTCAGGTTTGCTGAAAAATTTTGTTTTTTTTAGGCGCCATACTTAACAATACAAAAGTGGCGCGACAGCGCCACCTACAAAATTGAAAATACATTGCGCCAATGGGAGGCGGCCTAACGTAAAGTTTGTCGCAGACCCACCAAATTCGGTAATCACATTGCTGACATCGAGCCAAGCAAAAAATATTATTATGGCCACGCCCCCTGACAAACCAGAAGTCGGTAATCTCTGATTGAAATCTGCAAAGTGCTGAGTCTGCAATTTTGCACACGTCGTACTTTTTCTATCTCCTCCTTGGGCATTTAACCAAATGACCTCAAAATCGCTCTACATGATCTACAGAAGTGGGGCATTAAAAGTTATCCAAATTCTTCGCAAAAGTTTTACGGTTTTTCTGCGGCGCAGCCGCAAAATTTACCAAAAAAAAATTGATTTCGCCATACTTACAATTTGCTACAATTTGCACATATCAACTCTAATTTGGCTCAAATTTTAAACACTCATAAACCCTCCAAGCCTAAACCCATTAAATAAGAAAGAATGAAATTTGGCACAATAGCGCCCCCTACAGAATGAGACAAATATTTGTATGGCCAGTAAAAAATTTAGTTTTTCAAAAATTTACGAAACTTGCCAGAAAAATACTTTATGTCACGCTGATCACAAAAGCCAATGAGACCCATGTCATATTTTATACTGTGTTGTCATGGCGATGACTTAAACCTGCCATTTTATTCCAATGGGATTACAACAAAAATCTCTATGGAGAGAAGAAATAATAGTTCAATGAAAATTTGTCAAATTAGGCACAAATATTCTTGATGTCATCCTGATCAAAAATTCCAATGATACCTAAGTCATATTTGATTTGGTGTTGCCATGGTGATGGTCGAATTCTGCCATTTTATTCCAATGGGAATTCCCTTCACTGCAGTTCTATGGAGTATTAGGACGCTTTTGGCAGTTTTTTTTATCAAAAGGCACCAACTAAAAATTTGGCAAAGTGGTTTCTCCCCTGCCCCAGCTCCGGTTGGGGCCGCCGAGGGCCTATCAATGCCGCTTGCAGCTTTATGAGGCCCGAGCCCCATGGATGGCACAGGGCCTTTTTCTTTTTTTTTTCTTTTTTTTTTGCTCATTTCACCCCCTAAATATTTATGAAAACTCACCAAATATTGCCCAAAATTCTTGCGTGCAGGATTTTTTTTTTTTTTTTTTTACATAGGCACCATATTAACAACACAAAAGTGTTACATTATTGCAGATACATTGCGCCAGTGGCACTCGGCCCAATGTAAAGTTTGTTTTAGACCCACCAAATTCAGCACACACATTGCTCAGGTGCAGTCAAACAAAAAATATTATTATGGCCACGCCCCCGGACAAACCGGAAGTTGGTAATCTTGGATTGACACCTGTAAATTGCTGAGTCAGCAATTTTGCACACGTACTTTTTCTAACTCCTCCTTGGGCATTTAACCAAATGACCCTAAAATTGCTCTACCTCATCTAAAAAAGTGGGGCATCAAAAGTTATCCAAATTCTTTGCAAACGTTTTAGTTTTTGTGCGGCGCAGCCGCAAACTTTACGAAAATTTTTTGTATTTGGCTGTCCCTGCAATTTGCTACAGTTTGCACATATTAACTCCTATTTGGCTCAAATTTTAAACACTCATAAACCCTCCAAGCCTAAACCCATTAAATAAATAAGAAAGAATAAAATTTGGCACAATAGCGCCCCCTACAGAATGAGACAAATATTTATATGGTCAGTAAAAAATTTAGTTTTTCAAAAATTTATGAAACTTGGCAGAAAAATACTTTATGTGACACCGATCACAAAAGCCAATGAGACCCATGTCATATTTTTTACTACGTTGCCATGGTGATGACTGAAACCGGCCATTTTATTCCAATGGGATTAAAAGAAAAATTTCTATGGACAGAAACAAATAATAGTCCTTGGGAAATTTGCTACAAAAATGTTTTATTTAATCGCGATCAAAAAATCCAATGAGACCCATGCTGTAATTCTTACAGTGTTGCCATGGCAATGGTCAAATCAAGCCTCAATTAAAAAGTATTACCTCTACAAGAAGTAAGTACCTCTACAAACATTTTTTTAACACACAAGTTGAGCTCTATGCCCAAAAAATGTGAGCCTGAATGTTTCTTGAGACAAGAGGGCTGTGGGTCATATCCTAAAACACATTTTCACAATTTTAAGGCTAATACAAAGATGACCTATGACTTTTGTATCTCGGCTATTATACAAGATATTTTTACCTCATGTAACAAACAGGTGTTCGGGCAATATAAGTCTATTGTAACTTTATGTTTTCAGCTGGTTGGACAACATTTGGGTACAATTTCTGGTTTTATTCAGCTCAGAGATTAAAGTAAATACAATAGAATAGAATAGAACAGAATAGATTTAAATAGAATAATTTATTGTCCACCATGGTGGAAATTCTCATTTGGCCCACCAGCACATGCAAGATAAGACAAAAATTACAAAGAAAAACAGTCAGCAACAAACTATCCAAGAGTCCATCACAGAAAACACAGTTCATTGTGAGACATTTTCCATTTCTGCAGCTCTCGCATCAGACCCCAGCCGCATTCAAAAAGTCCTCAGCACAAGGGACAAGTGACTTTTTAAAAACAGCTTTTGTTGCCAGTGGAGCTCTAAATCTCTTACCAGAGTAAGAGCTCAGACTGAGTGCAGCTGGATCAGTTGTTTTGGAGGATTCCCAACAATCTTTGTGGCCATTGACACAATTTTATTCATTTTATTCTTTGACCTGCAGGTCATGTGATTGTACTATGCAGTGAGGTGAAACGTTAGAACACTTTCAACAATAGATTTATAAACAACTTCTAGAATCTGTGGGCTCACCCCAACGCTAGTAAGCTTTCTCAAGAGGTACAGCCGCTGAGAACAATTCCTAAAAATATGTTCTCACTGTTGATCTGAATTGTAAGTTGTGCATCTAAAATCTTGCCAAGGTATTTAAAACTACTAACAATCTCACCACTTTGTCCGTTCAGTGTTTTGAAGGGCCTTAATGTGATCTAAATAGGCCCCCTGAGCTAGAGGTTTGGTTTGTTGCAGAAGACCTACAAGGGCCATGTCATCTGCATACTTGAACAATTTAATATATTCCAAAATGTCTGGGACTGAAATCACTGGGTCTGACAAACAAAGTAGTAGATCATCAGCGTATAAGTTCACAAGACTTTCAACGTTACCAAATTTTATACCTTGAATTTTTGGATGGGCTCTAATGCCTATTGCAAGGGCTTCCATAGCTACATCTAAAAGTAACAGAGAAAGCGGGTCACCCTGCCAAACTCCCCGCTGCAGTTTAACTGGTAATGATTTATCAGAATTGGTGACAATATATGATACAGAGTGAGAATAAATTATCTTAAGCCACTCGATAAATTTAGCACCAAAACCAAAGCTTTTCAAAGTATAAAACATGTATGACCATTCAATTTGATCAAACTCTTTGTCACCGTCAAGTGATAGTACAGCAGCTTGTGTATTTTTTACATGATCTGAATATATTGTGTTCAGCAATAAACGGGTGTTACTGAAGGATAATCTACCAGGAACAAAACCAGTTTGATCTGGATGTATAATCTTAGCAATATGGTGACCAAGTCTTACAGCCAATACCTTAGTTATGCTTTTTTGGTCACAATTTAAAAGGGCAATAGGTTGATAACGTGTAGGGTCAGTCACATCTTTATCCTTTAACATTAAGCATATATTAGCCTAATAACGTGAAAAAATGTTTATTAGAACAACTCTTGTATACATTTTGTGACATAAGCTGTTAAAGTGATAGAGGCCTAAACCAGGCCTGCTTTTAACCAGGACTACACTAATTCTCCTGCTGATTTAGTCTGTTTCATATTTAGCCTGCTTCATTAAACAGAAATTACAATAGAATAAAATGAGCCAGATCTTGTCTAGCTTTTGAAATGTGCTTGTTTCATGGAATATCTTCATTAGTAATGCAACCTTAAAATGTCAGAGCTTGCACATACAAGGTTCAATGTCACTGAATATAAAGTCTCTTCTGATCTTGGTGTACATGTTCAGGAACTAAAGATAAGCTTACAGTATGTGGAACCATGACTTATAATGCTTAACATTTACTTGACAAAGTACATTTTAGTTCATATAATTTACACTAATCTTGGCACAGATTTGAATCCACCGTAGTTAATAATACAATTATATAAAATAATAATAAATAATAATAATAAAAAACTTGAACTATGAACTACTATCACATCAATTAAACAATATATCAACATAAAATTATAAAACTAGCACAACAGCAGTAATAAGCATACAAAATATACTAATTACAAACTGCTTAACTAAAAAAAAAAAAAAACTTTTCAATTCAGTTGTATTTCTATAGCCCAGTATCACAACAAAAGTCCCCTCAAAGGGCTTTAAACAGTTTAACATAAACACACAATCAACAAATAATAATTACACTAAACTAAACAGAGCCAGGACACCCCTGTCCTTAGCCCCTCCTTCTCGGTAAGGAAAAACTCCTAAAAACCCAGCTGTGGGAAAAAAGCAGAAACCTTGTGGAGCTCATACTGAAGGAGAGATCCTCTCCCAGGACAGACAGCAACATGTGTCAGGAGTTAGTCCATTACTCATCTATAGGATCATAGTTCACTCTGTAAGGATTCATCCAGACAGGGGAGTGGGGGTGAGGTAGGGGTCCAGGAAGTCCATAGGAGGTGAGATAAGGGCCCACAGGTGCAGGAGCACAGATGGGGTCAGCAAAGGTCCAGTCATCACTGGGACATCTGCCAGCAGCCAGGCATCTGAAACAGGCAGACAACTTGTGAACAGCAATGAACTGAATAATAATAATAATACATAAGATATATATATATATATATATAGCCCCCGTATCGTTCGTTGGGCTGTCCCCTGACCCTAGGCCTGGCTCCAGGATGGGGCCATGGCTGGACCATACCCAGTGACATAATGGTCCTTGTTGTAACAGAATTCATAAAGGAATTTTGAACCGCTCTTGGTCTGGCTCGTCACCTAGGTACTGTCTGCCATGGGAGACCCCACAACAGCTCCTAGGATCATTCGGGCACGCAAACCCCTCCACCGCGATAAGGTGGCGGTTCAAGGAGGGGATTATTGTTCATTCATTCATTTAACACCGCTTATTCCCCTTAGGGGTCACGGATGACTGGAGCCTATCCCAGTAACTTTAGGCCGTAGGCGGGGTACACCCTGGACAGGGGCCAGCTTGTCTCAGGGCTGACACAGAGACGAACACAGACAGACAACCATTCACTCACACATTCATTCACTAGGGGCACTTTAGAGTCACCAATTCACCTAACACATGCATGTCTTTGGACGGTGGGAGGAAGCCGGAGAACCCGGAGAGAACCCATGGTAACACGGGGAGGACATGCAGACTCCACCCAGAGAGTTCGTGTGATGGTGTGTTGGTCGGCCTGGGGCTTGAACACACGATCTCTTTGCTGAGAGGCGAGAACGCTAACCGCTCTGCCACCGTGCACCCTTATTATTGTTACCTGATTATTGTTATTATTTATTAATTATTGTTATTTAATATGAATAATAATAAGAATTTGTTGTTATTATTATTATTATAGTATTTGTTATATTTAATTATTATAAATATAATATATTATTAGCCCTTTGACCCATCACCTAGGACCTGTTTGCCATGGGAGACCCTACCAGGAGCATTAAGCCCCCGACAACATAGCTCCTAGGATCATCCGAGCACGCAAACCCCTCCACCACGATAAGGTGGCAGTTCAAGGACGGGATTATTGTTATTATTAATATTAAGTTATTTATTATTGTTAACTATTATTCATAATAATATGTATTAGTTGCTATTATTGATTAATAATAATAAATACTAATGTATAACTATTATTATTATTATTATTATTATTATTATTATTATTATTATTATTAGCCCTTTCCTGAAGAGGGCCCAGTGAACCAGCCAGTGGAACTCTGACAAGGGAACAGAAGACAGTTAAGGCAACAACCCCCACAGCATGTGTGCACTCATGACTGTAAGGTACATAAAAATCTACTGACATTTAAAAGAGCTACAGCTACATCTACAACAGTAACAAACATATTTACATTCAAAAACTAACTACACAACACTACATTACAACACATAAAGCAACTAACATGATCCATACTTAAATACTAGCTCTCACTGCACCGTTTACTCCTAACATGAAACCACTAGTTATAATACTGTCTCACATATAAACACATACAGAATAAATAACACTGAAAATGTACCCAAAGACATACACACACTGAAAATGGCATGATTAAATAAATAACTTAAGTACATTATATTTAGATTGTGTTAAAAATATATATATTAATAATAAATATTGCTAAAAAGTATAATTTAATAATGGGCTGCAGCCCCTGAATGCTCAATAACTTAAGCTCCTTTGGCACCAACCTAACCAGAAGCTACTATAACACTAACGCTACCAACCAAGTCTAAGCATCATACACACAGTCTGAAAAAGGAGGTCCTAAAATTACCATTACATTTAGGAGCTACAGCTGTCCTTTTTGACCATAAACAAACGGACGTGATTTAAAAAAATACTAAATCTAACCTAAAGATGCAGTTTCAACAATTTTACCTTTAAAAGAACATACTATCCCTTCGTGGTCACTAAAGTAAGTCGGCACCACTGCAGAATCTATGTCATACTGAGAAGACTTTAAATACAAATGATCAATTAATGTCCCCCTCTCTGTTGTGGGAGAAGTGACATATTGAACATATCCCCTATCTGTCATAAATTTGCAGAGACTTGAAGATTTCAATATGTCATCATTAAAATCTCCCATCACTGCCACAGTGGCACTATGTAACTCTAGCCAATTCAATAACCTATCCAAATTATATTTAAACAGAGACATGGAGTATGACGGTGGGCGATAAATAGCTGCTACTATTATTTCGTGCTCTGCAAAATAATTAACTAAACATTCTAAACTGAAATCTGGTACTGTGACTTCATAGTTAAGGTTTTCTTCACAGTACAGGCCAACCCCACCGTGCTGCTGGCCTCGCAAACTAATCAATGCAGGATGGCTACTGCCCTGATATGATAAACTACGGGGACGACTATGGAACCTAAACCCTTCAATGTGACTAGTGTCAAAAGGCGACTCTACAGTTAACCATGTCTCTACCACAGCAACACAGTTAGGCTGCAAATGCTGTGTGCATACAGCTAAATCTGACACATGCCGTGCTAAACCTTGCACATTCATAAAAAACAATGTTAAAACATGTGCCTCGTGTCTGTGCCAGGACATACTTTCCACCACGAAGGGAGGCATCTTCTCTATCGCAGTTATAATATTATCATTACAGTAGATGGCCTTTTCCTTAAAATCCTGAATAACTAGCCCTTCTAAAGTACTAACGCGACTCAAGGCCACATACGCCTGTCCCGCGGTAAACACTTTTTTGAGGGACACCACAGCTTTATCGACCGTTAATCCCTGTACTTTGTGGACGGTACAAGCCCAAGCGAGTTTAAGGGGAAACTGTCGCCGCTTTTCGCCTCGTTTATTTGCTTGCTCTTCTTCCGGTTCTATGCGGGTAGAACCGGTCAGGTCTGCAGGGGTACGTGTTCGCTTCCTTCTCTGCGCGCCTACGTTATCGTCGTCAAACCTAACATATATTGCTAAAGGAAGCCTCTTTCTTTGCGTATTATCTATATATGTGACGGTGCCACATACCCCATTTACAAGACCATCGGCTATATCTACATTTTTACAGAGCATAACACGCGCGTTTATTCCTATCTGTAATGACTCCACCAAACTGGCTTGATTGGATTTATGGAGCTGTCCTTCTAACTCTATTAACTTCCCTGTCTTCTTATCGTACCCGAAGTCCTGAGCAGTTATTGTTATATAATCTGGACATATGCTTGCAAGTTGATTTAGATTATGTGTTAATACCTGTAGGTTAGTTGGGAAAATATGTAACACGTCCGGCACTTCGCCTGTTTCGCAACGTTTTAATATTTCTATATCGCTTTTGAGCATGGGTGTCCCTTTTGAGCGCACTCTCAACCGGTTTAATAACTCTGCAAAGGTGTGATCTCTCTGTCTAACTACCGTTTTTAACTCTGCGACTTTAAATAAATCGGTCCACAAATTAACACCTAACGCCTCTTCTACGTACAGGGCTTTCCCTTTAACGGGAGATAACTGGTAAAAATCTCCCACACATATAACGCTGACGTTTCCAAATGGCGAAAAGTCACCTGTCTGTTTTATCTGACGCAACCTACCGTGAACATACGTCAGTAACTTATGATGGACCATTGATATCTCATCGATAATTACGATTTGTAAATCCATATATTTAGCGCGCAACGAATTAAGCTTTTCTTCTCCGAGCGGCGTGTAGGGGAGGGAAATATTTGTACCGATACTAAATGTTGTGTGGATAGTCGATGCCTGTAAGTTATATGCTGCTATCCCCGTCGGCGCAGTTAATAAAACACTAACATTATCAGGACTATGACAGGTAGGAGACAACAACCGAGATGCCTCATACTGAATCGCCCTAATCAGGTGACTTTTCCCTGTGCCTGCACCACCCGTTATAAACACATGCAATGGCTCTGGGCTTTTACCTGCGACCTTTTCTAAACACCACTGCCGTATTTTGTAAAAAATGGACAGCTGTAGCTCGTTCAGTGATCGAATTAATGACAAACCCTCACTACGACTCAAAACATTAGCTTTTTCTAAATGACAAATGTCCTCTTTTCTAACAGCTAAATCCGGAATAGGCTCTTGCTCATGCTCAGAGCTACCTTCCTGTGGTCTCTCTCTGTACTCCTCCTTTGACTCCAACCTTTCAACTTCCTGCTCTGGGCACAGCAAGCCCCACGCGTCCTCTAATATTTCATTACAGTCCATATTCTCTTCAAGCTCCTCTAAGTCCTCAGCCTCTACTTCAAAATGACGTCTATTAGAATCTACAATCGATTTAACTGAATGTAGCAATCCGTCACTAAAACGCACTTCCCCATTTTCATAAAACTGTTCAAACGATTCATATGAAGGCGGCTTAAGGTCACCATCAAAGCGGTATGGCAAAAATAACTGAAGGATACTTTGAGTAAATAATTCAGTGTTTTTGGTCTCTGAAAACCGCGCATACCTAACAACCGCAGGTTTGGTCCGTGTTCTTTTAGTAATCGCGCCTAATGCATTCTGTAACTGAATAGGATTTTTACATTTCTCTGTCTTACCAAGTAAACGGTACTCAGACACAAATGTGGCTATGCACATGTCATTAAAGGTATCGTCATTCGGCCTATTCACATAACGGTCAATAATGTTCGTCATCCAGATATCGTCCGACGCCATCTCATCACTAAGCTCACTAATGGGTCTACTCAATCTAACTATATTATCGCCTGTCGGGACAAAAACAACTTTTCGCGAAAATTCACAAAGGTGCATGTTTGTGATACGATAAACAGCTTCCTGCGCAGAGACATCACGATTATGAAGATAAACGCTACCTAACTTTTTCAATGCCTCTTTTGCACTAACATTACCTTTGGAAGCTTCTTTGGAAGCGTTACCTAACAGCAAACCCATTTCTCTCTCTGCCTTGGAAATGTATGAAATAATATAAACTATACAGGCCCACGCATCTACAACAAACTGAATATCCATATTCGCATTCCAGCACTTCAACAAGTTTCTATTGTACTGGTTAATCCAGACTTCATTGACCTCCCTCTTCAGCACTATGTGTGTATGACCTCCTAACAGATTGTACGCCTGTTCAAAAATGCCCTGCGTTATACCGACTGACGCAAACAATGACTCTGCACTATCACACGGGTTATTCTCATCTGTAAGAGCATTCTTAAGTGCCGTCATAATCGCTACAGCGCTCTCCTTCGACATCAGTGGGACAGGATTTAGGGTCGAACTTTTTAATAAAGGTACGCATTGATACGGGACGGGGAAAGTTAAACCGACACACCTTTTTGTTCTTCCTACACGTTTTCGAGTGACGTTTCGAATGCTGCTGCACAGACGTAACGATTTCCAGTAATTCCGGGTCATCTGAGGGTAGCTCACAAGTAACGTATTTATCAATAAACTGAACTACTTCATCAGTCAGTGTTAACATCTAGCTTCGGGGCGTTCTCGATCCAAAACAAACAATGAACGTGTGGGGAACCGCGCTGTTGAAATTCTATGCGATAAAAATAATCTATAATTTTTCCGATTGGCTGAGCTGGGGACATAAGAACATTTCTCAAAAAACAGTGCCAACGGGAGTCAAACATGCGAGCAGCAGTTACTGGGTTACGACGCAAAAGGTCACATCTCTCCTTCCAATCTAAATCTTCAACCCGCTCAGTCCTACCTTCCTGTTTCAAAAGCGTTTTTAAAAGGTTTCCCCAACGCAGATCAGCAGAACTAAACGAACCAAACCACTGTAGGTATACCAAGCTGACGCACGTACGCAATCAAATTCTTTTTCCTCATTTCCCAATATGGCGGAGTACCCCTTACTGGCGTCAAAAAACGATAACCGTTATCAAACTGTAATAAATCTTTCAACATTTCTGTACCTATAACATTACCCTGTACAAGACCTGTCTGACCTTTTCTTAAAGCTATCGACACTTTTGACACAACCTGCTCAACTTCCAACATGTATAGAGCTAAAAATAAATATTTAACATTTCGCGCAAATCTACCATCCGCGTGCAGGATCCTGTTAATAAAATACCGGCATAAGGTTAAACGGGAACGCCTAACAGTGTGAAAAGTATTACGTCCTAGGGGGAACTCAACTGGGAAGCATTTCGCTTCATTTTCCTTATCAGACAACAAAGCAACCGGATTGTTCCCCTCCGCTGGAGCTAAATTTAATACACCCTCAAAATAGTGATCTAGTGCTTCCTGAGCCATATCTACAGGCATAAAAAACGTATCCTGAAACATACAATGTCGCTGTCTATCATGGAGAAGCTCATCATCTAAATTTTCCGCCTGGTCTTCAGTTTCTACAGTAATCTCGGCTCCCGTATCCATAGCTTCGTCTTCTTCTCTACTAAACTCATTTATCCACTCTTCATTGAACTCAATGTCTATATAATACTGATTATTTTGTTTAAGATACGCAATCGCCCGCCTTATACGCGCTGTGTCAACAAACTGATACTCATAATGTCCTTTATACGTCAGTTTCCGCTTTAGTTTCACGCGCAACAAAGAACCATCTGTGGTAGAGCGCGGCAACAAATTTGTTGTTTCAACAATGTTAGCTGGAACACACGTAACGGGACCATGAACACCATTTTGACCTCCTTTCGGTAAAGCTAACATTTGCATAAACGTAATTGCAAGTGCAACTAAATGCTGTTCTACAGTATTCAAACACAACAACTCAGGAGGAATATCATCTAATTCTAAATTGTTTATTGAGCATTCAGGTGGCATTTCACCCCTGCTGAGTTTAGAGTGGCACGTGTAGCAGATCCATAAACTACCTCTAGCTGTATCTAAGACTGGGCATGGCGTAGTACAGTTATCGTCGCATTTATGTAAATAGGTCTCCGAGATACACCTATCGGCTAGCGCAGCGCTTTTGGATTTAGACATATAGTCTTCCTTTCTACAAGGTAAGACCTGGTTCTTCTCTAATAGTTTAAAACACACGCAACATATGTATTCTGGCCCGTCTTCGACTTTAACTAAAAACTGTTCCATGACAAAATCAAAGCTCTCTGCTTTTTGTTTAATTTGCTTTCGCTTCATTCTATATGCTGCACGAGTTTTATTTCTATGTTGTTCATTTGTGTGGTACTTTTGTTTACTGTGTGCCTTTACTTTCTGTTTATGTAGTGGATTTGCTCTGTACTTTTGTTTACTTGCTGCCCTGACTTTCTGTTTGTGTTGCAAATTCTCTTTATATTTTTCTATGCTTGCTACTTTTAATTTTTCTCGGTACTCTGAATTACCTCTGTACTTACGTTTATATGATGCTTTATGCTTTACTCTATATTCTACATTGTCTCTATATTTCTGTTTGATTGCTGCCCTCTTTTTCTGTCTAAACTCTACATTGTCTCTATATTTCTGTTTGATTGCTGCCCTCTTTTTCTGTCTAAACTCTACATTGTCTCTATATTTCTGTTTGATTGCTGCCCTCTTTTTCTGTCTAAACTCTACATTGTCTCTATATTTCTGTTTGATTGCTGCCCTCTTTTTCTGTCTAAACTCTACATTGTCTCTATATTTCTGTTTGATTGCTGCCCTCTTTTTCTGTCTAAACTCTACATTGTCTCTATATTTCTGTTTGATTGCTGCCCTCTTTTTCTGTCTAAACTCTACAGCGTCTCTATATTTCTGTTTGTTTGTTTGTTTAATTATTGCCTTCTGTTTTTCTCTATACTCTACATTCTCTCTATATTTCTGTTTGTTTGTTTGTTTAATTATTGCCTTCTGTTTTTCTCTATACTCTATATTCTCTCTGTATTTCTGTTTGTTTATAGACTTAATTTTTTCTTTAAACTCTACTTTTTCTCTATAGTTCTGTTTGATTTTTCGATTAATTGCTGCCTTTACCTTTTCCCTATACAGTTCATGGTTTCGATATTTCTGTTTGCTTGCTTCCTTAACTTTTTCTTGATAAAGTAAATTAAACCTGTACTGCTTTAAAGTTTTTTCTTTAACTTTCTCTCTATGTGTATCTTCTTGCCTATATCTTTTTCTCAGTGTTTCATTTATCTCCTCTCTATATTTGGTGTACGTGTTTTTTAAATGCTTTTTCTTTTTCTTTTGAATGTACTTAGATAAACTATAGTGTTTTAAATGTATATTACTTACTGGACTAACTTGTGATTTGGCATCTACCTTTTTAGATCTAATATTGTAACCTTTCAAAAACGAGTTATTGATTTGGCAGCACTCATAACAATTCTGAGTTTTAGGTATTTTGACGCAAGTTACACTCTCATAATGAATATTGTTAATATTTTCTAAGTAGATGCCACTGGTTGACAAAGGCTCAGTGGTACAACTGTATTTCAGCCAATGTCCATCATAAAATGTAAAAATATCAACGCCTAAATAATCCGCAGTCGCTTGTATTTCTACTTCTGTGGCCCATGTGTTAACTTTACGCATGTTTTTTTCCCTAATATATTGTGCCACAGATGAGTAGCCATCGCGCAAAAGACTTTTGTATTTTAGAGGATTATTTTCTAGCTGTCTTACAATCGCAAGTCTAATTTTCCTATGATTTTTTTGTGTGCCACTAATAGCCTGCGAAACTGACCGGAAAAAACAGTTTCCGTCCGCAATGATTTTTTCATTTAAACACGGCGCACCTAATGGACCTACCGTTTTGGGTTCTGCTACTGTAACCTTCTCAAACTCAACATTTAAGTTTTTGCACAATGCTCTACAAACATTATCGCTAAGTGGATTAAAATGAAGGTCATTAGTTTGGACACCAGTACACTGAACCTCTAAGTCTATGTCAGTGACATGGCCATGCTTTGGTTTTTTCAGTGTGTGTTTGTCTGTGGGTACAGAAGACTTGCTTTTAACTTTTACTGCCTTTCTACGCTTCAAACACTTCACCTCAGAAACACTTACCTCCTCACTACTTTCTGCTACATTAACTCTACACTCCTGAACACCTGCTGTTATAACCCTAACACCTGTAATTTCAAACTCCTTACTTCCTACCTCAAAACACGCAGCTAACGCGCAAAAATGACTGTATAGCTCACCAATAGAAGCAAAATACAAGACCACACTTTTACCATCTGCATCTACCATCCCTGTAGCACTACGCGAATGTGAGTCGACAACAGCATAACGTCCATTTTCTTTAATGATGGCACAAGTATTGGCACACAGTGTCATAAGACATGTGTCATACTGTGACATCATCCGCTCTAAACCACTCTCTAAGGTAAACTGCGCACCTGCATCTATGAAAGGGTGTTGCACAACATTAACATCCCCACAAACTGCCTCACCGAAAACAAAGTTAAACTCCTGACCATCTATAACTGCTGTCTCAGGAAGGTCTGGAACCATTAACAGCTCATGTCCTCCAGTCAAGTTCCTATCACGACGATCGGTGTACAGTTCATCACCAAGCAGCAAAACCAAGTCTAAATTCTCCTGATTCCACAAAAACACACTTGACACTACGTGCTTAGCTAAAGCTACCAAAGCAATTGCCATACACTGTACACCATTATACCTAAAAATATCAGCACCCTGGTGGAAATTACCCCTAATGCAACAGGGAACACTAACTGAACGGCTACCCTCCTTCAAAACACTAACACTAGCCATGACAGGACTGTCTACAACTTCTCCATCTGAGCTACCAAACGTAATCTGACTTTCACTATCACTAAGATCAAAGTGTGCACAACAAATACAAGACTTAGCTTTGTCCCCATTGTCAGAAGCAGACTCCTTTTGGACAGCTGATGGAATGCTGCGTGGAGAAGGCTGACTGGCCACAGAAGATGGGCTGGTCCTCTTCATCTACATTACGCACAGAAAGAAAAAAATAATTATACTGCCATCAAACCATATGGAAATATTTAGATTAATAGAACTAGTCTTATTGATTCTATTTTACTGTTTTTGACAGAAAGTTAATTTACCTGGTCCATGAACATCACACTTCTGGTTGAGCTGGTAGGTGATGTTCTTGGAGCCACACCCTCATCGCCAAACTGCAACTATATCAAAGAATGACAGGTTTCATATATTGTACTTTTAATTTTGTAAAGAAAATAAAAATAAATAAATAAATAAAAAAAAAATAAAATAAAAAACAGACACAAACCTCGTCCTCCAGGAACACATCCAGGATGACGACACTGGTAGGTGACAACTACAAGACACATTTACAACATTTGTTAATGATTATGACATTGTAACTAAATGATCAACATATTTAAACCACACCAACCTGGTCGTCCTCCTTTGTGGATGTGAAGATGGCAGGTGAGCCGGGTCTCACCTCCATCACTGGTGCTGCCTCCACCTTGGTTGAATTAAAATCAATGTTAGATAACTTGCAATATTTAAAAATAAGCAATCACTGTCTCAAAAATAGACACCCACCTGCCGCTTGGAGCGACGTCGCTTTTGAGGCAACAGTTTTGAGGCTCTCTTGCGAGACATCCTCCTCCATCCCGGATGTGGAGCAGGCAGGTGAGTGGCGTGTCACTGCCATCGCGGGAGTGGAGCTGGCAGGTGAGTGGCGTCTCACCGCCGCGGCAGAGGAGTAGAAAGGTGAGCGGCGTCTCACCTTAACAATCGCCTACATAACAACCAACATTATATGTAAATAATTACAAGTCTAACACGGTAGAAAAATAGCCAGATTTTTAACATCACACTAACCGTGTCCTCCTCCATCGCAGATGTTGAACTGGCAGGTGAGCAGGGGCTCACCTCCATCCCGGGAGAGGAGCTGGGAGGTGAGCGGCGTCTCACCTCCACAATAGGCTATGGAAAAATAAACATTTTATGTCAATTATTACAAGTCTAATATGGTTTAAAAATATCAACATCTTTTACACCACACTAACCTGGTGCTCCTCCGTCCCGGGTGTTGAGCGGGCAGGTGAGTGGCGTCTCACCTCCCCAACTGTTGCCTCCACCTAGGGTAGATTATAATCAATGTTAACTAATGCTGAAGTTTTAAAAATGTAAAAACTGTCTGAAAAACAAACACATACCTGCCGCGCAGGCCGGCGTCTCCTCCGGGCAACAGCTTTGCGACGTCTCGCGGGAGACGTCTTAAAAAAATGACATTAGTAGATTAGGAGATTTTCTTTATGCCACTTGGAACATAAAAACAATATATTTTTATATTTAACAAAATATTGCAAAATGAATATACCTTCTTTCCCGAAGGAAAGCTGGCCGTGCCCTGAACAGGGCCAAGGTGAGATGGAGAAATGCGGTCCATCTCAACCAACATGGCGGGGCTGAACAAAGTGGGCGAGAGAGGGATGGAGAAGACGGTCTCCACCTAAGGGCAAAGACAGAATAACACATTAGACCAAAACATTCATACATTTTATCATGCTTTCACTGTATAATATTATATGTCTTTAACTCACCTCCTGCTGAACCAGCCGCCCCTGGGGTCCCACAGGTGAGCACTTGGGGGCCCTAGGCTGGTTCTTCTGTAACAGAAACATAAGAAAATGAAGTTAATATAAACTACTGCTGAGGGAGCATTTCAATACAATCTTGCTAACAAAAAAGAGTCAGTGTCTTACCTTTCTGCCCTGTTCAGCAGCGGTCCACTCAGAAGGGGGTGGGGGTGACACAGGGAGTGGTCCGGTCACCACCACTCTTGGCGTAACCCTTCTGGTGGCGGGGCGGGATGGGGGCGGAGACACGGGAGCGGTGGGCGGAGGTGTCTCCAGCTGCAGGTAGCAGGCTTGCCACAGCAGCTGTGTGAGGATCCCCATCCCCTCATCATCACTCAGATGGACCTGAAGCACAAATAAAACAAATTATGTATTTAAAAATAAAGAGGTTATTTACAAACTCATTCAGAAAATATGACAGTGTACTTACGCCATCCCTACTCCACAGCTCCAGGCGGTCCATCGGGAAGTGCTCAGCCACAGGGAAGTAGCGAATTCCTTTAAGAAAAATAAATAGCCACAACATATCAAAATTTGAATCTTCACACTGTAACTTAAGCTAAGTGTAAAAAGCACATATTTAGGTTACAGTGTTTACCTACCCATGCGCGCTGAGACCCGGTGGTACTCCTGTCTCAGGAGGGTTTGGACTTCCACCTCAGCAGCGAGACGAGGCGGAAAATCCAGGACGAAAACCTATGACAAAATACAGTTTTAGAAGTGTGTGACATAAAAATATTTGTAAGAAATATTAAAATGTAAAATTCAGTTGTACGAACGTAAAATACATACCCTCGGCCAGCGGCTGCAGGCATAGGCCAGGAGTCGGCCGAACTCAGCTGCAGCCTCATCGACGGTCCTGCTGGCTGTCAAGTTGTTGCAGGGAGCCATGAGACACACCAGAGCAGGCTCTGACAAGAGGAAGGAAACCCATTACAGACGCTGAAGTAGATTCTATGATTTTTTTCAATAGTATTTCAGTTGACAACAGATGCTAGCTACCCACCTCTGGGCAGCTCAGTCTTAGCCAGCTCCCTGCGGAGGTCACGCGCGCAACCTCCAGGAGTCGAACTGATGGCAAAGGAGAGGCAGCCCTCTGCCATCGGCCGAATCCCATCTACGACCGCGCGTAGATGTGAGTTCCCGACAATCAGGACGAAGCTAGAACAAAAGGAAACAGTAATTAATTTTACTAATACTTTAAAATTCTTTTTCTTTCAAACTGAAACATACTTTCTTGTCGGGACACTCTGCTGGAATGACCAACTTGTGGCTTTTTCCAGTGATGGAAGAAGTTGGCCATCTCCGTACAGCATGCCGAAGACCAGTACCACGGCCTATAAACAACCATATCAAAACAATTTATACATTATATAACATAACCAGGATAAGCTGAAGAGGCGAGTAAAATGTAAAGAATTTAAAGGTGTAACATACGTGTGGCAGGCTCGGTGCTGGTGAAGCGAGGAGGGAGAGTCGAACCAAGCTGCTCGGCTCTCCTCCGCTGGGCGGCAAGGGAACGGCGGGATCCCTTGACACGAGGCATCTGAAAATGTGACATGAGTTAATGTTATACAACAAACATAGCCGCTAAAAAAAATCTTGTAACTAATGAAGCCCACACAAATAAGACCGCCACACATTTAATAAGTGTTAATGTTAAAGCAGGACTAAACTAGGACAAAACCTTTTCTAAACCAGAACAAATCATGTGTAGTACAGGTTAAAAAGAGAACCAATCCAATATAAAACAAGGTTATGAATAAATAAAGACACACTGCAGTCATTTTTAACAAACACTCAATATTTAACATGGAAAATGACTTCATTACAAAACAACATATTGTTTAAGGGACTGCATTGTAACCAAAACCAACTAAACCAGAACCAATAAATCAAGTCTTAAACAAGGTCAAAAGCAGGTCTGAACCAGTTCTACACTACAACTATACCAGGACTATAACAGATCTAAACCATTACCTAAAGCAAGTCTAAACAAAGACCAATTGAGAAGTCAATCAGGGCCAGGATTAAAAAGGACAAAGTCAGTACCAACACCAGGTCCAAACCAGGACTAAACAGGTCTAAACAGTGTCAAAGTAGTATTACACTGTGGTTCTGAACAGAATTTCTAAATAAACCAAAAATTTGAGAAATACAAACAGCTGGACCAGGATTAACCAGAACTGTAACAGCACTAGACCAAAACAAGACTATGACAGAAGTACATAAGGACTGAACCAGGTCCTAATCATTAAATCTTCCCATAAAACCAGTAATAAACAGTGCACAAAATATGATACACATTAAATAACAGCTTCACCACACACAAACAAGATCTAGAGGACTAAATATGGTCTGAACTAGGAATAAAACAGACATGAACCAGGCTTAAACCAGGTCTAAAGCAGGACTACACCAGGTCTACACTGGGACTAAAGCCACATAACTGCAGAGACACACGTACAGCAATAAGATTAAAATAACAGAACAGCAAGTGGGAGTGTCTTTTATAACACATCTATCTACAAACACAACAAAATGGCTGCCACTAAGACCACCAAGAAAACCAGGTCTAAGACTGGACTAAAGCAGAATCAACTCAGGAGAATAAAATCAGGACTCAGGCATGATTAAAGACTTAAGGGGTTCTGAAGTATGACTATCAGGACTAATCCAAAACTAAACCAGGCCTAAAGTGGGACTACACCAGGATTAAAACCAGTATCAGGACTAAAGTAGGTCTAAGCCATACCAGGACTAAACCAGGAACAGTATTAAAACAGATTTAAATCAGTGCTAAACTAAACACGAGAACTAAATCAGGTCTAAACCTGGACTAAAGCATGTCTAAACCAGAACTTAACCATTAAAGAAGCTTTAAACCAGTACCAATTCCTGGTCTAAACCCAGGTCTGAACTAGTACCAGTGCTGGTTCAGAGCCAGGTCTCAACGAGGACTTGACCAGGTCTAAACCAGGACTAAACCAAGAGTAATCTGGTCTAAAACAGGGCTGGAAACATGTATTTTACTGACACAAGTTAAACTGACACCTGCCACACCACCAGTATCATGATCAGATCCAAACAAGGACTAAAGCATGTCTTAACCAGAACTAAACCAGGACTAAAGGAGGACTAAACCAGGTCCCAATGAGGACTTGACAAGGTCTAAGCAAGGACTTAATCACTAAATATGACCATAAAAAACAATAAACACAGTGCACCAAATACAAGACACATCATTAAATCACAAACAGCTTCACCACACATAAACACGGTCTTACAGTTTTTAGGTAAAATGGGCCTGAACAAGGACTAAACTAGGACCAGACCAAGGCTAAACCAGATCTAAGACAGGACTAAACTAGGACTGAACGAGGATTAAAGCAGGACTGAAGTAGGTCTAACATAGCTCTAACCAAGGACAAGAATTAAACCCACATTAAAATCAGGATTTAGGCATAATTAAACCAAGAAGAGGTTCTGAACTACAGCAGGACTAAACAAGTCTAAAGCAGAACTACACCAGTATCAGGACTTAAGTTGGTCTATGCCAGGCCTAAACTGTACCAGGACTAGACCAGTACTAGTATTAAAGCAGCTCTAAATCAGTACTAAACCAGGTCTACCCCTGGACTAAATTAGATGCAAACCAGGACTAATCCAGATCTAACCCAACCCTAAAGCATGTAAAAATCAGAACTAAACTACAAAAACCAGTGCCTAATCCAGGTCTAATCCCAGGTCTGAAGCAGTAACAGTACTGGTTCTGAACCGCCTTTCAACCAAGACTTGACCAGGACTAAACCGGGACTGGACCGGGACTAAACCAGGACTGGACCGGGACTAAACCAGGACTGGACCGGGACTAAACCAGGACTGGACCGGGACTAAACCAGAGGTGGACCGGGACTAAACCAGGACTGGACCGGGACTAAACCGGGACTGAACCAGGACTAAATCAAGTCTAAACCGGAGCTAAACCAGAACTAGACCGGGACTAAACCAGGACTGGACCGGGACTAAACCAGGACTGGACCGGGACTAAACCAGGACTGGACCGGGACTAAACCAGGACTGGACCGGGACTAAACCAGAACTGGACCGGGACTAAACCAGGACTGGACCGGGACTAAACCAGGACTGGACCAGGACTAGCAGTAAAACAACGACAGAAGCCATAGCGGCTATTGCTAAGTAAGCAATGCGTAATACATAACGTTAAACCGCCATTAGCCACAGACCACAGTACACACATTTAACACATTTTAAACACGGAAAAAGTTGCAATGTAAACTCGGATTCTATGCAAAAACAACAGTACAAGAGAATAAAATTTAAAATAATGTCTTACCTTCGCAGCAGAGAAGATGCGCCGACGTGGAATGAACCGAAGTTCACGGAATCCAGGAAAGTCTTCCTACAAGTAGAAGATTTCCCAAAACAAAGAGGGAACAGTAGACAAAAAACAGACAAGACTAACTGACGATAAACAAATCAAAAGATCCGATGATCGTATGTGAAAAGCTGGAGAAAAGCGCGACTCGATAGCAATAACCCACAAGGAGAAATAGCGCTCGAGGAGCAGGACCGAGGGCTGAGCGCTGACGCTTTATATAGGGCCTGGGCCGGGCCGCTCTGATTGGCCAGTTTCAAATAAAGCACAGCTCTGCGGCCAATCACATCAGGCGATTTTCAAACTTGACCGGGACACTGCTGAGGAGGGGCCGTTACAAACACTGCTAACTATAGCTTAGCTAATGTATTAGCTAATTAGCATCGTACTGTCGTTAGCATCGCATTTACCATTAGGCTGTTATTATTTACTTCATAAAATGTAGCACCTCCAAGCATCGTATAGTCTCATTAGTCCCATACACGAGCTTATAAATACATGGTTGTTTGATTAGAAATTATGACTTAGTATCAAGCTAGTTATTAGTTAACCTTTAGCTACACAAGTCTTAGTAAAGATCCTGACGCTAATTACTGTAGGCCTTAATGCTCTATTAAACGTCTCACAATAAGTGTCTTTATAAATTATTTTAACAGCAGATCTCACCTGTACACATAAGTTAAAGTATTACTGTAACCCATTACTCTCAAAGAATAAAGTTCAAATACATTTCTTAGTAATCCAGAATATGTACATAATAAAGTGACAATGAGATATAATTTTTAATAAGAGACACTCCACTTCATACACATACAATATAAGTATGTAAGCTTTTTTTTTTTTTTTTAATATAATAGGACTATGCAACACAGGAAAAAATATAGTATTGTATAATTGTGATCTTTAAAACCATAAGTAAAGTGAAGTATGTGAATAAACCATAAAGCAATGCAAACTTGGCCTGGAGATTGTAGAAGCCTTTGTCCTGTCAATCCTAAAGGCCATAGATAAAACTTATTCACAGTATTTCCAGGAACTTATGAGACAATGGCCACTGTATATTTTTATAAATCCCATACAAGGCTTGACTTTAACACAAACCAATTAGCCAAGTGTAGGTAGACTTCCATGTTGGCTGGTAAAATATTCAACCCAATCAGCCACTTTGGCCAATGAAATTTTATAAATATATTTTATTTTTAGACCATAATTAGTAGTCCATCATAGTCCATAGTCCATTATTATAAAAGGAAAAAATTATCAGAATTACTGGTTATGGTTAAGGTAGACTTTATTGTCCCTGTGGGGAAATTTCTACTCTGTATTTGACCTGTCCTTCAATGCCGCTGGAGTAACCTGTCAGGAGCAGTGGACCAGAACCTGAGCACCCAGAGGAAACCCACTCAGACACAGGGAGCACAGGCAAACTCCAAGGATTGTTACAGAGCCTTAGTTGGAACATATAAATAAACACAAAGATGTAACAGAAGCAAAAACATACATCTTTGTCTAAATTAACTTGATTATAATACATTAATAAAAATTAGAGCTATATTTTAATATTTTCAAACACATTACTGTCTCATAGCTACAACCCATCAAACTGCATTTAAATCTTAACTTTGGATAGTGAAAATCCTATGTAATCACTAATTTTTGATAAATACGTAGCTGCCACAGTGGCCAGAGAGGAAAAGAAGCCTGGATATACACAAACATACTGTTAATTAAGGCCACAATGATGCATTAATCCAGCCACACTGGGTCACAGTGTACTCTTTGTTCAGATCCCACGTCCTGATAATTGATTGGAGTTGTCTCATCCAAAGTAAAACCTGTGCAAAATGAAACATGAAAATTACTAACAAGAGTAAATACAGTATTTGGTTTGAGAATGAGTTAAGGTTAAGTTAGAGCGAGGCTTCACTCTGTGTAGACTTTGGAGTTTATGACAGGTGCTAAAAGAGGAGCTGTGGTGTTGAATGAGGAAGTCTTGAGACGGGGCAGAGAAATACAGTATGTTTGAGTAGTGCAGGACAAGAGGTGAAGAGTTGTGTGGAACAAGTGTCAAGTATAATGTTTGCAAAAACATTTATTATTCCCTAAAAGTAAATTAATATGACCTGTCTCTCCCTGTGCTGTATCAGAAATGTAGCATGGAGCAACAGAAAGACAACTTACATGAACAAGAAATCCAATAAAGAAGGTAATCATTTCTGTGTGTGATAAAAAGCATCAGCATAAATGAAAGAAAAAATAAGGGGTGAGAGCAGAGATGTTGTATGTTTATATGTTGTAAGGAACAGACAGGAGCAGAGTCTGAGATTAGAGCAGAGGATGCAGAGGAGAGGACAGAGGGAGCAGAGGATTTAACTGACTCTCTGAAGGAAAGGTGAAGAATATGTGCTGTACTGTGTATTCAAATAATATTTAACCTGAGTTGTTGCCAGAAGTTTACTCTGAAGTTGTGGACAGCTTGTTCTAAAAGAGAGTACATTAACTCATTAGATCATCTGTAGTCTCACACTTCCTTTGATTGAAATAGTTTTGATGTTTGCTAAAAAGGATCCTACACACTGCTGTTGTATAATGTTCACTTAGAGCTGATCACACTCCTGTAGAATGTCTGTGTACTGAGTCCAACACAGTTTATTACTGAAATTATACACAGCAGTAAAGGCTGCCTTTACTACTGTGGCTACTACAACATCATTCTATATCTAGAAATAAATAGAGAACTGCAGAAGCTTTATGACAACAGTACGTTGCAGTCTGAAGTTGTGTCTGTACTGGAAACTTTAGCCTCATGGAGTAAGAACACAGTGCAAGGTGCAAGCTTTAATAAAAGGCTACAGATGTAAGGTCTCCCCTTATTCTGTTTGTTATCACAGTGTTGCTTCTGCAGTGAGCATAAAGTCAGATGGTGAATCAGTTTACTCACTGTATAAAACCGTAAGGGTCAGCACCACTGGCCAGATGTGTGTCACAGTTTGAGGTGATCCACAGCTCAGGGTCGTCCACCTCAGGTTCAGTCTTAAGTGCCTACAAATAAGAGACATTATTCTTCATTAAGTGTATTGTCTGTCATGAAATCTACTGGAACATGAATAAAGCCATAATAACAGCTGTTATTATGGCTTTATTCATGTTCACCTCATTTATAAACTGGTGTGTGCGTAGTCTAACTGCATAAAGCAGTCTGAAGTGCAGAGGAAACACTGAGAATGTCATTCAGATATTTGCTGAATGTCTACAGATGGCTGTATCTACAGAGACACAGAAACTGTCACCTGTTCAGTGAGCTCCATGTGTGACAGCCTCAGCATCACTGTCTGCAGGATGGTCACAGTCAGGTCTGCTCTCTCAGTCCAGAGTCCTGTCTCAGGAACAGAAGTCCTCTCTCACTGCTGGGCACTCGTGTGATGGTGATGTGTGTTCCTCAGCAGCACAGCTCTGAGACCTCCTGCTCCCATCTGTGAAATCACACACAATGAACTGGACAACTTCTGTACAGATACTTCAGAGATAGATCAGTATTTAGTCAAGTGCAGCTGTGAAGTTGTCATGATGTTATAATTTACAGTAAGTTATTTACTACGAGGTTTCAAACACTTCTAAAAGAGTCCTACTGTCCTGTCTGATGGTGGATTGATGCTGGGGGCATAAGATTAATTATTTCCCCTGCTGTTATGACGAAGCTGGAAGTCTGAGATTTTGATTTAATGCTCAGATTTCCAAACCAGCTGGTGATGCTATAATGTAAGATGGACTCTATAGCTGCTCTGTAGAGCACCTCAAAAACTCCCGAGTGCAGACACTCACCACCTGTCTCTCCCATTACGTAGTGTGTGACCATTAAATTAGGTTAGTTACACACTGTTTTTAGTTACAGCTTATTATATCCGTAAAATAAGAGTACAGTATGGTTCCCTTGATTGTACAACACATGTAAACATAACAGTTCATCTTTTGTCCTCAGTCCCATTGATAACATGACAGCACTTACAGCAGTGTGTGCATAAAAAGCTCACCTGAGAATACAGATGTTAGGACAAACAGGCTTTGTCTCCACTGAGCTCTGCTGGTCCACTGCACATGTGCTTCTTCAAACCTAACATAGAATACACAGGTTATGCTCTGTAACTCCTCTGTACCCCTCTGATCAGATGCTCATCTCGGGACATTGTGCCTGTAGTTTTCCTGTGCTTCACGGAGCCCACAGAATGTAGTTATATGATAATAATGAGCCTATAGCCACATTAGCTCCGCATTAGCTCAGTTAGCTCCGCATTAGCTCACAGTTAGCTCCATATTTAGCTCCACAGTTAGCCTCTAATGCCCACAAACACTCACCCTTGTCCCGCCTGGTTTTAAAGCTTTTCACGTTCCTTCTGCTGTGATAAACTCCGCTGAAAGCTTCGTGTGTACAACAGCTGATCAACAGCTGATCTGTCGTCCCGAGCAGCGGGGGACGAGCGGCTGCAGTGCATTATGGGACTTGTAGTGTATAAAGTAGTTACGCTCTAATAACGACAGATACATGTTGTCTCGCGGACAGGACAATGCAGCCTCGTATTTGGACAGCCCTGTCTTCCACTGCTCCATAATTAGACCCGGAGACAAAAGACAGTGAAGACGTTTTTCTAAAGTTAAAAAACGGGCTAAAGCTAACACTAGCATGCTAACTGTAGCCCCAGTGTAACACGCTCTTATAAACTGCTGCTGTCATTTATGAAGTCAATAAAGTAGTTACCATTAAGGCACGTACCCAGGAAACTGTGGCGACGGAACGCCATGAGCGCATCAACAAACGTTGTTTAATATAAACCAGCGCCACTTACCTCGGGACAGCTCAGTGATAACTGCCCTGTGGAAGACAGGACCCAGCAGCAGCAGCAGATGAACGCGTTCAGAACCGTCCTGGGTATAAACACATGTAAACATCTCTGACAGGACACAGGACTTTATCTCCGAGAGCTTTGGTCTTCTGCCTGCAGCCCACTGTCTCAGACAGAACAGCAGCACACAGCGACTGGCTGTGTTCACTGTCAATCAAACCCAGACTGCTCTAAGACCCGCCCCCTGCTTCAGGCTGTGGTTAAAGTGTTGTCACAGACAGGACAGGATATGTTTGTGTGTAGGAACAAATACATCATAATAAAACAAACATAGTATTTTTATATCAGGCTGTTACAAGTAAAATATGTATACATTTAATAAAAAAATAAATAAAAATTAAAGACCCATAATCTTCACAACTCTTCTCCAGATCTGAGCCAGGATCGTAGTCAGGACCAGCCTATTGTTCTATTGTTCATGTTTTAGGTTGAGTTACTTACTGAGTTATTAGACACTGAGGTAAGTCTAAACTACTCTGATTTGGCTCAAATTTGAAAAACTCATAAACCCTCCAAGCTTAAACCCATTTATTAAGAAAGAATAACAATTGGCACAATAGTGCCCCTATAGACTGAGACAAATATTTATATGGTAAGTAAAAAAAATAGTTTTTTAAAAATGTACAAAACTTGGCAGACTAGTATTTTAGGTGACCCCAATCAAAAAAGTCAATGAGACCCATGTCATATTTTATATGGTGTTGCCATGGTGATGACTGAAACCAGTCATTTTATTCCAATAAGATCTTAACAAAAAACCTCTATGGAGAGAAAAAAATAATAGTCCAAAGAAAAACTGTGAAATTTGGCAAAAAAGTTCAATGTGATCCATGCTGTATTTTTTACGTTGTTGCCATAGCGATGGTCGAATCCTGCCATTTTATTCCAATGGGAATAACATTCAATGCAGTACTATGGCGTATTAGGATGCTTTTGATGTTTGTATTTATATCAAAAGGTACCAACAAAAAATTTGCCAAAATGGTTTCTCCTCTGCCCCAGCTCCGGTTGCGGCCGGCGAGGGCCTACCAATGCCGCTTGCGGCTTTAATTTGTATTTTTATTTGTATTTAAAACATCTCCTTTTTATGTTTAACAACATTATAAAAGCAGCAGTGTGCAACTCCTTCACAGTGAAACAAAGCTGTTTAGGTTCACTGTCTTTAGTTTTTGCCCTCTCTCTGTCCTCATAGACCACTACTGATATTACTGATATTATCTGACACTTAAAACTGTCAAAGAAGTGAGTGGCTTTGTGTAATTCTTGAAATGTAAAGGAAAACAAAATGCTGTTTCTCCTTCTGCATATTATTTTCCTTTCCTTACCTTCAGTGAACATGTGGACTACGTTTACAAAAAGCACAGCAAAGACTTTTTCTGTTACTAAAACTGAGAGGTTTTGGAGACAGTGATCATATTTTAACACAGGTTTATCAGTCTTTGATAGAGAGTATACTGATATTTAATGGTTTGGTCAGTTCACTGTCAAAAACAAATCAAAACTTTCCAGGAATGTAAAAGGGTTAGGGTACAATCCTAACGCAATGAAACCTGCTTATACCTATTAAGTACATCGAGTACTACTACCACTGAGAGCCTGAAGTACTTTTACTGTGTACTTTTTGTGTAATTGTACTTCAAACTACATGGTATTTCGTACAAAGAGACAAAAGATGCTAAATTTGAAGTTGAATAAAAAACTTATTTCAAAAAAGTTCGCAATGAAACCTGCTTAAACCTATTAAGTACATCCAGTACTACTACCACCGAGAGCATGAAGTAACTTTACTTTGTACCTTTTGTGTAATTGTACTTCAAAATACCTAGTAATGCATGCAAATAGACTCAATATTATGATTTTGAAGTTGAATAAAAATCTTATTTCAAAAAAGTTCGCAATGAAACCTGCTTATACCTATTAAGTACATCCTGGTCTACTATCACTGAGAGCATTAAGTAACTTTACTCTGTACTTTTTGTGTAATTGTACTTCAAAGTACATAGTAATGCGTAGCGCACTCAAAATTTAGGAGCGGCTCACTTGACCACAGAAAAACAAATGCCGGCTGGCTTGATCGCAGTTCTGAGTGACTTGAGTTTGCTCCAATCAGAAATCACTAATGGCCACTGTTGTAGGCTGAAGCTGTGGATGAATGTTTGAAGTTGCATATGAACTATTAAACTTATATTTCTGAGTTATAGACAGACTGAGTATCAATAAATCAAATACAAGAATCTATAAAACATCTTTTACATATTTGCATGGTACATTTACCATTTCCTGGTTCACACTACACTAGAAAACATGATGAGAATCAGCAACAGAACTTAAAATAACTTCACAAAATGTCATCTTACCTTCAAACTGGAGCAGAGAGACATAAACCAAAAAAAACACATTCATTAAAGTCATTTTAAATTTTTTTCTGTTTGTCCTTCTTATAAGATCCTTGTCTTTGCGACTGAACTAAAGAACTGTCTCTTCCTCTTTGTGGTTTTATCAAAGACTCATCACTGACCGCCCACTTGAGATGACACCTTTTACAACAAACCACAACCACAACCTCTTTAACACAAACTTTATACAAGGATCAAATTGTGAATAAAATAAAGTTTGATTAAGTTATTTTTCAACTAAATAAAGAAGTAAAGTAACTAAAGGCAGTTCTTGGTTGAGTTTTTTCTTCTCTTTAATGACTCTATGATCACAGAGTAATGTTTGTGTTGCAGTGTGTGGTTGGTGAGTTCTGCTGTGCAAGGAAGTTACACAGACGCTAAAAATAAACTGACAAGAGTGATGTGTGAAGACGTTTGCAGTTCTGAGTGCAAATGAAAAAAGATAAACAGGAAGTTTGTTGTGTGCTCTTCAAATGTAGAGGTAAAAAATGTGAAAAAAGTTTAAGGGACACATTTTTTTCTGTGTTGAGGTTTTGGTCCAGTTTGTTCCTGAACATGAGTCTTTAACATTGAAATAAAGAAAAGCCCCATATTACACATTAAGGTCCATCCATCCGTCTTCTTCCGCTTTATCCGGGGCCGGGTCGCGGAGGCAGCAGTCTAAGCAGGGACACCCAGACATCCCTCTCCCCGGACACTTTCTCCAGCTCCTCAGGAGGAACCCCAAGGCGTTCCCAGGCCAGCCGAGAGACATAGTCCCTCCAGTGTGTCCTAGGTCTTCCCCGGGGCCTCCTCCCGGTGGGACATGCCCGGAACACCTCCCCAGGGAGGCGTCCGGGAGGCATCCGGAACAGATGCCCAAGCCACCTCAGCTGGCTCCTCTCGATGTGGAGGAGCAGCGGCTCTACTCCGAGCTCCTCCCGGGTAACCGAGCTCCTCACCTTATCTCTAAGGGAGCGCCCAGCCACCCTGCGGAGGAAACTCATTTCGGCCGCTTGTATCCGGGATCTTGTCCTTTCGGTCATGACCCAAAGCTCATGACCATAGGTGAGAGTAGGAACGTAGATCGACCGGTAAATCGAGAGCTTCGCCTTTCGACTCAGCTCTTTCTTCACCACAACAGACCGATACAACGACCGCATTACTGCAGACGCTGCACCGATCTGTCTGTCGATCTCACGCTCCATCCTTCCCTCACTCGTGAACAAGACCCCGAGATACTTAAACTCCTCCACTTGAGGCAGGAACTCTCCTCCAACCTGGAGAGGGCAAGCCACCCTTTTCCGGTTGAGAACCATGGCCTCGGACTTGGAGGTGCTGATTCTCATCCCAGCCGCTTCACACTCGGCTGCAAACCCTCCCAGTGCACACTGAAGGTCCTGGTTTGATGAAGCCAACAGGACAACATCATCCGCAAAAAGCAGAGATGAAATCCTGTGGTCCCCAAACCTGACACCCTCCGGCCCCTGGCTGCACCTAGAAATTCTGTCCATAAAAATTATGAACAGAACCGGTGACAAAGGGCAGCCCTGCCGGAGTCTAACATGCACCGGAAACAGGTCCGACTTACAACCGGCAATGCGAACCAAACTCCCATACTCCCAGAGCACCCCCCAAAGGACGCTACGAGGGACACGGTCGAACGCCTTCTCCAGGTCCACAAAGCACATGTGGACTGGTTGGGTGAACTCCCATGAACCCTCGAGCACTCGATAGAGGGTGTAGAGCTGGTCCACTCTTCCACGGCCAGGACGAAAACCGCATTGTTCCTCCTGAATCCGAGGTTTGACTATCGGCCGAATTCTCCTCTCCAGTACCCTGGAATAGACTTTCCCGGGGAGGCTGAGAAGTGTGATCCCCCTGTAGTTGGAACACACCCTCCGGTCCCCCTTCTTGAAAAGAGGGACCACCACCCCGGTCTGCCAGTCCAGAGGCACTGTCCCCGACCGCCACACGATGTTGCAGAGACATGTCAGCCATGACAGCCCCACAACATCCAGAGACTTGAGGTACTCAGGGCGAATCTCATCCACACCCGGTGCCTTGCCACCGAGGAGCTTTTTAACCACCTCGATGACTTCAGCCCGGGTGATGGATGAATCCTCCTCCGAGTCCCCAACCTCTGCTTCCTCAACGGAAGACGTGTCGGTGGGATTGAGGAGATCCTCAAAGTATTCCTTCCACCGCCCGACAACATCCCCAGTCGAGGTCAACAGCTGCCCACGTGAGGGTGAAGAACTGCTTCCCCCTCCTGAGGCGGCGGACGGTTTGCCAGAATCTCTTTGAGGCCGACCAATAGTCCTCCTCCATGGCCTCCCTGAACTCCTCCCAGACCCGAGTTTTTGCCTCCACAACCGCCCGGGCCGCCGCACGCTTGACCTGCCGGTACCCGTCGGCTGCCTCGGGAGTCCCACAAGCCAGCCAGGCTCGATAGGACTCCTTCTTCAGCCTGATGACATCCCTTACTTCCGGTGTCCACCACCGGGTTCGGGGCTTGCCGCCACGACAGGCACCAGAGACCTTACGGCCACAGCTCCTGACGGCTGCATTGACAATAGAGGTGGAGAACATGGTCCACTCGGACTCAACTGTCTCCAACCTCCCCCGAGATCTGGTTGAAGCTCTCCCGGAGGTAGGAGTTGAACACCCCCCTGACAGGAGGCTCAGCCAGACGTTCCCAACAGACCCTCACAATACGTTTGGGCCTGCCGAGTCTGTCCAGCCTCCTCCTCCGCCAGCGGATCCAACTCACCACCAGGTGGTGATCAGTTGACAGATCAGCCCCTCTCTTCACCCGAGTGTCCAAGACACACGGCCGAAGTTCAGATGACACGACTACAAAGTTGATCATCGACCTCCGGCCTAGGGTGTCCTGGTGCCACGGGCACTGATGGACACCCTTGTGCTTGAACATGGTGTTCGTTATGGACAATCCGTGACTAGCACAGAAGTCCAATAACAAAACACCGCTCGGGTTCAGATCAGGGAGGCCGTTCCTCCCAATCACGCCCCTCCAGGTGTCACTGTCGCTGCCCACGTGAGCGTTGAAGTCTCCCAGCAGGTGTTTAGTTTAATCTACTCCTACTACTACTACTACTACTACTACTACTACTACTACTACTACTACTGCATGTGTTTGGACAAAGGTGGGAGAAAGAGGAGAGAACCTTCAGTAGCTGCGTTTCCATTACACATATGCGCAAAATTTTATCGATATTCTAGAAATGTTGAAAAAACACAATTTCGCAATTACACTGTTTCCATTGAATCATAAGCGAATATAAACAAACCTACTCTCGTGATAAGTTATTCAAAAACCATGGCGACGGATGTAAACATTACTTTGATTTACAGCAGATATATCCATATTTCAGCCACGGCACTAGCGCTCATCATCAGCCGTCAAAGGAGACGTCGGCGTCTTATTCAGGCCATGGAGCGACAGGCCCCTTATACATGGGAGCGGCTACGTATGAAGCGTTTTTGGGAAATTGTAGTAGGCGATTTTACAGAAGAGCTGTGGATTCAACATTTCTGAATGACACGCTCAACTTTTGATGAGCTGTGCGATGCTGTGGGACCTCTTGTGGCGCCCGCTGCGCAATACCCAAGGCAGCCAGTATCCAGTTGTTGGTCACGTGACTCGTTTAATTTGACAAAAGTGTTTCCATTGCAGTTTTGCGAAATATGTCAATTTCAATATGCCTGAAAAACCACCTCATCCAAGCGCAAAAACTTTTTTTCGATAAATGCGAGTTTTTTCGAAATTGTCGTGTTTCCATTAGGCAAATTTATATTCGCAAATCCAATTTGCGCAATTTGATGGTGAATGGAAACGCAGCTAGTAACACACAAGGGTTTGTTTGGGAGAAGGTCTGGCCAGGATGGAGCTGTTCATCTTCTTTGTGACTCTGATGCAGCGTTTCCATTTCTTGGCTCCCCCTGGTGTCAGAGAGGAGGAACTGGACCTCACTCCTCAGACCGGCTTCACCCTCAGCCCTGGGCCACATCGACTCTGTGCTGTGTCCTGTGTCTAAACTTGTTTTTGGGATTTAGATGAAGATAATGAATGCATTTTTTTGTCTGAAAAAAAGTGAATTGGATTCTTCTGTAGTGTTTTACTGAGGGTTCTCTCCTCTTCCTCCCATCTTTGTCCAAACACATGCAGTAGTAGTAGTAGTAGTAGTTTTAGTAGTAGTAGATTAAACTAAACACCTTAATGTGTAATATAAGGCTTTTCTTTATTTCAGTGTTAAAGACTCATGTTCAGGAACAAACCGGATCAAAACCTCAACACAGAAACAAATGTGTCCCTTAAACTTTTTTTTACATTTTTTACCTCTACATTTGAAGAGCACACAACAAACTTCCTGTTTATCTTTTTTCATTTGCACTCAGAACTGCAAACGTCTTCACACATCACTCTTGTCAGTTTATTTTTAGTGTCTATGTAACTTCCTTGCACAGCAGAACTCACCAACCACACACTGCAACAGAAACATTACTCTGTGATCATAGTCATTAGAAAGAAGAAAAAACTCAACCAAGAACTGCCTTGAGTTAATAATTTTTTTGTTGTTGTTGCATTTTTTTCTCTTTTGCATCTCTTTTATCAGTGTTGCACTTCCTGTCCTTGTATGTGGTGTGTTATGGTTTGAATGACGTCATCTCAAGTGGGCGGTCAGTGATAACTATTCATGTATTCATTATGACCACAAAGAGGAAGAGACAGTTCTTTAGTTCAGTCGCAAAGACAAGGCTCTTATAAGAAGGACTAACAGAAAAGAATCTAAAATGACTTTAATGAATGTGGTCTTTTTGGTTTATGTCTCTCTGCTCCAATTTGAAGGTAAGATGGACATTTTGTGAAGCTATTTTAAGTTCTGTTGCTGATTCTCATCATGTTTTCTAGTGTAGTGTGAACCAGGAAATGGTGAATGTACCATGCAAATACGTAAAAGATGTTTTATAGATTCTTGTATTTGATTTATTGATACTCAGTCTGTGTATAACTCAGAAATATAAGTTTAATTGTTCATATGCAACTTCAAACATTCATCCACAGCTTCAGCCTACAACAGTGGCCATTAGTGATTTCTGATTGGAGCAAACTCAAGTCACTCAGAACTGCGATCAAGCCAGCCGGCGTTTGTTTTTTCGTGGTCAAGTGAGCCTGCTCCTAAATTTTGAGTGCGCTACGCATTACTATGTACTTTGAAGTACAATTACACAAAAAGTACAGAGTAAAAGTACTTCATGCTCTCAGTGGTAGTAGTACTGGATGTACTTAATAGGTTTAAGCAGGTTTCATTGTGTATTTTTTTTTACATTTTTTATATTGAATCTCAAATACAGTCATGAAAAAAGTATTTCATGGTGTGAAAGTAGTACCAGAGGTAATGGTGGTAGAAGTACATAGCACAGTCAGTCATTTCTTAGGCTTATAGAGAAATAGATGCGATATAATTCCGCTTTATACACTCACCAGATTTAGTTAGGTAATAATTCATACAAAATATCCATTACATAATAAATGGATATTTTGTTAAATTAGGGAAAAAGGTGTGTAAATGTGCTTCTAAACTCTCTGTGGTTACTCTCGTGTGTGTCGCTCCCCCCTGGCAGCGGCACCACAACTGCCGTAAAGAATGCTATATTAGCGCACTCAAAATTTAGGAGCGGCTCACTTGACCACGGAAAAACAAACGCCGGCTGGCTTTACCGCAGTCACTCAGACCTGAAGCCATTATCTAGACCTCGACTTTATTCATTTAAACATGTCCTTTTTTCAACTAAAAGACAATAAATGTTTATTTAAATATTACATTGTTTTACTGAAGTGGCAGGTAAACGGTGTGTTGTACCTTTTGGATTTCAGACTATTTATCCTATTTTTTTACTTTTTTATACTTGTTCATTTTAACTTTTATTTTGTTTCATTGCATGTTCAATAACACTAATTGAATAGTAAAGTACTTTATTGTCTCCCATTTGTAACAAAAAGCAGAAATTTGTCTTTGGCTTGCCCAGTACACATTTCATAATCACATACACTCATTAAAAGACACATTAAATATAAAAACAGATCTATAAGTTAATGTAATAATAACTTAAAAATGTTAAAGAGTCTTTATTATGCTTTATATTTTTAAACCTTGGTCTCCTCTTAAACAGCAGCAGGTTTTACAGCCTTTAAAAACATTCTCACACTCAAATTTATTTAATAATGACCACACAACAAAGTTGGTGGAATTTGCTTTTGGAGCATGCCATGCTCACATCTTCTGTGTCAGAAAAAACTGACCAGCAAAACAACCAACAGAAACCTAAAAAACATAAACAAAGTGACAGATAAATACAGAAACAGATTGTCCCTTCAGTTCATGGCTTGGTTTAGTGTTGGAATGGAATCTGACAGATTTGTTTGTCATGGACCTGCAGCGCCCTCCAGAGGGCCTCAGTGTGAAGAGCAGGATGTGTCTTTAATCAAACAGGGTGTGAATGAAACAACTCCAACAAACAAACAAACAAACACAATTCCAGGTCTGTTTTTGATGAGGGAACAATATAACATGGGAGACAGAGAGGAAAAGTGGCTTTTAATGAAGTTAATGTGTTAACTTAGGTTCGGGAGCAGGGCCACGCCTCAACTTATCTCACTCACTACCTTCACCTCAACTCCACCTCAGCCACACTTTTACTCCACCTTAACCACACCTCTAATTTTCCCAGAAGCCCTTCTTATACCTACCTAGAGTCAGTCAACACTGTTTGTCTCTGCTCTCTTGACGCACAGACAGATGTTCGCATTACGAACCAACATTCGCTATTCTTATAGCTAATTCAACTTAGTCACCGCTTAAATGGATTCGGAGCTCATTCTCAATCCATCTGATTCCGAGTCTGAGCTATTTAGCGACTCGCAGATCCCCGTTTTCCAGCGGTCGGAGGACCAAAGTTCTCCACTCTCCTCGGCGCGCTCTGCAGGGCGGTGCAAACAGACCTCGGCGAGTCCACCGAATGTGATTTCTCCGACACCTACTCCATCCCCTTCACGTTTCAGGGCTTGTGGTCGTCGACAACACCCCTGCTGAAGCCGCCGGGATTCCCGCGCTCTTTGCTCTCCTGGTGAGCCAGCTCGCTCAGGTCAGGCTCCCAGCCTCACTCACCGATGCGCGTCCCCACGCACATCTCCTCGGGCCGGACTCAACATCAAGGACTGGACAGTGGCCGGCCTGCAGCGTACTTTGAAGAGGAAAGGCATTCCCTTCTCTCGATACGACAACAAGTCGAGAATTTTCCACCTGTTTTCTTCCTCCGTTAACGCTTCAGCATCCTCCGGCAAAGCCGCAGAGCTTCATGGTTCCCCATCCGGGGAACACGCCGGTGGTGACGTCATCGCATTGCCGGTCGTTCCTCCACTTCAGCCAACCTCCACAGCCCCTCCTGGCGGGGGCCAGGTCGTATCACCCCCTGTGCCTGCTCCCTCTGTGTCTGACTATCCTCAATTCATTGCATCTCTCATTTCATCCCTGTGTTCGCAGGCTGCACAAAATCCCCATGCACACGCATTCTTTCATCCAAACATCCCTTCCTCTACCCTTCCTTCCGCCATTAATAGCCAAATGGCCTCTGCTAGTCTATCTTCCGCTACGGCAACCCAGGAGGTTCCTCAAGCAAACCCACCCACTCTGCCTCCTTCTATTTTTCCTACTGGCCTGTCCTTTTTCCCCTCCCTCCCCCTCCCTTCCCCCTCCCTTCCCCAACACCCCAATGTTTTTTCTGGAACCTTAACCAGCCCAAACACTCTGGCGACTGCAGCACCCCCATCTCGCCCTACTTCATCCATAAATTGGCCATCTCCTGTCCCTTTAGCCTTGCGCCATCCTGATCCAAAGATCTTACATCGGCTGAATTCGCTTTGGCTTTCTCTCTCTATCGCGATACAGTATGCTCCTTGTACCCAGACCGACGAGCTGAACTTGATGACTACCTATCACTAATTCTAGATCTCGCTTTAAGATTTGGAGGTACAGGGTTTTATACATATCATGTACTTTTTGCGACTCAGGCAGCAGGGAGACTCCAGCAGTTCAATCAGGGAACCTACTGGGGTGCATTAGACTCTGAGCTCTATTGCAGGGTCTTCGCCGCTCGTGCTTCCCTCTCATGTGATCTCTGTGGTGCCCCCTCTCATCCCACATTTATGTGCTCCGTGGTCGCACCCCCTCATTCTCGCCCCACCTCCTCTTGCAGCAACCCCATTTTTAATCGTTTGTCCTCTGCGGCACCGCCTCCTTCCATTATGCCTCAACCCTTCCACGTGCGTCCTGAAGTCAACATCCCCATTCCTAAGGGAGTTGACAAGCGAGGGCGACCTATTTTGTACCAGGCAGGCAGAATGGTGTGCAACAACTTTAATCACTTGGGTTGCTCCATCTCTAACTGCAGGCTCCTCCACGTCTGCTCCTTCTGTGGTGGCGCCCACGCTAGAACTACATGCCCTCACAATCCTACAAACCTTGGTGATGGAGACTCCCGGGCCAGGGAAGTCAGCACACCAGTTGAGGTAAACTCCCTGTATAGGGCTCTCCTTAACCATCCTGACAGAGAGTTTGTTCAATTCTTGATCGATGGTTTCACTAATGGTTTTTGTCCTGGTATTGAGATCTTGCCAGAATCATCGCACTTTTGCAATAACCTCCAATCAGCACTTGCAGAACCGGACACAGTGGACACCCTCCTGGCCAAAGAGGTTAAGGAGGGATTCATGATCGGCCCTTTTGATAGCCCTCCATTTGACATAGTTCGCATTAACCCAATAGGCGTTGCTACTCAAAAATACTCAGGGAAGAAGAGGCTAATTTTTGACGCGTCTTCTCCTCACGGCACCCACACCCCTAGCATCAACAGCCTCATCCCTTCACCTGATTTCTCTATGCAGTACGCCACAATTGACCATGCCATAACCCTCATTCGCCTTGCAGGTAAAGGGGCTTGGCTCTCCAAAGCGGACATCACTAGCGCCTTCAAGGTCTTACCCATTCACCCGGACTTCTGGCGCTTCTTCGGAGTTTTCTGGAAAGGCTTCTATTACCGCCTAACCTTCGGCTGCAAAAGCAGTCCAAAGATCTTTGACTCTCTCTCATAAGCCTTATGCTGGATTCTTACCAACAACTTCAAACTCCCCTACGTCTTACATCTCCTGGACGACTTTCTGATTGTCACTCCAAACTCTTCTCCCCCCCGTCTTGGCCTCTCAATGCTCAGCATGGCCTTCTCAGATATTGGTGTGCCTCTGTCAAAAGAGAAAACATTAGGGCCTTGCACATCTATTGAATTTCTTGGCATTACTCTTGACTCCTTGTCATTTCAAGCTTCTCTGCCCTCTGAAAAAATTCAGCGCATTACTTTGCTCCTATCAAACTATCTCCTTACAGACAAATGCACCAAACGGCAGCTCCTCGCTCTTCTCGGCCACCTGAACTATGCCATTCGTATCATGCCACAAGCCAAACCTTTCCTCTCGAGCCTTTTGACTAAAGCAGCAGCTGCTCCCTTTCTTCATGACAGGGTGACTTTAGATGCTTCATGTAAGATGGAAATGCGTCTCTGGCAACAGTTCCTCTCATGTTGGAATGGCATCTCCTTCTTTTACAACGACTTCTTGTCACTCCCAGAGGACATTCAGCTGTATACTGATGCTGCTCCTTCGGCAGGCTTCGGTGGTTATTACGGTGGTAGATGGTTCGCGTCCCCGTGGCCCACAGAGTTCTCATCCCTCCTGTCGTAAAGTCCATCCTTGGCATTGTGTGAGATATACCCCATCATTATCACTGCCATTCTTTGGGGGCACGAATGGTGTAGAAAATGCATCCTTATCCATTCCGACAATGCAACAGCAGTCGAGATCATCAATAAAGGTCGATCTCGTTCCCCGGCTATCATGCAGTTCCTGCGCAGGCTCACTTTAATCTCTGCACAAAATCAGTTTATCCTACGTGCTGCCCACATTCCTGGGTACAAAAACTCCATCGCTGATTCACTTTCTCGTTTCTCATTTGAGGAATTCAGACGCTTGGCTCCAGAGTCAGAGATCCATCCTACTCCGGTCCCACCATTTTCAGCAACCATATTCAACTGAATCCTCAGCTCTCACATCTCACTGCCATTTCACAACAAGCGATTCTCGATAGTCTCGCTCCCCATACACTCTCGGCTTACCTTAGCGGATGGAACGCCTATAAAACCTTTCTTCACATCCACCAGCTACAGCCTTCTTCATTCGACATCCTAACCATGGGCAATTTCATCACCCATTCTCATACTTCATTAAATATACGCTCTTCTGCACTCCACACTTACTTGTCAGGAATTAACTTTTTCTTCAAACTAGCCACAGGTGCCAACTGCCCATCCATATCACACTCACATATAACCATGCTGCTTAAAGGCTTACGGAAATCCGAACCCATCCGTCCTTCTAAACGCTTGCCACTTACATCAGATCTCCTCAGTCACTGCATTCACACACTCCGATCAGGCTACAGATCCCCCTCAGTCGACCTTACGCTGGAAAGCATGTTCCTCCTTGCTTTCTTGGGTTTTCTCCGTTGTTCTGAATTCGCTCCAACCTCCTCAAGATACGACGCATCCATCCATCCAAGACTCTCAGATCTCTCTGTGCTAACTTAATTTTGGGGGTCCCTCTTTGGCTGGGCGTACCGCCTGAGATGGAACCCCCACACTCTTCCAACCCAGCCATCACCTAAAACATTTCATCTTACACACTTTCATTAAACACTTAAATTCTATGTCATTGTTGTGGCGTGGTCCTTGCTAGTGAAATGAAGTTAATGTGTTAACTTAGGTTTGGGAGCAGGGCCACGCCTCAACTTATCTCACTGACTACCTTCACCTCAACTCCACCTCAGCCACACCTTTACTCCACCTTAACCACACCTCTAATTTTCCCAGAAGCCCTTCTTATACCCACCTAGAGTCAGTCAACACTGTTTGTCTCTGCTCTCTTGACCCCACCCAGCCTTCCCCTTCATAACTCTTGTGTATTCTTTTGCAGCTTCCTCACTCCAGCAACTAGAGCAAAAGGAATAAAGAGATGTTTGTAGATGTTTCTCTGAGCACAGGGAAGTCTGTATCTTTGTCCAGATGGAAGAAGCTGAAAGTGATGGGAAAGTGCTCGACTGTAGAGCTGTGACATTTGAGTCTGGTGTGGCCTCTGAGTTTACTGTTTTTACAATCCTGGAAAGTTTTGATTTGTTTTTGACAGTGAACTGACCAAACCATTAAATATCAGTATACTCTCTATCAAAGACTGATAAACCTGTGTTAAAATATGATCACTGTCTCCAAAACCTCTCAGTTTTAGTAACAGAAAAAGTCTTTGCTGTGCTTTTTGTAAACGTAGTCCACATGTTCACTGAAGGTAAGGAAAGGGAAATAATATGCAGAAGGAGAAACAGCATTTTGTTTTCCTTTACATTTCAAGAATTACACAAAGCCACTCACTTCTTTGACACTTTTTAAGTGTCAGATAATATCAGTAATATCAGTAGTGGTCTATGAGAACAGAGAGAGGGCAAAAACTAAAGACAGTGAACCTAAACAGCTTTGTTTCACTGTGAAGGAGTTGCACACTGCTGCTTTTATAATGTTGTTAAGCATAAAAAGGAGATGTTTTAAAAACAAATAAAAACACAAATTAATTGTGTTTAAGAGCGTGCAGCAAAATACTAGACTGGAAAAACAAGAGCTGTAAGTGACTGATCATTTGTTTTTTACAGGAGTCAGTCCAGAGACAGTCTATCGTTACCACAGAACTGGAGAAGACGCCTCTCTGCCCTGTGACAGATTAAAACATCAGGGTCCAACCTGCTCCAGTGTGGACTGGTTTTACTCTAAAGATAGATCTAACCATTTACCCAGAGTCCGTAAAGGTCAGGTTGTGAAGGACAGTCCCAGTTCCTCCAGACTGACTCTGAACTCTGACTGTTCTCTGAAAATTCACAACATCACTGAAGAAGACTCTGGGTTATTCCTCTGTCGTCTGTGGAACAGAACTGATTTATACACAAATGTGCTTCTGAGCGTCCTCACAGGTGAGTCACCTTTAAACCCTGTAATAAAGTGACTAAATCACAGTCTATAACACACACAGGAACAAACTAACTCTGCACCTGCCTTTACCTTCACACATGATAAATCCAATGCAGTGCTACAAACAGAGCTAGAAAATGAGGCCTTACTAACAGTGGAGTTTGTGATGTAGATAAGGTTTGATAAGTTTTTTTTTTTTTTTTTTTTTTTTTGCTGTCTATGGTGTGAGTAAAACTATTAATATTATCTGCATTTTAATGTATTAGCTATATGAAGCTTAGTTAAAACAAGATGGAAGACATGAATTTTGTTAAACTGCCACAGCCCAACTTAACACTTTTGTGCGTCCATCAGAAAATGTATTAGTAACACTTTATTTTAAGGTCCAACTGTTAGCCATTAACTAAGTTCTAGTTAGCATGCTAGTTAGTGGTAATTAGCAGATAATTCGTTATTATAAAGCACCTATTAGTCCCTTTCTCTGTGACCATATTCTACAGCTAATTAGCAACTATAACATTTTCTCTTTAATAAACTCATAATTACTGCTCATTAGTAGGAAGTAAGGAAGTTGTTGGACATAAATTATGATCTTAATTAGGGCTGCACGATATGGAGAAAACATGCGATATTTGATAACTATGTTGAAAATTGCAATAACGATATTATTGCGATATTTGAAAATGGAGCCTACTTTTCGAACATAGTAAGTTAAATTCACTACATTTCACAAAAATGTAAGTTCTTGTATTTACAAGTCAGGTCAATAATTCAATTTTTTTCTTTTTTCATGGTTACAATGATTGACGCCAGTCCTCATCATACACAGCAAAATTTCTTTTTATGAAATTTAACCCCTTAAATTCCAATTTTTATGATTAAAAGTTGATTTCAAATTATGGCAAAAATCACAAAAATTAATTTTTTTTGTTTCTGTAAATGCAAATTTGAATTTTTTTGTGGTGGATTATCAGAGCTTGGGAGTGTCAAAAATTGGCATCATGATTGATTTTATTAGATTTTAAAATTTTGAGTAGTGGCAGATGAAACATTTCACACCTTTCGTCCTAAGGCACAAAAAAAAAATGCACTGCCGTAGAAAATTATATAATATAATATAATATAATATAATATAATATATAATAATAATAGATAATTCAAAGATTTTGGGGGGGATTTCATGCTTAACTTCAGCCCTCACCATACATAGCAAAAATTAATTCTGTTTATTAAATTTAACCCCTTAAATTCCAGTTTGTGTGGTGCATACACATCCAGCACAAACCTCTGCCTCTGCTCAGTCTGGGCACTTTTTCTACTTTGCCCTGATGTGCACATCTCTGTAAGAACTACATTTTGGATTTGTGCTCACGCAAACACAAACAAACTCATTTCTCAACAAACACTTTCACACCAATTTATGACAACCCTAAAACACACCCAAATCATTTTAGTTCAAAAAATGTTTTTATTTGCCTTGTAGGCTTGATCATTTATACAAACACTAATGTGGCCATTCCCCAATTTGTACCTCTATCTACCGTATTTGGGGGAAATGGCGCCACCCAGCAAAAAACCACGGCCCCTGTTGGTCAGACCTTGGCCACCCCATCGGCCCTCCCTGAGCGTCCTGCGCAACAGGCTACGTAGTTCCATAATGACGCTGGCGTGAGTGACTGATGTTACGTCTTTGCATAGCTGTTGTAAAACAAACAGCTTGACATAGAGACCTGCAGCTAAATCCTCCTGACAGAGAAGACCTCAAGCTTTGTGTCAGTTTTTATTTGGCGTTGATAGTTTCAGGAATCACAGAGATATGCACTGTTAAAATTTGTAAAAGCATTTAGGCTTCATTACAAGACGCGCGGTTTATCACCGCTCCATCTGAGAACAGTGTTTTTTAGCTCCTGTGTCTCTTTTACTCAAAAACTATTACAAAAGAGATAATTATTTCCACTAACCTTGTTATTTATTATGATTAAAAGTAAGAGGAGAGATGGAGAAGAGCAGAGGAGGAACTGCAGGCTGGATGGGGAAGCACTGTAAATTTTCTGTTAACAGAAATCGACCAGCTCTTGTGATCCTTCAAAATAAACCATCCTTTTCCAGCAGCAGAAACAACTTTATTGTGGCAGAGCCTGAAAGGAAAGGCATCAGCGCTGCACTGAGGAACTGACAGTAGACTGTGGCATTCACAAGGCGGCCATACCGCCTTGTGGATGCCCGATCCCGTCAGACCTCGGAAGCTAAGCAGGGTAGGGCCTGGTCAGTACCTGGATGGGAGACCGCTGGGGAACACCAGGAAGCCGGTGTGAATGTGAGTGAGTGGGGACTACAGATGGAAATTAGCTCTGAGCTATCATTCGGTGTATTTAAGGCACTAGCTGCTGTTCATTAATACACGCTGTCCCATATAAATAAATAAAAGAAAATAAAAATAAGAAAGATGCTCTTAGACTGTCATGAAAAGTTTTGATATAGACAAAGTTGTTGATAGTAAGTCATTGTAACTTTGTTAAAGCAAAAATATTGAACACATTGCACTAATTAACAACAACATGCTTCCAGAAAGTTCAGCTCTCCCACAGACTACATACATTGTTCAGTCCCTCCAGGATTTCGCGATGTTGCGATCGCAACTATTAATGCAAAATCAAGCAAACGCCGCGAATTCAGCTCGACCCTGCAACTTTGTCCAAACTCCGCAACTTTTCCGCAACTTTTGTCAATTATCGCAGAGATTTTCCTTTAAAACTGCCTTTTGCTGCACTTACAGCTGTCTGTGGGCCATCCCCTGTTCTGGGCAGAGCAGTTCCTCTCTCTCTCTCTCAGCAGCAGCGCACCGGTAATGCACGCCAGAGGTCGAGTTGAGCCACAGACAAAGCGGCGCAGCGGGGAGGGCGTACTCGCAGAGTGGCAGGAGGAGCAGCGAGGAGCTATCGCGCAGAGGTCGAGCGCACAGAGGTCGCAGGTGCTGAGCAGCAGCAGCGTGTGTTGGTGGGACTGAAGGAGGAGACGAACGCAACCTTCCTGAAAACCTAGCACAGCAAACTTCCTCTGTTTTTTAATGACTGGATGTTCTACAGCACACAACAGGAATCACCAGAGATCTGAGAGGAACAGAATCAGAACCAGAGGTAGTGTAATAGCCCCCCCCCCCCCCCCCCCCCAAAATAAAAAAAAAAAACAACAGCCTAATAACACAGCAATATCCTTTTAAAAAGTAGGTACGCTTGGTCTGTTCAAATACATTTATTTTTAATTAGATTATTACCACCTCACATATGTTTACAAACAGATTTTGTTAGTTTTTATAGTTCTAGCTAATATTTTTTTTAAAAAAAGCTCAAGTAACAGTGTATTTTTATCACCTCTGGTACTTTTTACCTGTGAATTATAGACAAAAAAATTGCAACTTTTAGTGCAACTTTTAAGAAAATCCTCTGCAAAATCAGGTATTTTATCCTGCAACAATCACAAAAATTGCCCGCAAATCCTGGAGGGACTGATTGTTTTACTCACTCTATAGTCAGTGAAAACACTTTAAAATGCACCAGAATACAGCAAATATTGTCTGTTATATTGATTTGTTTCCCTGGGGGAGGACCCCCAGAGCCCCCAGTAAATTTGTTACATACTTAACCTCTGTGAGTCACAACTTTCTCTCCTGTGAGCTGCAGACATCATGGCTTAGCTCCTAACTTACTTAAACCATAAAAAGATCTCTGACTCCATCCAAATAACTGTCTTCAGCACAGAACAGAAGATAATTCACATTTTTTGTATTTGTCCTTTAATAATAATCTGCCATGTGCCACCACAGTAAAATGACAGGACCCGGCTGGCCCCCCCAGTAAAAAAATTCTGGCTACGCCCCTGGCAGTGACAGTGTATAATAAAAAGGTTGTTTTAATGGGAGTCAATGGCACAAAAAAATGTCTTAGGGGTAAAGGTGTGACTATGTTTTTAGACGCCTTTGTAAGAGGATAAAAAAAAAAAAATCCTGAAATCTGAAAATTCATCCAAAGATACACCTGAGGCCAAATCTATGACATCTGAATCAACTCAGCAAAAGTTATTCACAAAAAAATGTTACAAAACAACACCAAATGTCTTAGGGGAGTAGGAGGGTTAAAATAAAGTGATAACAATGTATTGTATATTTTGTTTGTTTTCTCCTCACCCTGACAGAGGGCAGATCATTTCTTTGAGGGAAGTTAGAAACAGTTGATATAGAGCTAAAAATAAATGCTTTGCCTTTTCTGAACTTGTATTGAGTATAAATTATGAAAAACTGTTCACAATTTCAGGATTTCTAAGGTAATAAACCATAAAAAGGAGACACGTGGCTGTTGCCTTCTATTAAATACATAAACACATTTTCAAGGATGCTTGAACAGAGAGGAAAGAATTAAAAGCTGGAGTTTGCTCTGCAGTGACAGTTAGTGAGACTTCTTCATACGCCTTGTTGTCCCATCACTCCCATGTGAATCTGTGAGTGAGAGGCTTTAGGCGAGTATCCAATCACAGAGGAGGTTGTCTGCGAGAGTGCAGCGCTGTCACAGCCTGCTGCAAAGAGGACGAAGAGGAAACAAAATGACAGAAGCTGCGAAGAGATCCTCAAAGACCGACTTAAGATTAAGCAAAAGTTTGTGCTGCCAACAGTAAAATGCAGGACTCAGCTCTAATTTGCTGAACATGTCATTTGGAGTCATGCACAAAGTCAACTTATTTTATCCTCCCCGAAGTTAAAGCAGAGGCAGCCCCCCCCCACCCCCCCCCACCCCACCCCAAAACAAATCCCACCCTGAATGTAGATAAGGTTTGCCTCTGACACTGATCACATGTGTTTGTTTGTTTTGTATAATTCTTTTCTGTCAAATGTTACTAACTCTGTCTCTCTCAGTCTCTCCAGCTCCAGACACCAATACAAACCAAGATGGAAACATCACATTACAGTGCACTCTGTGGAGATACAGTAGTCTTCCTCCTTGTTCAGATCACAGCTTTCATTGGTTGGACCAGAACACTGCTGTCCTGTCTGGAGACAATATCAGACGAATAAACTGTGAGTCTTATCTGACTGTGGAGCGTCAGAGTCAACACAACAGAACATACACCTGTCAGTATCTGAAGGACAGTAAAGTACAGATCTCTGCAGACTTCAGCTTTGAGGTCGACACAGAGAGAGTCCAACCTGGAAATTCAGATGAAGGTACAAACACATTCACTACATTAACAACACACTAGAAATAAAACACAATGAGGCTAAAACAGGACTATGTATGAACTAAAAGTTCTTGTATCTTTGCAGGTTTGCTGTTCAGACACGTCATTGCGAGTCTGGGTTTAGCCGCTATGCTAACGTCTGTCGCTGCAGTTCTGATCTGGACCAGGACTAAAGGTGAGACTGATCTGAGAACAGTACAGAATGGGTCAAAGAAAAGAGTTGCGCTGTGGAGCTGAAGACAGTTTTTTTTTTTTTTTTACTTTTTCAGGGAGGAAAACTCAGAGGAACCAAGGCCACGTGAGTTTGACACAAGACCATTACATTAAACACATACAACACTATGGACCCTTTTAGTGTTTGTAAAATGAACAGCTGCGCTCCAAAGAATGATGCCACAAATTAAAGTAGAAGTCTTTCTTTAGTTCATAAGCTGTTACTATGGAAACTTATTGGAAATGAAGTTAGAAATAAGAAATGAACCTGTTTGTAAAAATAACTGTGTGTGTAGTTAGAGCCATAGTTGAGTCCAAATGAGCGGCCCATAATTACCTGTTTGTTTAAACATTTCTTCTCTACAGGACCACACTGGTGATGTTACAGTGGTTTATGAAAACATGGGAGAATCTTCTGCCTCCGTCAGATTCACCAGATCTACAGCTTCACCATCAGCTGAACCATAAACCAACTCACCGGACACTGTCCCCAACATTATCCCACATGTCTGATATATACAAGCTTCTTTATTAATGAGTCTGGCACATTTATTTACATTTGGTCAGCAGTTTTATATTATGGTCTACGAGAAAGAGACATCTGATATGGCAGTTAGTTAATAATAATAATCAATGCTTGTGTTCTGTTGTAAGTAGATAAGGCTAAATCAACCTGTATCCAAAATAGTATATGGTCATAATGTAAGGGAGAAGATTTATTAAGCAATAAAGCCAGAAAGATGTTTCTCATTTCCATCTCTGCCTCTCGCTGCTTACGTCCCGCCCTTCGTTTCTCTGATTGGTTACTCCCAGTGCCGGCTCCTGACAAATTTCACAGAGGGTGCAGTTGTTATGAGTTCACAGAGATGCTCCCTTCACTGGATAATAGGTCTATGCAACCACACTTTTTGTTACATTTTATTCCTGGTCAACTGACAAAACAATACCACTTCTGTCCAGGAGATGACAGCAATCCTTTTTTGATATAACTGCACTGTAGTTAACATAAATAATGATCAGTTTACCATAAGTTCTCTCTAACACTGTCGGCTTTACCATCAGTAATATCACATTTTCAGTCATCATAATCCTGCCAAGATAATTCAAGATAAATTATGGAAAACAGCCAAAAGGACATATTACATATTGTTTTTAAAACCAAGGTCCCACTAACAGTGAAGATGAGGAAGGGGCTGGATATGCATATTTAGAGTTTACTTAAACATTTTGAGATTCAGCGACACCCTGCGGCTCTAAAGGAAGGACCAACATCCGAGCCCCTGGCTGAAACCGGAGGCTGGCTGTCGTCACCGCCCTTCCCCTCCTGCTCCGAAGTACGGTAGACCAGTGTTGTGTATGTGACAGACTTGGCGTTAATACTCTCAGAGTCTATTCCCTTATTTCTAAATTTCCAATAATTTAATAAGTCATATTATAACTTGCTCCACTGAAATTTATCATTAATCAATCAGTAATTCTGCATAACGGTTCTGTTCAAAATTACATTCCTTTCAATATTTACCTGTGCCTCAATATACTATTCTGCCTTATTGTGTAAATAAACGTTATACTTAATCTAAATTAAGTTGAGTTTGGTGGTCTTTATCTATTACACTGAGTCAGTCCTGGTCAATCCTTCCCTCTTAAGACATTAGTTTAGGTGTTTTAATCTGCACGTTAGCGCAAGGCTAACTGATACCAATGCGGAATTATTACTCTTAACCTTTGTCTTAGTTCAGTGTATATATTTTTATATATGTACGCTACAGTGTTTATCAGTGTTTTTAACGTCTACATTGTCTTCACAGTCAGGATTTAAATTGATCTGGGCACTAGCAGTAGCATCAGCCACAACTCAAGAAACAGTGCAGCTTTTAGAGGACACTATTTATGATCAATTAGATTTTACAATACAGTGCAAATTAATCAAATTAATTTGATTTAGCCATGCAACCAAGTTTGAATAAGCAATTATTTACTTTCAGATACTTTTAATGAACCGACAGAGTTGCTCTGAACGCAGCCATGCTAACCTGAACGTGACTTGATTGGTCCGACTCCTGCTTTGCCCGGGCATGTTACGTACGACAAAAGCACCCCAAGCCCCACAAAGACACAACAATTACAGTTTTAACATTTCACCCATCAGAGTGTGTGTGTGTGTGCCTCTAAAAGTGTGTATGTCTAAGTTTATACAATTTTTGTCTCCCTTCGTACACCAAAATTGGTTTAAAAAGATACAAAAAAGCATAAAATGGCTCCTTTAATAATAATGAATTCTTGTGTTGTATTGTAAGTAGATAAGGTTATGCATCAACCTGTATCCAAAAGATTATATGATCATTATGTGAGAAGATTTTTTTTAAACAATAAAATCATGTCTTAAAGATGCTTCACATTTCCATCTCTGCCTCTCTGTTCATTTCTATTAGACAGTGTAAAATACTTTTGTTTCAAAGTAATGCACAGTGTTGAGTGGTTATTTGCTGTTTGCCTTTTACTCATATTGTAGGAGTTCAGGGTTCAAAAAATCAACTCCAAACACCATTTAAACTTGGATAGACTTTATAAATGTCCTATAAATGCTAGTTTTTAAAAAGATACTAAGGGGTGCATGATTTTCTTTAGTGTCTTCTTGGTGGAGGCTACGAGAGGTTGTGAGCTGAATGTTAATTTTGTTGTTTTAAATGCTAAAAGAAGATTATTATTAAGGTTACTTCAAGAGTGAAAATAATTACAAAATATTTATTTAAAAAATGTGACAGATTAGTCCTTCAAAATAATGTGGTGAAGGCGTGTCAGTTTATAAAAAGAGCCTTATAAAAGTGGGATTGCACACAGTTTGTGCAGCGATGGGCAGCGAGTTGAACCGACTCGTGGGGTGAGGTCCAGTTCCTCCTCTTTAACACCAGGGGGAGCTGTGACACTGAAATGCTGCATCAGAGTCACAAAGAAGATGAACAGCTCCATTCGGGCCAGACCTTCTCCAGGACAAGCTCTTTTGCCTACAAAAAAGGAAATAATGAAGAAGTTAGGGGCCATTACATCCGTGAGAACTGAGAAGTCATTTTTTTGCCGCAGTCCTGCTCCAGCAGTAGGGATGTCATGATGCCAAATATTTGTCATGATTATTGTGAGATGACATGTTGCAATTATACGATTTTTACAATTATTTACACAAATTTGTATTAAATGCTGCTAAAACTGTCTGACCTGTTAATTAGATACTTTAATTTCTTTTTTATTTTATTGATTCACTACAGGGATCATACAAACATGAACCAACTGTGGGCCAGTTTGTGGCATGCTTTTTTTATATGGCTATTATTACAACTAATACTTTTTAGATTATGCTTTTCTTTTTGTAAACAAACAAACAGCAGTGAAATAACAGCACATCATACACACAGCCCTCCTTCGTGTACAGCTGCTTCGCTAACTTAAACCCAGAAGACTAATGTCCACGCATGCTGAGGACAGTGTCTCAGCTTTTCAATCAGTTTCTGTTGGAGTTCAGCCGTTCCTTCTGCTGTGACTGTTCAGCTGTGGGCAAGCTCTGGGAAAACGGACCAATGTACGACAGAATGAACCCAGAGGACAGGTCAGAGCACTGGTCTGTCTGTATTCTAAATCCTATTTAACGTACAGTATAAATTTGCCATAAGACAACATTCTAATCTACAGTAAAATTGAAGTTACAGTACAGCACCTGCCGTCTCATGGATTGAAGCTAATGCTGCAGACTTGCACACCAAAAGGGTTCAAAACAAAGTCTCACAAATGGTCTTTCAGTCACATGGTTGCCTGAACGAGTGCCTGATCACAAATCTGCAGTAAAACTCAAGTGTCAGCCAATGGCCCGTTGTCTAAAAAATGCCAAAATCTGTAACTCTAACTACATTTAACCAACACCGATGTTTAGAAATATAGTGGCTACTCCTGTAGAGCAGCCCCTACTTTTTTGTGCCAGCCTGCAGGTACTGGTTCAGTTTCTTGTAAGGTATGAAATGTCTGAGGCAAAACAAACATTGATCTTGTTCTCTCTACCTCGAGGACAAGAAGGCATTTCTCGCTTCTTGTCGTGCATGTAATGGCTGTAAGATAATATATGAGACTGATTGAATACAGCAAAGTTACATGCATGACTTTACAAACCTGCAGAGAAAGGCATGAAGGCGTCTCTCTTCACAAACTTCCCGTCTTTGTCCAGGAAGTGACCTGGATAGAAACTCTGAGGCTTTTCCCATTCACTCTCATCAGAAAGGACAGAGGCTAAGACAGTATATACTGTAGTTTCCTGTGAAGAAATATAGACAGATCCTTAAGTTTGCAACATAACTTAAGTGTAAAGCCACTCCCAAGGCCAGTTGCATTTGACCTTCTTAATGAAGTGTCCCTGGAAGGTCACGTCTCGACTTGTTCTGTGTGGAAGGCTCATTGGGGATAATGTTTCCAAACCTCTGAGTCTCATGGATAACTGCGTCAGTGAAAGGCAGGTCTTTACGATCTTCAACCTGAACCTGACGATTTCCTATCACTCTGGTTATCTCCTCACGGACCTGGTCTGGGAGAGAAGGAACAAAACAAAATTGTTGTTGTTTTGAATCAATGCAAATATGATTTCAAATGTACACAAACGCTGCTGTATCACAGAGTTGGAGACTTCCATTCTCCTCCAATTCAAATAGAACAGAGTGAGACCACAAAGGGTTTAGAGGACCTTCATGATGATGGAAAAATATAAAGATCCCAAACCTTGATCAAAATGGTGTCACCAATCTAAAAACTGAGCTACTGCTGCCCCACAACATGCCCACCTGCTACATCAGAAAGAATAAGGGGCTGCTGAGATGTGAGGAAAAAGCCAGCCCAAAAGACAAGGTACACACTGCATGATTTCACCCATCTGAGATGAGAGTTTCCTAATGGTGGGAAAAATCAAAAACGATGGCTGTATGGTCTTACAGTGAGACAGGGACAAAGATCACAGATGGAGCTATCTTGCGACCAAAGATGACCTGTGACACATATCAGGCAGCGTCAAATATTTTGGAAGATTTGCTGCAGAGTGTCTTCCTCTCGTTTACCTATCTCTGTCAGATGTGTGACCGAGCCTACGATCTCCGTCAGATGTTTGACCAAACCTACGATCTCTGTCATACGTTTGACCTAAAATACGATCTCCGTCAGATGTGTGACCGAGCCTACGATCTCTGTCATACATTTGACCTAATGTATGATCTCCATCAGACGTGACCGAGCCTACGATCTCCATCAGACGTGTGACCAAACCTACGATCTCTGTCAGACATTTGACCAAATGTACGATCTCTGTCAGACGTGACCGAGCCTACGATCTCCGTCAGACATGTGACCGAACCTCCGATCTCCGTCAGACATGTGACCAGCAGAAAAACAGAAAAACATTAGTGCATTATCATTTTAACAACAGCAGTGGCCAGCTACAAACATGAGCACATTTCTCTTTTGATCCATTTACTTTTCCACTCACATAAACACCGCCCTAGCTTCTAAACAGTGCCATAGCTGCAAAGTAAACGCAGGCCAGTGACATAAACACACACTGCGTCTGGAGCATGAAATTTGCTCTTGGACAGAAGAATGACCAACCTTGTATGGCTTGGTTTTTCTGCTCCACCAGTACATGATGAAGGTGCTTTAATCTGATTTTGTACCTAGTGTATGACCTCAATCAAAGTTGTACCTTGTATGTGTGGATACTTGGCCATGTAGAGCAGGCCCCATCTGAGGCTGGTGGCTGTTGTTTCAGTTCCAGCAGCGAACATGTTTGCGACCGTCATCAGGAGGTTCGCCTCATGGAAATGACTGTCTTTGACACCCGACTCCTGAAACGCAATATAATCCCAGCACGTACAGTTTACTATTACTTTTATTATTGTACTTAGTTTCTCTCACCTCCAGCTGCTGTTGTTTGATCAGGAACACGTCTACAATCCCTCGGCTCATGTGAGGGTCCAGGGTCTCTTTCAACTGACTGATTATTTTTAGGTTTAGATTTCTGTTGGCGAGGCCCAAACTCCTGATTTCATGTCGAGTCTTGGAGAGCCACTTCCCAATACTCGGAAATATTTGGTACAACTGTCAGGAGACAATGTAAAATTATCATCTTTTTGTAATAAGTGTAATTTATAATATTAGGGTTTTACCTGCACAGATTTGGAGCCTAAAAGTTGAATATTTCTGCACACTCTGTAAACCATACCCTGAAACTCAGGGTCGTCATATTCAAATCTGTGCCCGTACACCATCGAGCAGATGATGTTCGAAACGGCAGCGTTTAAAACTTGATTTGTATAAAAAGGTTCTCCTGAAACAAGGAAACAAGATTAACATTACTGTCCCTTTAGGGATTTTTTTTCTCTGTATTTGACCCATCCTTTAATGACACTGGGGCAAACTGTCAGATCTGAGCCAGGATCCTGGTCAGGAGTAAAGCCTGAGTGAGACCACAAAGGGTTCAGAAGACTTTTACAGTGATGGAAAATCAAGATCCCAAACTTTGCTCAAAACTGTCACCTGGGCTAAAGTCTAAAGACCCTGCCAGAGAAGACGTTTATAAATAAATCGTGTTAAGTAAATAATTCCATACGCCACTGAACAGATTATTAACCAAACATTTACCCTTAAAGGATCTGAACAGCTGAACGAGTTGGCCACACTCCTCGATGATCTTGTCCTCGCAGGCCTTCTTCCCCATCCCAAAGTCTCTGAGATTGGTCAAAGAAAACCGCCTCATCTCTCTCCAGGTGTCTCCATTGGACCAGACGACTCCTGAAAACATTTAACATTTATGAAAACAATATCAACTAAACTGTAGTGTAGTGACACCATGCTGTCACGTCATAAATGAGACCGAGACCATGTGACCTGGCACATGATACGTCAGTCTGGAATGTCTCCTGTCTCATGTTTTTAAAGGGGAGGGTCTTTCATAGAATATTTGTAGGTGAGTGGATGAAGCACCAGCCAGTGACCGATTACCATGATTTGTTTGCAGGCTTGTGTTGGACAACTTTGCACTAGTATTTCACACAACTTATACCTTAAAATAATGATTCTGAGGAAAATGTCTTCTGTTAGGGAACTGTTACTTTGACTTATTTGCAGAGGACACTTAGGTGTCTATCGCCTCCTTCTAGCAACAATGGGGAATGAACAAAGCATAAAATGTCCATTTAGCACAGCTATTAGCAGGATGATGCTAACAGATAGATTTCTGAGCTGATGCTTCGTAGTGACGGAGGTTTAAGGCTGAAATGATCAGAACGAGTCTGGTGACGGTGTCTGGGCTTTAGAAACGCACAGGAGCACTTTCTGGTTTCATGTGTCTACGTAGAGCTGTGAGACCGAGCGTTTTCAGCTCTGGAGAAGGGCAGCGCCTCAGCATACAGGATTACTCAAACAGAATACTACTGCAGGACTGTTTTTGAGGCGGAGACCACATTAAAGGTTCTAAAGTTGATTGAGCAGAATAGGGAACCTTTAAGCTGATCAAAGCAACAACTCATTGACAATCTGCTAAAATAGTAAAACAATGTAATAAAAATGAGTTTTTGTAAACGTATGGCAGCATATGTGAAGTTTCACTGTAAGTATTGCTAAAACCCCCGCACTTGCAACAGTACTGCGCTTAGTACTAGGGGCGGCAGTAGCTCAGTTGGTAAAGCCGCTTGTCCACTAACAAGAAGGTTGACGCTTCAAACCCCGCTCCCACCGTTGCATACTGTTGTTGTGTCCTTGGGCAAGACACTTAACCCACCTTGCCTCCAGTGTCTGCGCACACTGGTGTATGAATGTGAGCGTGAATGGGTGAATGGTTCCTTGATGTAAAGCGCTTTGAGTACCCATGGAGGGAGAAAAGCGCTATATAAATGTGACCATTTACTGCCACATCATTGACCAGATGGATTTTCATGACTTTGTAAGAATGGATCACCTCGAGTCTAAGGTCACGCCTCAGACACAGAATGTCGCAGAAACTGAAAGAGCTTTAACCTGAACAACAGTACAGGCGGTGTTCTTATCATCTGTTCTTACCATATTCTTGTTTTGCCTCTTTCACCGTCAGTATTGGCTCTCTCTCTCCAAACTCCTCAGCGTAGTTCACCAGCGCCTCCTTCACCGTTTTATACCCAACCAGAACCACCACTTTCTTCTGTCCCATATAAAACGTGAACACTGAGCCGTACTTGTTAGAAAGCTAAAACAAGACACAGAAAAATAAACTTTATTGATCTCATCTCTCTGGAGTTCCCCGCGGGCCGGTGTGGGCTTGCTCATAGCCCCCCAGCTCAGCCGCCATGTGTTGGAGTTTACCCCGGTGAACGAGAGGGTCGTGTCCCTGCGCCTCCGGGTGGGGGACAGGTCTCTCACTGTGGTTTCGGCCTATGGCCCGAACAGCAGTGCAGAGTACCCGGCCTTCTTGGAGTCCCTGGGAGGGGTGCTGGAAGGTGCTCCGACTGGGGACTCCATTGTTCTACTGGGGGACTTCAATGCCCACGTGGGCAATGACAGTGATACCTGGAGGGGCGTGATTGGGAGGAACGGCCTCCCCGATCTGAACCCGAGTGGTGTTTTGTTATTGGACTTCTGTGCTAGTCATAACGAACACCATGTTCAAGCACAAGGGTGTCCATCAGTGCACGTGGCACCAGGACACCCTAGGCCGGAGGTCGATGATCGACTTTGTAGTCGTGTCATCGGACCTTCGGCCGTGTGTCTTGGACACTCGGGTGAAGAGAGGGGCTGAGCTGTCAACTGATCACCACCTGGTGGTGAGTTGGATCCGCTGGCGGAGGAGGAGGCTGGACAGACTCGGCAGGCCCAAACGTATTGTGAGGGTCTGTTGGGAACGTCTGGCTGAACCTCCTGTCAGAGGGGTCTTCAACTCCCACCTCCGGGAGAGCTTCAACCAGATTCCGGGGGAGGCTGGAGATATTGAGTCCGAGTGGGCCATGTTCTCCACCTCTGTTGTCGGTGCGGCTGTTCGGAGCTGTGGCCGTAAGGTCTCTGGTGCCTGTCGTGGCGGCAATCCCCGAACCCAGTGGTGGACACCGGAAGTAAGGGATGCCGTCAGGCTGAAGAAGGAGTCCTACCGAGCTTGGCTGGCTCGTGGGACTCCTGAGGCAGCCGACGGGTACCGGCAGGCCAAGCGTGCTGCGGCCCGGGCAGTTGTGGAGGCAAAAACTCGGGTCTGGGAGGAGTTCGGGGAGGCCATGGAGGAGGACTATCGGTCGGCCTCGAAGAAATTCTGGCAAACTGTCCGGCGCCTCAGGAGGGGGAAGCAGTGCTTCGCTAACACTGTTTACAGTGGAGGTGGGGGGCTGCTGACCTCGACTGGGGATGTTGTCGGGCGGTGGAAGGAATACTTCGAGGATCTCCTCAATCCCGCCGACACGTCTTCCGTTGAGGAGGCAGAGGCTGGGGACTCAGAGGTGGACTCTTTCATCACCCAAGCTGAAGTCACCGAGGTGGTTAAAAAGCTCCTCGGTGGCAAGGCACCGGGGGTGGATGAGATCCGCCCTGAGTACCTTAAGTCTCTGGATGTTGTGGGGCTGTCGTGGATGACACGTCTTTGCAGCATCGCGTGGCAGTCGGGGACAGTACCTCTGGACTGGCAGACCGGGGTGGTGGTTCCTCTTTTTAAGAAGGGGGACCGGAGGGTGTGTTCCAACTATAGGGGGATCACACTTCTCAGCCTCCCCGGGAAAGTCTATTCCAGGGTACTGGAGAGGAGAATTCTGCCGATAGTCGAACCTCGGATTCAGGAGGAACAATGCGGTTTTCGCCCCGGTCGTGGAACAGTGGACCAACTCTATACCCTCCATAGGGTGCTTGAGGGTTCGTGGGAGTTCGCCCAACCTGTCCACATGTGTTTTGTGGATTTGGAGAAGGCGTTCGACCGTGTCCCTCGTGGTATCCTGTGGGGTGTGCTCTGGGAGTATGGGGTCCGAGGCCCTCTGCTAAGAGCTGTCCGGTCCCTGTACGAACAGAGCAGGAGTTTGGTTCGCATTGCCGGTTGTAAGTCAGACCTGCTCCCAGTGCATGTTGGACTCCGGCAGGGCTGCCCTTTGTCACCGGTTCTGTTCATAACTTTTATGGACAGAATTTCTAGGCGCAGCCAGGGGCCGGAGGGAGTCTGGTTTGGGAACCACAGGATTTCATCTCTGCTTTTTGCGGATGATGTTGTCCTGTTGGCTTCATCAAGCCAGGACCTTCAGCATGTGCTGGGGCAGTTTGCAGCCGAGTGTGAAGCGGCTGGGATGAGAATCAGCACCTCCAAGTCCGAGGCCATGGTTCTCGACCGGAAAAGGGTGGTTTGCCCTCTCCAGGTTGGGGGGGAGCTCCTGCCTCAAGTGGAGGAGTTCAAGTATCTTGGGGTCTTGTTCACGAGTGAGGGAAGGATGGAGCGTGAGATCGACAGACGGATCGGTGCAGCGTCTGCAGTAATGCGGTCGTTGTATCGGTCTGTTGTGGTGAAGAAGGAGCTGAGCCGAAAGGCGAAGCTCTCGATTTACCGGTCGATCTACGTTCCTACTCTCACCTATGGTCATGAGCTTTGGGTCATGACCGAAAGGACAAGATCCCGGATACAAGCGGCCGAAATGAGTTTCCTCCGCAGGGTGGCTGGGCGCTCCCTTAGAGATAAGGTGAGGAGCTCGGTCACACGGGAGGAGCTCGGAGTAGAGCCGCTGCTCCTCCACATCGAGAGGAGTCAGTTGAGGTGGCTCGGGCATCTGTTTCGGATGCCTCCTGGACGTCTCCCTGGGGAGGTGTTCCGGGCATGTCCCACTGGGAGGAGGCCCCGGGGAAGACCTAGGACACGCTGGAGGGACTACGTCTCTCGGCTGGCTTGGGAACGCCTTGGGGTGCCCCCGGTAGAGCTGGAGGAAGTGTCTGTGGAGAGGGAAGTCTGGGCATCTCTGCTTAGACTGCTGCCTCTGCGACCCGGCCCCGGATAAAGCGGAAGAAGATGGATGGATGGATGGATGATCTCATCTCACAGTGGGGTATACACTGTTATGATAGCTCCCAAAAACAAGATCATTTGCACGCTCAGTGGTTCTTAACCTGTGGTCTGGGTACCACTGGTGGCACTCAGGGGTATTTAGCTTTTCCTTATTTAGTTTGATTTAAAGCTGGGTTTAATCCTGTTTTAGTCCTGCTCTAGTATGGGCTAGTTTAGAGCTGGTTTAGTCCTGGTTTAGACTTGGTTTAAACTTGGTTTAGCCCTGTGTTAATTCTGGTTTAGCTGTTATTTAGAACTTTTTCCAGGTGTAGTCCTGATTTAGACCTGGTTTAGTCCCAAGTTAAACCCACATTAGTCCTGGTTTAGTTCTGTGTTAGTTCTGGTTTAGCTGTGATTTAGACTTTTTAACTAGTTTAGTTCTGATTTAGAACAGTTTTAGTCCCATTTTAGATCCACGTTAGTAGTTCTAGTGCAGATTCTGGCAAATTTTCTTTTATTTATTTTTCATGACCATTTTTAGGCCCGAGCCGGCAGGCATCGCCGGCAAGGGACTATTAAGATTGATGCGTTCCGTTATTATTATTATTATTATTATTATTAATTATTATTATTATTATACTTCACACTCTTTAGGCAAAAATTTGACCCCCTGAACATTATTGAAAAGTCAAAATTTATTAACCCAAAATTCAAGGTTGGTGAAAAATTTGATGTATTCCGCAAAAAAAAAAATTGAAATATGGCTCAGTGGCGGCCCCTAGAAAATCAAAATACATTGCGCCTATGGGAGGCGACCGCAAACTTTTTTCAAGGTAGAAAAATGAAACTTGGCAGGATCATTTTGGATACAATGTCGGGAGTGGCTGTGGCGAGCCCGCAATGAAGCAGCCATTTTCAGAACTAAAAAAACTTGAGTATGTCTTACATACAATGTCAGATTGACTCTGACCCAATGAAACATTTGTGCACAATGATGACCTGAACACAATGATATGTCAATATTATGGCTATGTCATAAAAAAGCTCTCCAGCGCCACCTACAAAATTTGAATGGAGGCAAAAAATTTAGTTTGTTGTAGGGACATGAAATTTGGCACACACATCTTCCATGACATACTGATCATAAAAGCCAATGAGAACATAACCCTATCTACAACCGTGTTATCATGGTAACGCCAGAAATGTGTTATTGAAATGAATGGGTTTTAGAAAGTTGTACACTGTTGCAGACTAACGACGTTTGTTACACTAATCCAACTTTAATGAAAAATTCAAGATTGCAACAGTGAAATGTGATCAGTAAAAGAAATGTAAAAATATTGAAAAATGGCTCAGTGGCGACCCCTGTAAGTTGGGAAATACATTGCGTCTATGGGAGCCAATCACAAACTTTTTTTAAGGTAAAAAAGTGAAACTTGGCAGGATCATAGGACATGTCAGGACAAGTAAAAAATTATATTATGGCTCCACCCTAAACCAAACAGGAAGTCAGCCATATTGGGTGGAACCTGGGACCTGCAAAATTGTACCCCTCGTACAAAAAGTATATAAGTTTGCAGGTTTCATCCAAAAGACTCCAACCTCAGTCAAAATCACCTAGACACATGTGCGGTCAAAAGTTATCAAATGATTTTTGGATACAATGTCAGGTGTGGCTGTGGCGAACCCGCAACAAAGCGGCCATTTTGAGAACTATAAAAACTTGAGAATTTCTTACAAACAATGTCAGATTGAGTCGGACCCAATGGAACATTTGTGCACAATGATGACCTGAACACAATGATATGACAATATTATGGCTATGTCATAAAATAGTTCTCCAGCCCCACCTTCAAAATTTGAATGAAGGTAAAAAATTTTGTTTGTTGTAGGGACATGAAATTTGGCACACACATCCTCCATGCCATCCTGAACATAAAAGCCAATGAGGACATACCCCTATCTACAACCGTGTTACCATGGCAACCGTGAAAATGTCTCATTGAAATTAATGAAGTTTCCGCACTTTATAAAAAACAGTGGATGTGTGGTGTTCCACAAATGGAAACTCAAATATAGCATCATGGAGTTTGACTCAATGTAACATTTGTGCACAATGATGACTTGAACACAATGATATGCCATTATTATGGCTGTCTTATAAATGGCTCTCCAGTGCCCCCTGGAATTTTGAACTGGGACCTGGCTGTAGCTGGAAAGAATGCGGTCAGAAGCACGCGGCGCAGCCCTTTGGGCATTGCGTGCTCCCCGCGGTCGCAAGGGTCGGCGAGGGCCTTTAACCCCGCGTGCGGGTTTAATTTGTTCTTAATTTCAGTAAAAAAAAATGAGGTTACGTTGCTTTCCTACATTCGTACACAGATATTAGCACACATCACACATAGGATGTTCAGAAAATCACTGATCTAGGTCTGTGTATTTGTGCATTTATATATTTGGCTTTGAAAGACTAAAATTAACCTAAATCAAGGGGATGCAACAATAAAACCAGGACTAAACCAGAACTAAACTTGGAACAAAGCAGGTCTAAAGCAGGACAAAAAGAGGACTAAGCCAGGACCAAACCAGGACTAAACCAGGACTAAACTGGGTTTAAAACTAGAACTACACCAGGAATAAACCAGAACAAAACTAGGAACAAACCAGGTTTTTTAAACCAGATCTAAACCCAGTCTAAACCAGGACTAAACCAGGACTAAACCAGGACTAAGCCACATCCAAACCAGGACTAAAGCACATCCTGGGGGTACACAAGATCAAAAAGGTTGAGAACCACTGATCTAGCTAACAAAAAGTTTCTGTCAAGCTCTGAATATAACATTTAAAGACACTTTCTTCAAACATATGTATTTATTTTGCATGCGTACCTCCATAAACGTGTGATACGGCCTGCTAAAGTCCAGCTGCAGGAGGTTTCCCAGCACAGGCAGAGGTCTGGGTCCCGGCGGCTCATTGTTTGGAACCTCAGAGTTATAGATGAGGAAGACTACGACCAATGTCACCAAAAGAATGCCCAAAAGAGGAAGGAAAGTGGACTGGATATCAAGTCCTGTTAGCTCCATTGCTCCAACACCGACTGAAAAAGTGTCCAAAATAATCCTGCGTCTGTAGATGTTATGTGTCTTTAAAGCTTTTCAGTAAAATGAAACTTGCATGCATCTCCAGTACACACAACAAAGTCTCAGTGCTGTGACAGGGCAGAGGCAGTTTGGAGTCTTTGCCTTTACCTGACCTGCTTTTGATGACCCGAATAATGTGTCAATGATTACTCATTAACTTGACCTAAAGTACTTTCTGTCCTCTTCTCAGCAGTACCACATTTTGTAAATAATAGTCACCTAAAATGAACCTGGCATAAAATTTAAAAACAAAACAAAGGTTAAAAAGAGGTCATCTGGAAGTGGTTATGACTTTCAACTGCAGTGCCGTGAGGTGGGGGAAGTGTCGTGCTCAAGGACACAACAGCAGCATGAAATGTGGTAAGCAGGGATTCAACTACCAACCTTTAAGTTAAAGCGACTATAATCTGCAAACTCAACTTTTCCTTTCTTTCTCCCATGTTATAATGTTGTTTCCTCTTCAAAAACAGACCTGGAGTTGTGTTTTTGTTTCAGTCATGTCTGTTTGAGTAACCCTGTGTTCTCTGGCTCTGAGTTTCTGAGGCCTCAGAACGCTCGGTTCCACGAACACCCGCCCACTCCAGGAAGCACTGACCAATCAACAACAAGCCCTCTACTTCCAGTCTGCGCTCATTCATTTAACCAAAACACAGTGTGCAGCTCTGTTTCCACTGATTCCTCATAGACATTTTTTTTCATGGCAGTAGTAAAGTATTTATTCGAAACATTTTCTTTTAAAGGAACAGTCCACAGTTTTTCCAAACTAAACTATGTTCTTCCCTGATCTTAGCTGAGTTGATGTGTACCTCTCTGGTCTTTGTGTGTGCCCTGTGTGCCCTTTACCTGAGGAGCGACGCTAATTTGTTAGCATTTAGCTTATCCCTATGGAACCAAACACGGTTCAAGTTAGAAGCAACCAAGCTCTTTTCTACGAGCTTGGTTGCTCTTGGTTATCTAAGTGGATAAAAATGGGTACTATAATATAAGGCGTAATAACACTTTAGGAGCACTTAGGCGTCGGCTCAGTGATATCTTCACTCCTAAAAAATTCTCTCCCCCTCCCCCTCTCACTTCTGTCAACAGAACCAATCACTGGAGAGAATTTTTTAGGAGTGAAGAAATCACTGTGCCGACACCAAAGTGCTCCTAAAGTGTTATTATGCCTTACATTATAGTACCCATTTTTATCTGGTTAGAAAATGGCCACTTTTCATTTTTGCATAACTGTACTTGGGTCATGTAACTACTCACATAACTGTATTTAAATTGGGAAAACGTGCAAGAGCTTGGTTGCTTCTAACTTGAGCCGCGTTTGGTTCCATAGGGATAAGCTTGGCAAAGCTAAATGCTAACAAATTAGCGTCGCTCCCCAGGCAAAGGGCACACAGGGCACTCACAAAGACCTGAGAGGTACGCATCAACTCAGCTAAGATCAGGGAAGAACATAGTTTAGTATGGAAACATGGTGGACTGTTCCTTTAATAACATAATATTTTTAAAGGCTGTAAAACGTGCTGCTGTTCTAGAGGAGACCAAGACTGGTTTAAAAATATAAATACAAGCGGAATATAGCCCCTTTAAAGTACTACACAGACGGCAAAAACTAAAAATTAGGAAACCATTAAAAAAAATGGAAACTTGTTTTTTGGAACAAAGTAGTATTTCATCCATCACTAACACAGAACACAGTGGCAATGTTGCATAACAATTCTTTTTTGTTCTCTGCCAATTCAATTCTTCACTCTTTTATTTTTTAACAGCTTTGTGATTTATTGTTATTACCCAGTAAAGAAATGTACTGTACCATAAAACCTATTCTTTAACAGATCACATACGTGGCTCAAAGAAGTGAATCTGCCATCAAAACAAACACGGCAGCTCAGAGCCATGTCCTGAAATAATCTGCTTTAAACGGCACGTCCCTGAACTTTGACCCCCAGCTCAGTGTTGTGGCGGTCGATTACATTTAACCCATTTAAAACCAGACCTGTCCTGCCCTGGTCAGCAGAGGAGATCATCCAGTGTTGTTTTAAATCACATGGGACGCTTCAGATCAATTGTTCTCAAGCTGCGGTACAGGAGTTCAGACTTAGGTTAATTAAAAGCCAGTTTTATGACTTATTACCTGGTTTTGACCTGAGGCCAATTGCTGGAAGCCAGTTGAACAAACTCAGAGTTGTAGAGTAACGTCTGGGTTGATAAAACCAAACAAATCTAAACTGAGTAACTCTGGGTTCATGTGTTACTTGAAGCGGGTTCTGAACTTTCTCTGTTAACTCGGAGTAATGGGCTCGACACACAGGAGGCGACGTCGCTTCTCCTCTGTGTTCCCTGTGGAAGCTGAGCGATGAGGCGACGCTCATGAATCTCCCTCCTACGACACTCGTGCTCGTGAAATGTCGCGCTCGTGCATGTGTTCGTGCACACGCTGGCTTGCGACGCCATCCAAGAAAGCTGGAAATGTTAAACTTTTCGTCACCATCACCTGACGAGAACCAGTCAGTGAGAGTTTAATCAACGGACGAATGAGCGGACAGCACGCTCAGTCACTGAGAGCAACATGGAGGAGAAAATAACAGCCCTGTGTCAGGCTTTAGGACATTTCCAGATGTGATTACAGAGATGTAACCAAAATAAACAAACAAAAAACAGTAGCTTTTTCACCTTTTTTTTTTCTTGACTGCAATATGGGGTTTAGTCGGCCGACCCATGCACGTCTTTTTCTTGTTATAGAACAGATTCATACTAAAAGTCTACTTCATTTAGTTTGAACAAAATCTTGATGACAAAGGCGACAAAGATCAAACCCTGGCTTCACAAATCCTGCTGAGAATCACCAGAGCTGAGGTTCAGGCTTTGAGAAGCCAGCTCACTCACATAAAGCCTGGCTCTGTCCAACCTGCTCCGTAGTACAGACCTCAGACCTAACCCTGCTCCAGACCCAGGTCTGTGTGGAGTCTGTTACCATGGCGACTAACTCTGCTCTAAACCAAACCTCTTTCTGGAGACAGAAAACTCTGAGTTTCCTCAAAGTGAACCTGAACTTACCCTGAACTAAAACTTAGCCAGCTTCTAGCAACAGGCCTCTGGTTATGTTTTTCTTTAGCCATGGTTTAGTCCAGGTTTAGTCACGTTTTTGATCTGGTTTAGTCCTGGTTTAGTCCTGGTTCTGTTCCCTTAACCTTTAGGTTGTGCGGTCATTACTTGAATGAAGTTGCCTCTTGTTATGACCCAGCTCTGCTCGGGGGAAGTGAAGCCACACAAACCAAAAAAGAAATGATTAACTTTAGTTAAGGCTCTATACAAATTAGCAAATTATAATCTAAACTAATTTACTAACTCTTCTTCTTCTGTGGTTTACCGGCGGTTGACAAACAGTGTTTTGGTGCACATTACCTCCATTTTCTAAATTAGAGTGTGCACCAGAATACTGAATACTGCTGGAGCCATGGGGTCATGACAATACTCTCCCCCTCCATCTCTTTCATGGAAAAAATGTATTATTGTCCATTCAGTGATGAAGTCCTGGTTAAGAGCTGGTTTAGTTGCAGCTTTGACAAGGTTTAGTCCTGGTTTAGTTCAGTTTTAAGCCCTATTCGCATGGGATAAGCATTACCCCCGGACCTCTGTAATTCCCCCCGACGTCAGTGTTTTTAGTCAGGCATTCAGACAGGATAAACGATGTCTTTACCTCATGCTACGACGCAGGTCATCCATTATCTGTGGAGATTTCTCTCTTTATTAATCCATTCACTGTGATTCGTCTCTGGATCTAACTTTAGCACTGAAAGCGTCCAAAAATTCCAAAACAGCTCCAAAACCTTAGTCTAACATTGTCGGGTCACATCTTCAACGTAGCTTGTTTACACTTTTTTTACTTTTTACTCTGAGAAAAAAAGTAATCGTTTAGGAGTAAGACCAAAAGAGACGTCTTATTATTGAGACAGTTTAAATACAGACGTAAAATGGAGCGTTAAAGACATTTTGGATCGCTGTTAAGAACTTTAGGAAACAATCTGCCGACAAAATCAGCCTGAATCACAGACATGGGGGATTCACACAGGACTGGTATTATCAGAGGACCTCTGTGTTGGCTGAAATATGGTTGGTAATTTTCGGGGGAATTTTTACAGACATGGATGATTCGCACGGAATAAAAATCACAGATGACTTCGGCGATTGTTACAAATTACTGGAGGTCCCTGGGTGATACTGATCCCATGCAAATAGGGCTTTAGTCTTTGTTTCGATCTGGTTTTGTCCTTACAGTCCAAAGTTTATTGATAGAGCACTTTCCCATTATATTTTACATTTCCTGCAGTGTTCAAAGTAACTGGATACTCAGGTTATTTACATGAGTTCAGGAACGCTAAATTATGCAGTTTTGTTGACGGTGCTGTAGATGGCGCTGTTGTTTAAGTCAGACGTCTTGATGTCCACTGCAGAATAAGTCACCGTCTCCTCCTCCACCGCCTGCTTCAGAGTAAACAGAACATCAGCAGTGTGAAGGCAGAAGCAGATTTAAAGAGTGCTTGTTATTATTGTAAAATCAAATAATACACACAAGAGTAGAAAAGGACTCGCCTGATTTTTGGCGGCGCCTCTTCGATGGTTTATCATGGCGTAGGTCACACTGTTCTCTGGATCGACCTGAGGTATAATTTTAATAACATGCAGATTATCACAGGCGCTGATTTATGCCTCTTTGTCGTATCCGTGCACAGATATCACGGTGCAAAGTTGTGTCCCATCTAAGAGCGTTTTCACACCTGAAAAAGTTTGCCCTCAGGACTTACAGATCGTTCCAAACGGCTCAGGCTGGCTGTTTCTGTCGAGTTCGCTAACTTTTGGTGCACTAGAGGCAAATATTCAAAGCCGCACAGACTTTCCCCGAAGCTGGTCGCCATGAAAGCAGAGTGAAATGGAGTCAAACCTCTTTTACAGTAATTCTTAGACAGATACTACACAGCAGTGATTCTCAACTGGTGGGTGCCCGCAATTTTCCACCCACTGAGCCAGAAATTGCAAGTCCACCATTTGTTTTTTGGACACACCTTATGACAAACTTGTATTTGTTTTTCCGACAATATTCCTAGATAAGTGACTGGTTTTAACGGGACATGTTCATCCATTCAGCTGAAGCTTTTGAGTCTTGGTTTATTTTTAAATGTGTTCTTTTTGTGTTGGCAGACTGTGATCTTCTGATATTATTCTATCTCATATTCAAACTGCACAGTGTTTTATTCTTTAATTTGATAAGTTAAATATATTTTTATTTGGGTCGTGGCTTGACATTAGAGAGTGATGGTTAGTCCTGAAGTCAGACGAGTTGAGAACCACATGGGCCCACTAACCCAAAGGTTTGTGGTTTGATTCCCGCTACAGGTATTGTAGGTATCTTAAAACCCACTTTTATCATCTTGACTTTTTTATAATAATTGTTTGTTTTTATTTCTATTCATTAAACCCTGTTTTTAAAAGTGCTAAATAAATAAAGATGATGATTATTCATTCATTTTCTACCGTTTCTTCCCGTTAGGGGTCACGAGTGACTGGAGCCTATCTCAGTAACTTTGGGCCTAAGGCGGGGTACACTCTGGACAGGGGCCAGTTTGTCGCAGGGCTGACACAGAGACGAACACAGACAGACAACCATTCACTCACTAGGGGCAATTTAGAGTCACCAATTCACCAACACATGCATGTGTTTGGACGGAGAGACTCCACCCAGAGAGATTGTGTTGTGTTATTATTATTATTATTATTATATACTGACATTGTGTCCTTGGGCAAGACACTTCACACCTACAGTGCTGTGAGTGTTTGCAGTGTCATGATAATGTCATGTGTTCATCTTCATGCATTCTTTGAGAAATGTGTGACTTTGTAACTGTGAGGGAAACACTGGGCCTCACTGGGATAAGATAAAACACAGAGGGACAGAGTTTAATTTGGTTCCTGATTGTAGTTTAGTGTAACTGCCACTAGGGGACGCAGTTTAGTGGGTGTGGTTAAACGCTGATGACATCAGAATAAAGGGGAACATAACATGATGGGCGTGTCACAAGCTGCCTACATTACATCATGGGTTGTAAATTTCCACTACTTAATGATTTTTTATAACTCTATAATAATGACCTGGATGAACTTTGGTGGCTGTGACAAACTGAGCGTGTGCAGCAGGAGCAGGGGTTGGCACCAGCTCAGTTGGGACGGTCCCATATGTTTGTTTACAAATTAAATGACGAATAATAACTTATTTTCAAGGACATATGAAAATTAGTGTTATGACAAAATTATAAAAGATCATGTTTGGATGAGCTCGGGGGTTTTGTGGAGACTGGACATGAGCTCCGTTTGTTGTGTCATGCAATAAACTTTTCTGCACTGGACTCTCTCTCCTCTGCTCCTTGTTTTTGGATATATTCTGTATTTTTTATTCTACATCACCTTAACTCCCGAGCATGTTCCAAAAGTGCTCAGCTGCAGCGTCAGCAGGACACTCGGCTTTGCTTCGGAGGGGCCGACTCCAGAAGAAGGATCCTGGCAAATGGGAAACACCCACTGTTGGTGCCAAACTGTATCAGCAAAACTGTTTCTTTTGATCCATCACCAGTCTGGAGAGGGGGCACTTACTTCTAAAGCTGGGGACACGATACATGATTTTTTTGCCTGATTTTATAACGATTCACAGTTGCTCTGAGTCTGTAGCAGTCAACACTAGCTGCAGGGAATCGTAATCACCAGTCGGCCCTGAAATCCGTTAGTGTGTGATGTTCAAAGACTGGAATCGGAGCAAAAACCCGGCCTGACGTCAGTCGCAAGCAATCAAACACCGACTCTGGACCACACTCCTGTAGTGTGGGCTGTTTACATCCAACTGGGAACTCATGGAGTCCAGCGGCCGATGAAAAACAGCTGATGGGACACAGGAAATAACATCAGAGAACAAAGACGTAGCAACAGGAAGAGGCGGGAAAATATAAGCGGAAATTTGAAGAAGAAGAAGAAAACATAAACAACCATGGCAAACACCGAAGAAAGTTGAGCGCTACCCAAGCAAAACTGGATACAGAGACGTTTTTTCTTTTTTCTTTTTTTCAAACAGATAGCTGTGCACACAACGGCAGCAGCGACCCAGGTAGCCTCCATGTTTGTTTACCATTTAGTTCTCGCGAGAGTTTGCTGCGTTTGTTTGGCGTCAGTTGCGGCCTCAGCAGATCTTGTAGTGTGTGAGGCGCAGTCTTTCAGTCGTCAGAACTAAATCTGCTGAAACCAGTCGAACTAGTCTTTTCAGAATCTGTAACGACTGAGAAAATCGTGTTGTGTGTCCCCAGCTTTAGGGAACAGTTGGTTACAGACATTCCAACAAACTGCTCTATGCTGTGTACTCTGAGTCCTTTCTGTCAGAAGCAGCATTAACTCCTTCATCAGTCTGAGCTCCAGTAGCTCACAGACCTCAGCCTTCACTCCCCGCCTGCATCACCTGTCGCTGGTTCACCTCTGTTCCTTCCTTGGACCACTTTTTGTGATAGATCCTGACCTCTGCAGACCGGGAACACCACACAAGAGCTGCTCAGTCGTCTGTAGCCATCAATCAAACTTTATTTATGTAGCACTTTAAAACATCCCAAAGTACTTTCTATTTAGAGCAAGATAAATGGCAACAGTTTTAGCAAACACTATAAATATAATCATAAAAACAATAAGATTTAAAGGGTCACAAACAGTATCAACAATAATAAGTTGCATTAAGGCTTCGGCAGAAAGATTAAGACATTACTCTTTCCAACAACTCAAAAAATGTAAGGTAAGTTAAATTAGCAATGCAGTAAAATCTATATATGCTAAAAAAGTAACATGGTGGAAATACCTCAGTTATTACACATATTGTACAAAATAAGACTATGACAACATGACGTCTTGGTTACAGCCAAACTAATGCGTATTCATGAAGCTGATGAGTTCAGCTTTGAGAGGACGTTGCACAATTACTAAAAATAACAGAAGTAAAAAAGTATATGTACTGCATTTACAGTCTTCACTAATGCTTGGTTTCCTCTGTGCTTGAAATAATTATTGAGAACTAATTCATTTCACTAATTTGTTTTGAAAATCAAGCTTTAAATAGTTGTATATTTTAATCTAACTTAGTGAACCAAACCTGTACATGCTTCTTAAAAGACCCATATTCTGCTAAAGCAATTTTTTGAGCTTTAAAAAAATGTAGGCTACCTGCAGTAGTATTCTGTTTGAGTAATCCTGTATGCTGAGGCGCTGCCCTTCTCCAGAGCTGAAAACGCTCGGTCTCACAGCTCTACGTAGACACGTGAAACCAGGAAGTGTTCCTGCGCGTTTCTAAAGCCCAGACACCGTCACTGGACTCATTCTGATCATTTCAGCCTTAAACCTCCGTCACTACGAAGCAGTCAGCTCAGAAATCTATCTGTTAGCATCATGTTGCTAACAGCCGTGCTATGCTCTGTCCAGTCTCTACCGTTGCCAGCAGGGGGCGACAGACACCTAATCCAAGCGTTCTCTGCAGAGCCACAGTAACATCTCCCAACAGAAGAGGTTTTCCACAGATAAATTATTTTAAGTTATAAAACCTGAAAATAATAATGCAAAGGAGTCCAACACTGTTTCAGAAAAACTGAAATAAGCTAAATATGGAACCATTAATGTAAAAAACAAAACAAAAAAACAAACATAAACAAATTAAATTCATTTCAGTAGTACTAAACTATTTCAGAAACTAGCCACATGCCAGTGTACTCTTTGTGCCAGTCCCAGGCCTGGCTAAATGAAGACGGATGTGAGAGGTAGGGCATCTGGTGTAAAACCTACTGTATGCCAGTGGTACAGCTGCCACTAGTGGCCTCTTCTAAAGGGAACTAATGAGTCCTGATTAGATTAATGAAGAGTTTAGTCCTGGTTTTGACCCAGTTATTCATGACATAGACCTGGTTTAGTTCTAGTTCAGTTCTAGACCTGGTTTAGTACAGATTTAGACATGATCTTGTTCTGGTTTAGTCCTGAATCTAGTCCTAGGTTAGACCTGGGTTAGTCCAGATTAAGTGACCGATGACAAATCAACAGGAGGCAGATGAGTTGTTGTTGTGATCCAGAATAAAAAGCCAAAAAGAAGAAGAGATTCTGGAATATATTGTTAAATACATTTTTCAGTCTGGTTTTCGTGGCTCCCTGGGCAGACTTGTGCTTATTTAGTTTTGTTGACGGCGCTGTAGATGGCGCTGTGGTCGCAGTCTGCTGCCGTCTTAATGGTGACTGCAGAGTAAGTCACTGTGTCCTCCTCCACCACCTCCTGCTTTAAATAAACAGGAGAAGAGAAAACAGATGTGTGTGCTGTCAGTGAGTGGTTAGAGAACATTAGCAAGTGGCTCAATATAAAGCTATCTTTACTTTTTACAACCATTTAAAGATCAAATGACATGACCTGTACACAGAGGAGACAGATTTATGCTACGTTCACACTGAACAAGAATGAGGCGTCTGGTGTGAGTGATTTACATTTTAAGTCGATGTAAAGGTGCGTTCAGACGCAAATAAAAGTCCTGCAGCACAAATCGAGCAAATGGCACAGCGTGAATCACAAGAACTGAGCGTTTGACACGAGAGTCCTGTAAATCTGTGAATGAAGCAAACAACACAAATCTGTTTCCAACCCTCTTTTCACTGTAGTTAACAAAATTTGATCTTTGGTGAATATTCGCACCACGTTAACCAATCAGGGGCTTACTGTGATTGGTTAACGCGACCACAGAGGAGATCCAGCAAAACAATCATGGCGGACTTATCGAGGCTGTCAGTGTGAACCTGGAGCTCTAAGCTACAGCCTACAACAGCTTTTCTACTTTTATAAAGACAGGAATCAAAAGCATCTGTTCCCAAAACAGCCCTGATAGAAAGCAGTATGAAAACAAATGGTTGTTTAGTTATTTATGACTGGGCCAGTGCCTGGTTATACGTGTGTAATATGTGTGTAATATGTGTGTAATATGTGTGTAATATGTGTATAATATGTGTATAATATATGTGTAATGTGTGTAATATGTGTATAATATGTGTATAATATGTGTGTAATATGTGTATAATATGTGTATAATATGTGTATAATATGTGTGTAATATGTGTGTAATATGTGTATAATATGTGTGTAATGTGTGTGTAATATGTGTGTAATGTGTGTAATATGTGTGTAATATGTGTGTAATATGTGTATAATATGTGTATAATATGTGTGTAATATGTGTGTAATATGTGTATAATATGTGTGTAATGTGTGTAATATGTGTGTAATATGTGTGTAATATGTGTGTAATATGTGTATAATATGTGTATAATATGTGTGTAATATGTGTGTAATATGTGTGTAATATGTGTATAATATGTGTGTAATGTGTGTAATATGTGTGTAATATGTGTGTAATATGTGTATAATATGTGTATAATATGTGTGTAATATGTGTGTAATATGTGTATAATATGTGTGTAATGTGTGTAATATGTGTGTAATATGTGTGTAATATGTGTATAATATGTGTATAATATGTGTGTAATATGTGTATAATATGTGTATAATATGTGTGTAATATGTGTGTAATATGTGTGTAATATGTGTATAATATGTGTATAATATGTGTGTAATATGTGTATATGTGTATAATATGTGTGTAATGTGTGTAATATGTGTGTAATATGTGTATAATATGTGTATAATATGTGTGTAATATGTGTATAATATGTGTATAATATGTGTGTAATATGTGTATAATATGTGTATAATATGTGTGTAATATGTGTGTAATGTGTGTAATATGTGTGTAATATGTGTATAATATGTGTATAATATGTGTGTAATATGTGTATAATATGTGTGTAATATGTGTGTAATGTGTGTAATATGTGTGTAATATGTGTAATATGTGTGTAATATGTGTATAATATGTGTGTAATATGTGTATAATATGTGTATAATATGTGTGTAATATGTGTGTAATGTGTGTAATGTGTGTAATGTGTGTAATATGTGTATAATATGTGTATAATATGTGTGTAATATGTGTATAATATGTGTGTAATATGTGTGTAATGTGTGTAATATGTGTGTAATATGTCAATATAAAGCTATCTTTACTTTTTACAACCATTTAAAGATCAAATGACACGAGCTGTACACAGAGGAGACAGATTTATGCTACGTTCACACAGAACAAGAATGAGGCGTCTGGTGTGAGTGATTTACATTTTAAGTCGATGTAAAGGTGCGTTCAGACGCAAATAAAAGTCCTGCAGCACAAATCGAGCAAATGGCACAGCGTGAATCACAAGAACTGAGCGTTTGACTCGAGAGTCCTGTAAATCTGTGAATGAAGCAAACAACACAAATCTGTTTCCAACCCTCTTTTCACTGTAGTTAACAAAATTTGATCTTTGGTGAATATTCGCACCACGTTAACCAATCAGGGGCTTACTGTGATTGGTTAACGCGACCACAGAGGAGATCCAGCAAAACAATCATGGCGGACTTATCGAGGCTGTCAGTGTGAACCTGGAGCTCTAAGCTACAGCCTACAACAGCTTTTCTACTTTTATAAAGACAGGAATCAAAAGCATCTGTTCCCAAAACAGCCCTGATAGAAAGCAGTATGAAAACAAATGGTTGTTTAGTTATTTATGACTGGGCCAGTGCCTGGTTATACGTGTGTAATATGTGTGTAATATGTGTGTAATATGTGTGTAATATGTGTATAATATGTGTATAATATGTGTGTAATATGTGTATAATATGTGTATAATATGTGTGTAATATGTGTGTAATATGTGTGTAATATGTGTATAATATGTGTATAATATGTGTGTAATATGTGTATAATATGTGTATAATATGTGTGTAATGTGTGTAATATGTGTGTAATATGTGTATAATATGTGTATAATATGTGTGTAATATGTGTATAATATGTGTATAATATGTGTGTAATATGTGTGTAATGTGTGTAATATGTGTGTAATATGTGTATAATATGTGTATAATATGTGTGTAATATGTGTATAATATGTGTGTAATATGTGTGTAATGTGTGTAATATGTGTGTAATATGTGTATAATATGTGTATAATATGTGTGTAATATGTGTATAATATGTGTGTAATATGTGTGTAATGTGTGTAATATGTGTGTAATATGTGTATAATATGTGTATAATATGTGTGTAATATGTGTGTAATATGTGTGTAATATGTGTATAATATGTGTAATATGTGTATAATATGTGTATTTTGTTTGATTGATTGATTGATTGATTAATTGATTTATTTCGAGCAAGTGAAACAAAGTACAATAGAAAAAAAATAATTTGTACACTGATGTAATCTTCACAATTGTTCACATCGAGGTAGAAAGAAAAAATAAAATAAATAGATATTTAAATAATTTGTATGCATAAACTATATGCATATTATGTACATATATAGATACTATATATATATTTGTGTGTATATATAAATATACAATTTATTTAACATACATATGCAATATTTGCTCGAAAGAGAGTGGGAAGAAGAAAAACTTATTGACTCCCACCCCTAATTTATTCTTTTATATCAAACTATATGGTTGCAGTAATAATTCAATCATTATAGAGTTATATATAATGGTCAGATCTTACTAGTTAGTTACCGTATCATTATCAGCATTCATCATCAATATTAAACAATATTACAGTATAATTAGACATACTATAGATTAATATTAGCAATAACAATGTAGAATATCCCAATATTATTACTAACAATCACAACACCATAGATTAATTATATTATAACATTGTAGAATATTCCCATAATTTTACCAATAATCACTATACCACAGATTAATTATATTAATAATCATGACAGGATATCACAATAATATTACCAGCAATAATCACTATACCATAGATTAATTATATTCACTTAATAGAACAATTTTGACTATCACCAATTTTACTATAAACTGTCATACCCTATAATAGTAATAATAATATTAACATCATTGTCTTCATTATTACCACTAATAATATTGATAATAATAATGACAACAACAATAGCAATAACAACTATAACAATAACAATAATATACAGCAAACTGATTTCATATAGCTCTTTAGTTATATCTCTATTTACTTGGCTATGAAGTCATAACCTATCATATGAATAATAATATGATTACAATAAAACCATCATCATAACCACATTTCTTGAGAACACAGAGAGAGAACACATTAGAGCCCTTCCTCAGCCCTGTATTGAGACAGCACCTTTTCTTTATATTTTAATTTAAACAGATGGATATTTGAGCATTGCTTGAGCTGGGTCCCTAAGTCGTTCCAAAGTCTGACCCCACACAGAGACACACAGACTTCTCCTGGTGGTTCTAACTGCCTGCACTCTAAAGTTACTACATCCCCTCAGGTGATAACCCCCTTCTCTTTCTGTGAAGAGCTTTTGAATATGTATATAGTATTTTTGCTGGCTTTATACAAGAGTTGTGCAGTATAAAAATCAACTAAGTCAAAAAATTTCAATAATTTAGACTTCAGAAATAATGTATTTGTATGATCACAGTATCCAACATTATGCATGTTTCTGATTGCACGTTTTTGGAGTTTAAGTGAACCAAGTCGGTAAAAGAGTCATGGAGAGGCTGGTCCACTGAACTGTCACTAAATAATAATAATAATAATAATAATAATAATAATAATAATAATAATAATAATAATAATAATAATAATAATAATGCGCCTTTCTGGACACTTAAAGCACTTTTTGTTAAATGACAAGTGGAGGGAAGTGCCTTGCCCAAGTACACAACAGCAGTGCAAAATTTAGTGAGTGGGGATCTAACCATCAACCCCTCAGTTAGCTTTCTTTACTGACGTGCCAAATTGTTACAAAAATGGGAAATAGTAGTTTAATAATCTCACACAATCCACAGCTGTAGAGTCAGATCCACCGACTGAGCCAGTAGCTGTTTACAGTTCACTATAAAGAAAGTATTATTTCAGTAAAACTGCTGCCTCTGCGACTCGACCCCGGATAAGCGGAAGAAGATGGATGGAAAGATGGATATTTCAATAATCTCAGGCTTCATATGATAAAAGTTACTGATGTGAGAGAAGGCACTGGGTTTAATCTCTGCACAAGAGGCAACAATGGGACGAGAACGGATCATTTCTGTTTGTGGCTTATTTGAGAAATGTATCTTCTGTGTGTGCATGAAAAAGAGTATTATCCTGCAGTGCCCACAGACGGACACTGTGTGAGATTTGGTGGCAGTATTTTCTATTTGAAATCAAACAGAACAAACAAATATAGTTTCTTCCAAACCTGAGCATATAAATAAAGGAGGCAGTGCTTCTGTGCGTGCAGTTATTTGTATAATTAATTCAGTGATAAAAGTGCAAATGGCCTGTAATATCCAACTGTCCAGACCTGCAGACACTGTCACAGAAGAGAGGGATGTTTGAAATGAATGGAAATTTCTGCAGTGTACTGTTAGCTTTTCTTAAAGGGGCAGTACTGCATTATACTTGTATTCATATTTTTAAACCAATCCTGGTCAACTCTAGAACAGCAGCATGTTATACAACCTTTAGCACTCGTTTACACAAAAACAAAAACACAAATGTGCTGAGGTGTGAAGGAAACGGCAATGGATGTGAATAAACTGCAGTTTGCATATTTGTCCAGCAGATGGCGCTGTGCACTCTGCAAATGCTCTGCACCACACAGAGCGTAAACAGCAGAGGAAATATAGTTCTGGTCTGCAACTTCCCAACTACTTAAGAATCTTAATCTCATAAAGTCTTAAGTAAAAGTCAGTATTTTAATAATGTAATGCAAATAATAATGTCATACAAATATTAATAACAGTTACTGGACTAAATACAAACGTATGAGGCATAAGCCTCGTAGTTTGTGATCGCAGGTCAGCTGACATGCGGCCAGCAGAAAGGGCAGCAGAGTGCAAGAGAGTGCAGAGTGTTGCTGTCTTTTGAACACAGAGGGAAAAAAGGTTTTTATTTCTTTTAACTTTTTGTATGACGCCATTTTACTACAAAATAAAAAAAATATCTGTGAGGAATCAGTGGAAACAACTGAACACTGTTTTTTTGAGTAAATGAATGAGAGCAGACTGGATGTAGAGGGCTTGTTCTTGATTGGTCAGTGCTTCCTGGAGTGGGCGGGGCTTTGTGGGAGAGGTGGAGTTTGTGGAATGAAGCTTTCTGAGGCCTCAGAAACTCAGCGCCAGAGAACACAGAATTACTCAAACAAGCGTGGCAAATGAGACAAAACACAACTCCAGGTGGCAGAGTGGTTAGCACTCTCGCCTCACAGCAAGAAAGTGCCAGGTTTGATTCCCGGACTGTGTGGGGCCTTTGCATGTTCTCCCTGTGTCTGGGTGGGTTTCCTCTGGTTTCCTCATCAACCTAAAACACGTACAATAGGTTAAATTCTCCTGGTTTGTGTTTTCAGAAGAAATCCAGCGCTCTATGTTGTGTAAACTCAGATTACTTTCTGTACTTTTCCTCATACAAGTCACACATCACACACATCTGATTTTACTCCCACCAGCAGAGGGAGCCATTGGCAATACAACTGCCTGTGCAGAACCAGGACTAGTGTTAGGAATCAAGGATCAGAAATAAAGAAAATATTCAAGAACTGGAGACACACAGACTCTGTCTCAGCTTTAACGTGTGTTCACTCATTAGTGTCTTGTGTTGTTCATAAAAATAGCAAAAGCAAACATTTGTGAAAAGTAAAAACTTTAGTAAAAACAATAACATTTAATAATACAGATGAATATAGGGGAAAACATAAAAATATATATCACATAAGACTTTTTAATGTTTGATAAAAGAGCAAGGTATAGCCCAGTTCTATAGGAAATGTAACCTTATGACTGTGACATGGTTTAACCTGCAGGGGGTGCTGTTGGGGTTGCAGCACACAAAACTAAAGTCATCCAAGTTTTAACGATGTTTGGAGTTGCTTTGTTGAATCCTGAACTTCTAAAATATGAGCAAAAGACAAACAGCATTAAACTTCTCAACTCTGTGCATTACTTTGAATCAAAAGTATGTTACACTGTCTAATAGAAATGAACAGAGAGGCAGAGATGGAAATGTGAAGCATTGTTGTAACTTTTAGGCTGGTAAATAAAGAAGCTTGTATATATCAGACATGTGGGATAATGTTGGGAACAGTGTCCGGTGAGTTGGTTTATGGTTCAGCCGATGGTGAAGCTGTAGATCTGGTGAATCTGACAGAGGCAGAAGATTCTCCCATGTTTTCATAAACCACTGTAACATCACCAGTGTGGTCCTGTAGAGAATAAATGTTTAAACAAACAGGTAATTATGGGCCGCTCATTTGGACTCAACTATGGCTCTAACTACACACACACTTATTTTTACAAACAGGTTCATTTCTTATTTCTAACTTCATTTCCAATAAGTTTCCACAGTAACAGCTTGTGAACTAAAGAAAGACTTCTACTTGAACTTGTGGCATCATTCTTTGGAGCGCAGCTGTTCATTTTACAAACACTAAAAGGGTCCATAGTGTTGTATGTGTTTAATGTAATGGTCTTGTGTCAAACTCACGTGGCCTTGGTTCCTCTGAGTTTTCCTCCCTGAAAAAGTAAAAAAAAAAACAATCTTCAGCTCCACAGCACAACTCTTTTCTTTCTGAGATTTAAGGCTTGTTTCCACTGCAGTGGTATGGCCCGGGTCAGTCTGGGTACGTTTACAGGATTAAAAAGGTTCTCAAATGGATGGAAGTCTTGTTCTTGTGATAGAAAACTTATATCAAGAGAAAAGAAGTAAAACAAATGTCTGCAATCTTTCAGCTTCTCCCTTCAGGGACCGCCACAACAATTATCTGCAGTGGTTTTCAGACTGTGGTACGAGTCCCACTGGTGGTACTCAGAGGACAAAGATGAAAAACAAAATACAGACTGGTTTAGTTTATACCTCCTGCAGCCCGAAGACATTTGTTGATGTTTTGTAACAGTTTTTTGTGGATAACTTTTGCTGTGCTGATGCAGATGGCAAAGATTTTGCCTCAGTTTTGTATTTTTGGATGAATTTTCAGATTTCAGGATTTTTTTTAGAAAAATCTTTTTAAAAAATAGTCACAGCTTTACCTCTAAGACATTTTTGTGTCATTGACTCCCATTCAAACAACATTTTTATAAAACACTGTCACTGCAATATAATTTCACATTTGTATCAAGTATTTCATGGATTCATGATAGTGAGGGATTGGAATTTTAGTTTTTATTGTTTTCTACTAGGCGGCGCTATTTTCCCCAAATATGGTAGACAGAGGTAGAAAAGGGGACATGGCCCCAAAAATTTTTTGAACTAAAATGATTTGTGTGTGTTTTAGGTTTGTGATAAATTGTTGTGAAAGTGTTTGTTGAGAAATGAGTTTGTTTGTGTTTGCGTGAGCACAAATCCAAAATGTAGTTCTTACTAAGCTCTGCATCAGTGCAGAGGCCTCTGTGTGAGCTGGATGTGTGCGCCACAAAAACTGGTATTTAAGTGGTTTCAGTTTTATAAACAGAATTACAATTTTTATATGTATGATGAGAACTGAAGTAATCATTGTAAACATGAAAAAATGGAATTATTGACTATTAGATATTTTTTCTATGTGAGTCTTTATTGGTGCATTTTTTTGTTCTTAGGGTAAAAGGTGAGACTAAAAAGTTAGGGCTGCAGGGTTAAATTTAGTTCTGGGTCATTTTGTCACGCCTTGGGTCTGCTCTAGTTTTGGAAGACTTATTCCTGGTTTAGGCCCAGTTTAGTCCTAGATTTTGTTCAGTGTGGAGGTCTTTTTAACAGAAATGTAGTTCTTGTCAGTCCAATCCTGGCTTTGTCCTGGTATAGTCAGGTTTAAGATTAAATCACTACTTTAATTTTGGGTTTAGTCCTGGGTTAGATGGTTCTTGAGAAGCCAAATATGTTCTGTGGTGGTACTGAGAGTGAAAAGTTTAGAACCTCTGATTTAACCTCTGAAAATGTTTAGAGGTTTCTGAACCAAACCGTGCTGTACTGACCCATTCTGTACTGTTCTCAGATCAGTCTCACCTTTAGTCCTGGTCCAGATCAGAACTGCAGTGACAGACGTTAGCATAGCGGCTAAACCCAGACTCGCAATGACGCGTCTGAACAGCAAACCTGCAAAGATACAAGAACTTTTAGTTCATACATAGTCCTGTTTTAACCTCATTGTGTTTTATTTCTAGTGTGTTGTTAATGTAGTGAATGTGTTTGTACCTTCATCTGAATTTCCAGGTTGGACTCTCTCTGTGTCGACCTCAAAGCTGAAGTCTGCAGAGATCTGTACTTTACTGCCCTCCAGATACTGACAGGTGTATTTTCTGTTGTGTTGACTCTGACGCTCCACAGTCAGATTAGACTCACAGTTATTCTGAGTTACACCATCTCCAGACAGGACTGTCCCATTTATGTTCAACCAGCGGAGACTGTCAACGTAACATTGTCTACTGTATCTCCACAGAGTGCACTGTAATGTGATGCTTCCATCTTGGTTTGTATTGGTGTCTGGAGCTGGAGAGACTGAGAGAGACAGAGTTAGTAACATTTGACAGAAAGGAATTATACAAAACAGACAAACACATGTGATCAGTGTCAGAGGCAAACCTTATCTACATTCAGGGTGGGATTTGTTTGTGGGGCGGGGGTGGGGGTGGGGTGGGGGTAAAATAAGTTGACTTTGTGCATGACTCCAAATGACACGTTCAGCAAATTAGAGCTGAGTCCTGCATTTTACTGTTGGCAGCACAAACCTTTGCTTAATCTTAAGTCGGTCTTTGAGGATCTCTTCGCAGCTTCTGTCATTTTGTTTCCTCTCCGTCCTCTTTGCAGCAGGCTGTGACAGCGCTGCACTCTCGCAGACAACCTCCTCTGTGATTGGATACTCGCCTAAAGCCTCTCACTCACAGATTCACATGGGAGTGATGGGACAACAAGGCGTATGAAGAAGTCTCACTAACTGTCACTGCAGAGCAAACTCCAGCTTTTAATTCTTTCCTCTCTGTTCAAGCATCTTTGAAAATGTGTATAGAGTTCCCTCGCCTTTTTTGCTTTCTGTAACTTGTGAATGAATTCATTTGGGCTGCGACTCGCCCTCCTCTTTCGGTGCACGGTGACAGGGCAGAGAGAGCAGAGGACAGACAGAGGGCAGACACGCAGCCTTCTCCACTACTACTATATATTTGTGATTTAAGGATGAAACGAGCTAAACAAAGCTAATAACACAGCCACAACGTTTATCATTCACTTTAGTTCGTTTGTGCCTAATTCGTTATGCAAATTAACCTTGTGCATATTTAATGAGGCGCTAAGTTTTATGCGCAGGTGTGCAAGTGACACTTTGTTTTTGCACAAAAGTTACAAATCCCACTAAGGTAACGTTTATATCCAATAGCCTTATGATTGTTGTGTTAAATTAATCTGAAAATGAGCCATTTTTTGTCTCACACACAGAAGCATCAATTACATCACTAATCAATTACATCACTAATCAATTACATCACTAATCAATTACCTCACTAATCAATTACATCACTAATTTATGTAGGGTCATGGTTACACATCCAGGTTGACAAATACTATAAAAAAAAACAAAAAACATTACAATGCACCACATTACTAAATCAAACCTTATCTACATCACAAACTCCACTGTTAGTAAGGCCTCATTTTCTAGCTCTGTTTGTAGCACTGCATTGGATTTATCATGTGTGAAGGTAAAGGCAGGTGCAGAGTTAGTTTGTTCCTGTGTGTGATATAGACTGTGATTTAGTCACTTTATTACAGGGTTTAAAGGTGACTCACCTGTGAGGACACTCAGATACACATTTGTGTCAAAATCATTTCTCTGATCTGACAGACGACAGACGAATAACCCAGAGTCTTCTTCAGTGATGTTGTGAATGTTCAGAGAACAGTCAGAGTTCAGAGTCAGCCTGGAGGAACTGGGACTGTCCTTCACAACCTGACCTTTACTGACTCTGGTTAAAGGGTTAAATCCATCTTTAGAGTAAAACCAGTCCACAGTGGAGCAGGTTGGACCCTGAAGTTTTAATCTGTCACAGGGCAGAGAGGCGTCTTCTCCAGTTCTGTGGTAACAATAGACGTAGACTGTCTCTGGACTGACTCCTGTAAAAAACAAATGAAAGGTCACTTACAGCCTTAGTTCTCTGTTTGTCTGTTTACAATTAAAAGAGATTAGTTTTTTTGCTGTATGGCCTAAAATACAATTCATTTATGATCTCTCCTTTTTATTTTCTAAGACAATATAAAATGCAGCAGTGTTCAGTTCCTACACAGTGAAACAGAGCCGTTCAGGATCACTGTTATTTAATTTAACTCCAGGAGAGAAGTCTGCATGAAAATTTAGCAAGTAGAAGGAGCAGGTGCAAAAGTTTTGTGGAGGCAAGAGTGCAGCTTTTAGTGCACAGATTGGGCGTTGAAAATAAGTTATAATGCTTTAGCAGGGCTCATTTACAAAGATACAACAATAATGTGGTGTATTTGAAGTCGGAGGAAACAAAGAAACAGACTTTACCTACAACACTTTTTCCTTGATTCTCGCTCTTATTTCCCTGAACTTCAGCCTTTTACAGCTCTGGTCTCTGGGCTTTCAGTCTGTTCCACAAACTTTTAAATCCTTACGATGAAGACTGAATAGTCTTTAAAGGCTGCATAAAGCTGCTTGCTGCGGCGCTTGATTGACAGCTGCTTACAGTGGATTGAGGCTGTGCTGCTGTTTAATGTACGAGCGGAGGACATCAAAAATATTTTTAATTGTTATATTTATTTGATCACCATCAGCACAGCATATAGGCTGCAACTTCATACATTTTGTAAAGTTGTTTGAAGGGTTACTGGCTCTGACAGACAGTGAATATGATTTTATCTTTCCTCTCGCCTCTTGTCTCACACAGAGGATTAAGTCACGTGACTCTGGTCAGCGCCAGAATCGTATGAGACATTGACTTTTTGCATTGCTATGGGGAAAGATCCAGTCGAGCTGAGCATAGTTGCTCCCTTTATTGGTGCGTCTTTTTCTCACGCAAAAGTCTCTTTTACATATCAGAATTGCAGCAGCAGTTATTGAAGCAGTTTCCCTTCGTAAATCACACGCAACACACCCACAAATAGCAAATGCTATTTTTTAAGCTGCACTCGCAATTTAGCACTGGTCTTAGTAAATATGGCCCTTAGTGTCTTTACAGTCAGGTGCATTGTTCCTTCTCTCCTCAGTCACACTCAGTGGTGGTGAGTTCCTTCTGTAGCCACAGCTGCCCTGGGGCAGACTGACAGAGAAGTGGCTGCCATTCACCTCCTACGGCCTCTCCGACCACCACCAAACACAGTCACACTGACACATTCTTACAGACAACGTGGGTGAGGTGTGTTGCCCAAGGATATGACAGTATGCAGCAGTGGGAGTGGGTCTGATCCCCTCACCTTCCCCTGAGTGGGAGAACGGCTCTGCCTACTGAGCTATTTCTGCTGCAGTGTGTGGTTGGTGAGTTCAGCTGTGAATGGGAACTTACGTAGACGCTAAAAATAAAAAAGGGATGTGAGAAGACGCCGCAGTGCAAGTGTCTTCTTCGAATGTGGAGTTTTCAAAATGTAAACAGAATAATAAAAATGATTTTGTTTGACTGTTTTTGGGGCTGTTTACACAAAAACATTGGTCATTAAATACAACAGTCGTGCCACTGTCAGTTCTTGTTCACACTGCCCACTGACAGTTTCACTAAAGCTATGTTTAATAAGCTTCAAGTTGCATTTAATGATGCACTCTGAATCCTACTGAAGGACTCAGCTGTTTGTGTTCTTGTCTTGTAGATCACAAAAGCTTTTAGTTCATACTCAGTCCTGTCTTAACCTCATTGTCCAGCTGTTGTCAGATTAAGGCTGTGTAATATACTTCCATTTACAGATGTGTCAGTCTCGGTCTCTGATGGAGCCACTGTCCCTACGTCTTTGACTGTTAGCTGTCGTGTGTCCTCTGAACCAAAACTTTCATTCACTATAGACCAATAGGTTCAGGCTTCAGGTCAAAACTCTTTTAAACCTTGTTTGGATTTAAAACACTAATAAAAACATGTTAGCCTGTAGCATATAGCATCATCTGTATCTTTAGAGCAGACAGAAAAGTGTCACAGTTGTGGCTTTTCCTCATTGGTTTATTCTGTGCTGTGTTGGTTCTGTGTGAAGAACTGTGGATACTTGTGTTGTGTTTATTGGTTTGTGTTTTATTTCTAGTGTGTTGTTAATGTAGTGAATGTGTTTGTACCTTCATCTGAATTTCCAGGTTGGACTCTCTCTGTGTCGACGTCAAAGCTGAAGTCTGCAGAGATCTGTACTTTACTGCCCTCCAGATACTGACAGGTGTATTTTCTGTTGTGTTGACTCTGACGCTCCACAGTCAGATAAGACTCACAGTTTGTTCGTCTGATATTGTCTCCAGACAGGACAGCAGTGTACTGGTCCAACCAATGAAAGCTGTGATCTGAACAAGGAGGAAGTCTACTGTATCTCCCCAGAGTGCACTGTAATGTGATGTTTCCATCTTGGTTTGTATTGGTGTCTGGAGCTGGAGAGACTGAGAGAGACAGAGTTAGTAACATTTGACAGAAAGGAATTATACAAAACAGACAAACACATGTGATCAGTGTCAGAGGCAAACCTTATCTACCATATTTTCCACGCTATAGGGCGCTCCAGATTATAAGGTGCACTGTCATTGAATGGCCTATTTTCGAACCTTTTTCACATATAAAGCGCACCGGACTAAAAGGCACATTAACCCTCTGGGCACCTTAAAAATTTACATGCACTTGTTACCTTAGGGACCCGTTTGGGACCTCTCATAAAATAGCCATAAAAATGTCAAATATTAATTTATTTTTTTTACTTTTTTCGCATAAAATCCTTTCTACTACTTTAGCCCTAACCATAGATATTAAGTTTATTTTGATTTATTAATAATTTATATGTTTTTATGGCCTTTTTGTCAACAAAAACCCAACTTTTTTAGATGGCAAAAACACAAAATATGCCCTATTATCCAAAATTGAGTTGCAGAGTGGATCACTTGGGGTAAAGTTATTCGAGCCTTGTCTAAGTCAATAATTAATAACAACATTGGTTTTGATGCATTTTTATTTTTGGAGCAAAGACAGGTTTTTGTAAAAACTTACACTCGTTACCTTAAGTACGCATTTCGGCTCATTGACTTCCATTATAATGACCGATTTTTGACATACTGTAATCCTGACACATTATAATATTTTTTTTCATGAAAACCTAATAAATCTAAGCCTTTACCTTCAAAATAAAGGGAAATTAGGTTTTTGGTCAGATTAACCCCCTAAACCACCAGGGGCAGCAGAGCTTTATTTTATACATTTTCAATAGAATTCTGTTGTCCTACCTTGCAAAATGCATGGGGAAAAAAAAACACTGAACACCAATAAATTGGTCTAGGATTGATGTAACAGAGCGGTGGGAGTGTGGCTGAGTATATATTTTGTTCATGAGGTCATGAGGGAGTCTGTGAAACTCAAATATTCAAAGCCAAATTAGCTCTGTTTATAAACAAGTGGAGTCAGTGAACCTGAGAATACTCTTCTGTATGTGTGTGTGGGTCTGTGTGAGATTCCAGTGATCAGAGTCAAACAGGCTGTTGACATTTTTATTCTTGAACCAGAGAGAGCCTCCTCTCTCTCATTGGACCTTGGTACAGCAGGTTTCTGCTGAAGTCTGTCAGTCAGAATCATTTCTTTTCAGACAGAGGCAGGACTGATGGTTCCTTCATCATTTATTTCCTTGTCATGTTTTGACTGATACCAGCAGTTTTCTTCAGAAGTGTCACCTGACTGCTGTGATGTGTCTTTATCAGCTGTGGTCAGCCTGAAGGACCTGACCACGCCCCCTGCTGGTCTCTCAGACTGATCCTGATGCCCTGTGGTCTCTGGAGAAAAGTGTCCCAGGTCTGAGAGAGCATCAAAGTCAGCTGGATCCTCTCAGTGTAGAGGAGCAGGAGCTCTACTCCAAGCTTCCTCCAGGTGACTGAACTTCTCACTCTTTCTCATGGTCTCAGGGAGCACCCAGCCACCCTGCAGGGTCTCTTCAAAAGATCAAATATGGCCGAATTCAAGTTTTCCTGCTCTGCCTTTTCTTTCCTTGTTCTTGTGAGTCTTCCCGTTTTACCCCTTTTGCATTACTTCTGGTGTTTAGGTTTTTTTTTTTTTGTGTGTGTGCAAATATCAGAATTTCACCCTGTTTAACCTCTTTTTTGCATTGTTTCCATGATATTTTTTTAATCAAGGAGGCAGCTGAAATCAGGAAGCAGGGATTAGACACCATCGACCAGGATGAGGGAGCGCTGATGCTCTCTCAGACCTGGGACACTTTTCTACAGAGACCAAACAGTGTCAGGGGGCGTGGCCAGGCTGATAGACCAGCAGGGGGCGTGGTCAGGTCCTTCAGGCTGACCACCCACAGCTGATAAAGACATGTCACAGCAGTCAGGTGACACTTCTGAGGAAGACTGTGGGTGTCAGACAAAACATGATAAGGTAAAAGAAATATCAGTCCTGCCTCTGTCTGAAAAGAAATGATTCCATCTGACTGACAGACTTCAGCAGAAACCTGCTGTACCAAGGTCCAATGGGAGAGAGGAGGCTCTCTCTGGGTCAAGACCAAAAATGTCAACAGCCTGACTGACCTCTGATCACTTGAATCTCACACAGACCCCCCCCCCCCCCCCCCCCCCCACACACACACACACAGAAGAGTATTCTCAGGTTCACTGACTCCACTTGTTTATAAACAGAGCTAATTTGGCCTTTTATACTTGAGTTTCACAGACTCCCTCATGACCACACAAACAAAATATATTCTCAGCCACACTCCCACCACTCTATTACATCGATCCTAACACACCAAAACCAATTTTTTGGTGTTAAGTGTTTTTATTCCCATGCATTTTGCAAGGTAGACAAAAAACAGCCCTCCATTGAAACTGTCTGTAATAAAGCACTGCTGCCCCCTGGTGGTTTACGGGGTCAATCTGACCAAAAACCTAATTTCCCTTTATTTTGAAGGTAAAGGCTTAGATTTATTAGTTTTTCATGAAAAAAGTATTATAATATGTCAGGATTGCAGGATGTCAAAAATCAGTGGTTATAATGGAAGTCAATGGGCCCAAACGCGTACTTAAGGTTACGAGTGTATGTAAAGTGCATATCTCCTGTTCTATACACCTTAGAACAGAGGGGGTCATGGCATTTTAAACACCAACTAAAAAAAATATTCTGGCCAAGTTTCACACCAACAGCTTTTAAACTGACTGATTTATTGAGGATCAAAAAAGTAAAAACAGCAAAAAGTACGCATTTGGACCCTAGGGTGCCCAGAGGGTTAAGCGAAACAATAAACAAATAAGTCAGTCAGTCAAACTTTATTCAACGCATTCACCATAACTCCCAAACTTGTTCAGTTGTAATGCGTGAATAAAAAACACAATCTGAGACCGCTAAATCAAACGATAGCGTATTCACAATAACTCATTGAGTTTAAAGTCTGCGTCGTAAGCGTGTCTCTTGACAGGTGGCATTTTGGGGTAATATTATGGTGAAGCACAGAATGTATTACTCCGTGATGCTCCTGACTACGGTAGCCGTAATGTTGCAAGTGGTGCGGCTTTGTAGTTTACTAAAATCGTACTAAGTTACTCGAATAAATTCATATAAAAGGCGCACTGTCATTTTTTGAGAAGATTGAAGGCTTTTAAGTGCGCCCTATGGCGTGGAAAATATGGTACATTCACAAACTCCACTGTTTGTAAGGCATCATTTTCTAGCTCTGTTTGTAGCACTGCATTGGATTTATCATGTATGAAGGTAAAGGCAGGTGCAGAGTTAGTTTGTTCCTGTGTGTGTTATAGACTGTGATTTAGTCACTTTATTACAGAGTTTAAAGGTGACTCACCTGTGAGGACGCTCAGATACACAGCTGTGTCTAAATCGGCTCGACCTGACAGATGACAGATGAATAACCCAGAGTCTTCTTCAGTGATGTTGTGAATGTTCAGAGAACAGTCAGAGTTCAGAGTCAGTCTGGAGGAACTGGGACTGTCCTTCATAACATGACCTTTACTGACTCTGGGTAAAGAGTTAGATCTATAATCTTTATAGTAAAACCAGTCCACACTGGAGCAGGTTGGACCCTGATGTTTTAATCTGTTACAGGGCAGAGAGGTCTCTTCTCCAGTTCTGTGGTAACGATAGATGAAAACTGTCTCTGGACTGACTCCTGTAAAAAACAAATGATCAGTCACTTACAGCTCTTGTTTTTCCAGTCTAGTATTTTGCTGCATGCTCTTAAACACAATTAATTTGTATTTTTATTTGTATTTAAAACATCTCCTTTTTATGCTTAACAACATTATAAAAGCAGCAGTGTGCAACTCCTTCACAGTGAAACAAAGCTGTTTAGGTTCACTGTCTTTAGTTTTTGCCCTCTCTCTGTTCTCATAGACCACTACTGATATTACTGATATTATCTGACACTTAAAACTGTCAAAGAAGTGAGTGGCTTTGTGTAATTCTTGAAATGTAAAGGAAAACAAAATGCTGTTTCTCCTTCTGCATATTATTTTCCTTTCCTTACCTTCAGTGAACATGTGGACTACGTTTACAAAAAGCACAGCAAAGACTTTTTCTGTTACTAAAACTGAGAGGTTTTGGAGACAGTGATCATATTTTAACACAGGTTTATCAGTCTTTGATAGAGAGTATACTGATATTTAATGGTTTGGTCAGTTCACTGTCAAAAACAAATCAAAACTTTCCAGGATTGTAAAAACAGTAAACTCAGAGGCCACACCAGACTCAAATGTCACAGCTCTACAGTAAAGCACTTTCCCATCACTTTCAGCTTCTTCCATCTGGACAAAGATACAGACTTCCCTGTGCTCAGAGAAACATCTACAAACATCTCTTTATTCCTTTTGCCCTCAAAGCCTAAATCCTAAACTGCTGCTCAGCATTTTATTTGTGAAACGTGTCTGTATTGTTTAGCTGCTGTGGGCTTGATGGGGATAGAATCTGCAAAAGCCACTTTTCCTCTCTGTCTCCCATGTTATATTGTTCCCTCATCAAAAACAGACCTGGAGTTGTGTTTGTTTGTTTGTTTGTTTGTTTGTTGGAGTTGTTTCATTCACACCCTGTTTGAGTAATCCTGTATTCTCTGGCATAGTCATTCTGAGGCCCACAAACCTCCGCCTCTCCCACAAAGCCCCGCCCACTCCAGGAAGCACTGACCAATCAACAACAAGCCCTCTACTTCCAGTCTGCTCTCATTCATTTATTCAAAAAATGTAAAATCTAATGTAAAAGTAAAATGGCATTGTACAAAAAGTTTCAAGAAATAAAAAACTTTTTTTCCCCTTTGTTTGTGTTAAGACCGTAACACTCTTCACTCTGCTGCCCTCTGCTGGTCTCGTCACCTGTTTCTTTATGGCATTAGTGCTTCATATTTGCTTTCTTAGAGTCAGATAATGATTAAAGACACATCCTGCTCTTCACACTGATGCCCTCTGGAGGGCGCTGCAGGTCCATGACAAACAAATCTGTCAGATTCCATTCCAACACTAAACCAAGCCATGAACTGAAGGACAATCTGTTTCTGTATTTATCTGTCACTTTGTTTATGTTTTTTAGGTTTCTGTTGGTTATTTTGCTGTTCAGTTTTTTCTGACACAGAAGATGTGAGCATGGCATGCTCCAAAAGCAAATTCCACCAACTTTGTTGTGTGGTCATTATTAAATGACTTTGAGTCTGAGAATGTTTTTAAAGGCTGTAAAACCTGCTGCTGTTTTAGAGGAGACCAAGGTTTAAAAATATAAAGCATAATAAAGACTCTTTAACTTATTTAACTTATTATTACATTAACTTATAGATCTGTTTTTATATTTAATGTGTCTTTTAATGAGTGTATGTGATTATGAAATGTGTACTGGGCAAGCCAAAGACAAATTTCTGCTTTTTGTTACAAATGGGAGACAATAAAGTACTTTACTATTCAATTAGTGTTATTGAACATGCAATGAAACAAAATAAAAGTTAAAATGAACAAGTATAAAAAAGTATAAAAATAGGATAAATAGTCTGAAATCCAAAAAGTACAACACACCGTTTACCTGCCACTTCACTAAAACAATGTAATATTTAAATAAACATTTATTGTCTTTTAGTTGAAAAAAGGACATGTTTAAATGAATAAAGTCGAGGTCTAGATAATGGCTTCAGGTCTGAGTGACTGCGGTCAAGCCAGCCGGCGTTTGTTTTTCTGTGGTCAAGTGAGCCGCTCCTAAATTTTGAGTGCGCTAATATAGCATTCTTTACGGCAGTTGTGGTGCCGCTGCCAGGGGGGAGCGACACACACGAGAGTAACCACAGCGAGAGTTTAGAAGCACATTTACACACCTTTTTCCCTAATTTAACAAAATATCCATTTATTATGTAATGGATATTTTGTATGAATTATTACCTAACTAAATCTGGTGAGTGTATAAGGTGGAATTATATCGCATCTATTTCTCTATAAGCCTAAGAAATGACTGACTGTGCTATGTACTTCTACCACCATTACCTCTGGTACTACTTTCACACCATGAAATACTTTTTTCATGAAGTTAGTAATGACTGTATTTGAGATTCAATATAATTTTTAAAAAAAAAGTACACAATGAAACCTGCTTATACCTATTAAGTACATCCAGTACTACTACCACCGAGAGTATGAAGTAACTGTACTGTGTACTTTTTGTGTAATTGTATTTCAAAATACCTAGTAATGCATACAAATAGGCAAAATATTATGATTTTGAAGTTGAATAAAAATTTTATTTCAAAAATGTACGCAATAAAACCCACTTATACATATTATGTACATGCAGTACTACTACCACCACTGAGAGCATCAAGTACTTTTACTGTGTACTTTTTGAGTAATTGCACTTCAAAGTACCTAGTAATGCGTACAAATAGACAAAATATGCTAAATTTGAAGTTGAATAAAAAACATATTTCAAAAAAGTACGCAATGAAACCTGCTTATACCTATTAAGTACATCCTGTTCTACTATCACTGAGAACATTAAGTAACTTTACTGTGTACTTTTTGTGTAATTGTACTTCAAAGTACCTAGTAATGCGAACAAATAGACAAAATGTGCTAATTTTGAAGTTGAATAAAAAACCTATTTCAAAAAAGTTCGAAATGAAACCCACTTATACCTATTAAGTACATGCAGTACTACTACCCCTGAGAACATGAAGTACTGTTACTCTGTACATTTTGTGTAATTGTACTTCAAAGTACATAGTAATGCGTAGCGCACTCAAAATTTAGGAGCACCTCACTTGACCACGGAAAAACAAACGCCGGCTGGCTTGATCGCAGTTCTGAGTGACTTGAGTTTGCTCCAATCAGAAATCACTAATGGCCACTGTTGTAGGCTGAAGCTGTGGATGAATGTTTGAAGTTGCATATGAACAATTAAACTTATATTTCTGAGTTATAGACAGACTGAGTATCAATAAATCAAATACAAGAATCTACAAAACATCTTTTACAGTATTTGCATGGTACATTCACCATTTCCTGGTTCACACTACACTAGAAAACATGATGAGAATCAGCAACAGAACTTAAAATAGCTTCACAAAATGTCCATCTTACCTTCAAACTGGAGCAGAGAGACATAAACCAAAAAGACCACATTCATTAAAGTCATTTTAGATTCTTTTCTGTTAGTCCTTCTTATAAGATCCTTGTCTTTGCGACTGAACTAAAGAACTGTCTCTTCCTCTTTGTGGTCATAATGAACACATGAATATTCATCACTGACCGCCCACTTGAGATGATGTCATTCAAACCATAACACACCACATACAAGAACAAGAAGTGCAACAATGTGATAAAAAGAGTTGCAAAAGAGAAAAAATGCAACAACAACAAAAAATTATTAACTCAAGGCAGTTCTTGGTTGAGTTCTTTCTTCTTTCTAATGACTCTAAGATCACAGAGTAATGTTTCTGTTGCAGTGTGTGGTTGGTGAGTTCTGCTGTGCAAGGAAGTTACACACACGCTAAAAATAAACTGACAAAAGTGATGTGTGAAGACGTTTGCAGTTCTGAGTGCAAATGAAAAAAGATAAACAGGAAGTTTGTTGTGTGCTCTTCAAATGTAGAGGAAAAAAATTTGAAAAAACTTTAAGGGACACATTTTTTTCTATGTTGAGTGAATTGGATTCTTCTGTTGTGTGTGACTGAAGGTTCTCTCCTCTTCCTCCCACCTTTGTCCAAACACATGCAGTAGTAGTAGTAGTAGTAGTAGTAGTAGTAGTAGTAGTAGATTAAACTAAACACCTTAATGTGTAATATAAGGCTTTTCTTTATGTCAGTGTTAAAGCCTCATGTTCAGGAACAAACTGGACCAAAACCTCAACACAGAAAAAAATGTGTCCTTTAAACTTTTTTTTACATTTTTTACCTCTACATTTGAAGAGCACACAACAAACTTCCTGTTTATCTTTTTTCATTTGCACTCAGAACTGCAAACGTCTTCACACATCACTCTTGTCAGTTTATTTTTAGCGTCTATGTAACTTCCTTGCACAGCAGAACTCACCAACCACACACTGCAACACAAACATTACTCTGTGATCATAGAGTCATTAGAAAGAAGAAGAACTTAGAACCAAGAAGTGCCTTTGAGTTACATTACTTCTTTATTTAGTTGAAAAATAACTTAATCAAACTTTATTTTAATCACAATTTGATCCTTGTATAAAATTTGTGTTAAAGAGGTTGTGGTTGTGGTTTGTTGTAAAAGACGTCACCTCAAGTGGGCGGTGTCTTTAATAAAACCCCAAAGAGGAAGAGACAGTTCTTTAGTTCAGTCGCAAAGACAAGGATCTTATAAGAAGGACTAACAGAAAAGAATCTAAAATGACTTTAATGAATGTGTTTTTTTTGGTTTATGTCTCTCTGCTCCAGTTTGAAGGTAAGATGGACATTTTGTGAAGCTATTTTAAGTTCTGTTGCTGATTCTCATCATGTTTTCTAGTGTAGTGTGAACCAGGAAATGGTGAATGTACCATGCAAATACGTAAAAGATGTTTTGTAGATTCTTGTATTTGATTTATTGATACTCAGTCTGTGTATAACTCAGAAATATAAGTTTAATTGTTCATATGCAACTTCAAACATTCATCCACAGCTTCAGCCTACAACAGTGGCCATTAGTGATTTCTGATTGGAGCAAACTCAAGTCACTCACAACTGCGATCAAGCCAGCCGGCATTTGTTTTTCTGTGGTCAAGTGAGCCGCTCCTAAGTTTTGAGTGCGCTACGCATTACTATGTACTTTGAAGTACAATTACACAAAAAGTACACTGTAAAAGTACTTCATGCTCTCAGTGGTAGTAGCACTGGATGTACTTAATAGGTTTAAGCAGGTTTCATTGCGTCCTTTTTTGAAATAAGATTTTTATTCAACTTCAAAATCATAATATTGAATCTATTTGCATGCATTACTGGGTATTTTGAAGTACAATTACACAAAAAGTACACAGTAAAGTTACTTCATGCTCTCAGTGGTAGTAGTACTGGATGTACTTAATAGGTATAAGCAGGTTTCATTGTGTACTTTTTTAAATTTTTTTTATATTGAATCTCAAATACAGTCATTACTAACTTCATGAAAAAAGTATTTCATGGTGTGAAAGTAGTACCAGAGGTAATGGTGGTAGAAGTACATAGCACAGTCAGTCATTCCTTAGGCTTATAGAGAAATAGATGCGATATAATTCCACCTTATACACTCACCAGATTTAGTTAGGTAATAATTCATACAAAATATCCATTACATAATAAATGGATATTTTGTTAAATTAGGGAAAAAGGTGTGTAAATGTGCTTCTAAACTCTCTGTGGTTACTCTCGTGTGTGTCGCTCCCCCCTGGCAGCGGCACCACAACTGCCGTAAAGAATGCTATATTAGCGCACTCAAAATTTAGGAGCGGCTCACTTGACCACAGAAAAACAAACGCCGGCTGGCTTGACCGCAGTCACTCAGACCTGAAGCCATTATCTAGACCTCGACTTTATTCATTTAAACATGTCCTTTTTTCAACTAAAAGACAATAAATGTTTATTTAAATATTACATTGTTTTAGTGAAGTGGCAGGTAAACGGTGTGTTGTACTTTTTGGATTTCAGACTATTTATCCTATTTTTATACTTTTTTATACTTGTTCATTTTAACTTTTATTTTGTTTCATTGCATGTTCAATAACACTAATTGAATAGTAAAGTACTTTATTGTCTCCCATTTGTAACAAAAAGCAGAAATTTGTCTTTGGCTTGCCCAGTACACATTTCATAATCACATACACTCATTAAAAGACACATTAAATATAAAAACAGATCTATAAGTTAATGTAATAATAAGTTAAAAAGGTTAAAGAGTCTTTATTATGCTTTCTATTTTTAAACCTTGGTCTCCTCTAAAACAGCAGCAGGTTTTACAGCCTTTAAAAACATTCTCAGACTCAAATTCATTTAATAATGACCACACAACAAAGTTGGTGGAATTTGCTTTTGGAGCATGCCATGCTCACATCTTCTGTGTCAGAAAAAACTGAACAACAAAACAACCAACAGAAACCTAAAAAACATAAACAAAGTGACAGATAAATACAGAAACAGATTGTCCTTCAGTTCATGGCTTGGTTTAGTGTTGGAATGGAATCTGACAGATTTGTTTGTCATGGACCTGCAGCGCCCTCCAGAGGGCATCAGTGTGAAGAGCAGGATGTGTCTTTAATCATTATCTGACTCTAAGAAAACAAATATGAAGCACTGGTGCCATAAAGAAACAGGTGACGAGACCAGCAGAGGGCAGCAGAGTGAAGAGTGTTACGGTCTTTTCAACACAAACAAAGGGGAAAAAAAGTTTTTTTATTTCTTGAAACTTTTTGTACGATGTCATTTTACTTTTACATTAGATTTTACATTTTTTGAATAAATGAATGAGAGCAGACTGGATGTAGAGGGCTTGTTGTTGATTGATCAGTGCTTCCTGGAGTGGGCGGGGCTTTGTGGGAGAGGCGGAGAATGACTGTGCCAGAGAATACAGGATTACTCAAACAGGGTGTGAATGAAACAACTCCAACAAACAAACAAACAAACAAAGACAACTCCAGGTCTGTTTTTGATGAGGGAACAATATAACATGGGAGACAGAGAGGAAAAGTGGCTTTTGCAGATTCTATCCCCATCAAGCCCACAGCAGCTAAACAATACAGACACGTTTCACAAATAAAATGCTGAGCAGCAGTTTAGGATTTAGGCTTTGAGGGCAAAAGGAATAAAGAGATGTTTGTAGATGTTTCTCTGAGCACAGGGAAGTCTGTATCTTTGTCCAGATGGAAGAAGCTGAAAGTGATGGGAAAGTGCTTTACTGTAGAGCTGTGACATTTGAGTCTGGTGTGGCCTCTGAGTTTACTGTTTTTACAATCCTGGAAAGTTTTGATTTGTTTTTGACAGTGAACTGACCAAACCATTAAATATCAGTATACTGTCTATCAAAGACTGATAAACCTGTGTTAAAATATGATCACTGTCTCCAAAACCTCTCAGTTTTAGTAACAGAAAAAGTCTTTGCTGTGCTTTTTGTAAACGTAGTCCACATGTTCACTGAAGGTAAGGAAAGGAAAATAATATGCAGAAGGAGAAACAGCATTTTGTTTTCCTTTACATTTCAAGAATTACACAAAGCCACTCATATCTTTGACAGTTTTAAGTGTCAGATAATATCAGTAATATCAGTAGTGGTCTATGAGAACAGAGAGAGGGCAAAAACTAAAGACAGTGAACCTAAACAGCTTTGTTTCACTGTGAAGGAGTTGCACACTGCTGCTTTTATAATGTTGTTAAGCATAAAAAGGAGATGTGCAATTTTGGCCATGCAGCAAAATACTAGACTGGAAAAACAAGAGCTGTAAGTGACTGATCATTTGTTTTTTACAGGAGTCAGTCCAAAGCCAGTTTTCATCCATCGCTACAGCAGAACTGGACAAGACGCCTCTCTGCCCTGTGACAGATTAAAACATCAGGGTCCAACCTGCTCCAGTGTGGACTGGTTTTATTATAAAGATCCAAATAACCCTTTACCCAGAGTCCGTAAAGGTCAGGTTGTGAAGGACAGTCCCAGTTCCTCCAGACTGACATTCACAACATCACTGAAGAAGACTCTGGGTTATTCGTCTGTAGTCTGTCGGGTCAGAGAAGTGATTTAGACACAGTTGTGTATCTGAGTGTCCTCACAGGTGAGTCACCTTTAAACCCTGTAATAAAGTGACTAAATCACAGTCTATAACACACACAGGAACAAACTAACTCTGCACCTGCCTTTACCTTCACACATGATAAATCCAATGCAGTGCTACAAACAGAGCTAGAAAATGAGGCCTTACTAACAGTGGAGTTTGTGATGTAGATAAGGTTTGATTTGGGGGTTAATTTGAAGGGGGGCCTGGGCCAGAAAGTTATTAAAGAAGCAGACCACATTTCCTGGATTGTGGTGCATTTTAATGTTTTTTTTTTTTTTTTTTTTTTTTGCTGTGTATGGTGTGAGTAAAATTATTAATATTATCTGCATTTTAATTGTATTAGCTATATGAAGCTTAGTTAAAACAAGATGGAAGACATGAATTTTGTTAAACTGCCACAACCCAACTTAACACTTTTGTGCCTCCATCAGAAAATGTATTGGTAATAAGGCAAGGTAAGGCAAGTTTATTTGTATAGCACAATTCATACACAGAGAAATTCAGGGGCGGACTGGGACTGAAAAACAGCCCTGGAGTCTGCCCAGCCCCCCCCCCCCAAAAAAAAAAACACAAAAAAAACAACAACTTTACAAAGTTGTCTTGGATTGTATAAAGCAAAAAGCACAATTTCAATTAGAAGTTATTTATGATAGTAAACTAAAAATCTAAAATCGTTAGATCTTCTAAAGTCGTTTGTAATCGTATTAATTTAAAAAAATATAATTTCAAGACTTTAGGAAATTGTTTATGGGTCTCAACCTGGGTAAACAATATAAAATGTAGGGTTAATTAAATGTCAGAGAGGTCAATATGTAATCTACTTCATCCCTTTTCCTATCAAAGCTTACCTTTAGATTCATACAGGGACATCACTAGGGTTTAGACCTGATTAGGTCCTGGTTTAGACCTGGTTTTGTACAGGTTTAGTCCCGGATTTGAATCTGATTTGATCCTGGCACAGACCTGATTAAGACCTGGATTTGTCCCTGTTTAGACCTAGTTTAAACCTGGTTTAGCTATAGTTTTGGACAGCATATACCTATTTTAGTTAGGGTTTAGTCTTGGTTAGACCTGGTTGTGTCATGTTTTAGATATAGTTTAGTCCTGGATTACACTATGACTTATTATTGGAGGGCTTGGGAACATCCCTGTCATCTGGACTGGGTTTTACAGTTGAAGACGTTTCACCTTTTAGATAAGAGGCTTTCTCAATTCTGAAATTTGGCTGTAAGAGAGCTCTCTTTAAAACCAAGTCCAGATGACAGCTTTTAAACCTATGATTGCAATGGAATCAGCCTGGATGAATGAGTCTTCACAGCCATATTAGATATAATATTATTCTTATTATTCATATTGTTACTGTTATGATAGTGTTTTAGAGCTATGTATAGGAAGTGGAATAAATATGTCGTAGCCTAAATAGCTATGAAAGCCCTGTGTTTCATACAGTAAGCTATACTCACCACTTGCTCTGCACACGGCTCTAACTGAGGTAAAACTTCATCTGGTTCTGTGGGTCCCTGAGCCTGAGCAGCTCTGGGCCCCCGCCACCGCACTCTCAGCCTCTTCATCCTCATGTTGTGCTGTACTGGTGGCTTTAGCACTGCTGCTGTCAAACAGTTGTGTTATATTTTTACACTTGAATGCCTCACATGCAAGTGACTTAAGCTTCTTTTCCCTGACTTTCTCTGCTCCGCCCTTCTATTTTCGTTTTATTAACCGTTTTTTATCCATTACGTAAACGCACGGCAGCCTCTGCTCACGCGCCACGCCGTCTTCACGGCCGCCTGTTGGCGGACTTGCGGACTTGTTCGAGTGCCTGACTGCATTGAGTGGCTGCAGCTGTTCTGCTTTCTTCTTCTACTCTGCTGTTGCGCATCTGCACGGCTGCGCCCTCTCTGGTCTGGTTGTGTATGTGTTTATGGAGTCTATGTAAAACGGCCCATCGGCCATCTCAGCGACCGGCCGTTCTGTGATCCTCCAGAATGCACAGATGGCCAGTCCGCCCCTGGAGCAATTTAAAGTGCTTTACAGAAAAAAAGGGAAAAAAAGGCAAATTTAAAAGTACAAAACACAATTAAAGCAATAAAATCAAATTTAAAGAGTTTAATTAAGAATCAATTTAAAATTAAATTAAAAGAGAAGAGTGCAGATAAAACACTTTCAGTTGGCATATGCACAGTTAAAAAGAACAGTTTTAAGTCTGGACTTGAACATTGTCAGAGTAGAGGCCTGTCTAACATCGTCAGGGAGACTGTTCCAGAGTTTAGCTGCAGAAAACTGAAACACTGCTTCACTGAGTTTAGTCCTGACTCTGGGACCAGCAGAGGCCTGTCTCTGAGGTCCTCAGAGTCTGAGATGGTTCATATGGGACCAACAGGTCAGAGATGTACTTTGGTGCTAAGCCATGGAGAGACTTGTACACAAGCAGAGATGTTTTAACATCAGGAAGCCAGTGCAGAGACCTGAGGACAGGACTAATATGGTCGTACTTCCTGGTTTTAGTCAGGACCCAGCAGCAGCGTTCTGGACGTCCTGCAGCTGTCTCACAGCTGGTTTAGTGAGTCCAGTGAGCAGTGTTACAGTAGTCTAACCTGCTGGAGATGAACGCATGAATAAGTCTCTCTAGCTCTGGTTTAGACAGTATACCTTTGATTCTGGCAATGTTTTTGAGATGGTAAAATGCTGATGATGTTATAGATTTAATGTGACTGCTGAAGTTCAAGTCAGAGTCCATGATTACCCCGAGATTTCTAACCTGACTTGTAGGTTTTAGTGAAAGAGACTCGAGGTGACTACAGACACCTTGTCTTTGTTTCTGTGGGCCAAAGATGATTATTTCAGTCTTGTCTGTGTTTAGCTGGAGAAAGTTGTTTCTCATCCACTCATTGATCTGTTGGATGCAGTGACAGAGTGAATCCACAGGTCCATATTCACCTGCTGTCAGTGAGATGTAAATCTGAGTGTCATCTGCATAGTTGTGGTAGGATATGTTATTGCTGCTTATTAATTGGCCTAAAGGGAGCATGTAAAGATTGAACAAAAGAGGTCCCAGGATGGACCCCTGGGGCACTCCACAGGTCAGGGCCATTTGGTCTGAAACACAGTTACCGATTTCAACAAAGTACTTCCTGTCTTCAAGATAGGACTTACACCAATTTAGGGCAGTACCAGAAATACCTACCCAGTCCTCTAATCTTTGTAACAGGATCACATGGTCAACTGTATCAAAAGCAGCCTCAGATCCAGCAGAACTAAGACCGAGACTTTGCCTGTGTCGGTGTTCAGGCGGATGTCATTAGTCACCTTGATAAGAGCAGTCTCAGTGTTGTGATGGGGCCTAAAACCTGACTGAAAATCATCAAAGCAGTTGTTCCACAGAAGAAAGTCAGTAAGTTGTTGGTATACAACTTTCTCAAGGACTTTACCTAAAAACTGCAGGTTTGATTTGGGCCGATAGTTGTTGAGTACTGTGGCATCAAGACTGCTCTTCTTTAGGAGAGGTTTGATGACCGCATTTTTCAAGGCCCTTGGAAATGTCCCAGATTGCAGTGAGATGTTAACTAAATGAGAAAGTTGAGGTAACAAACTGCTCAGCACAGATTTTAGAAATCTAGTGGGTACCACATAGAGGCAGCAGTGGATGAACTCAGACTGGAGATGATCTCTTGGACTGTTTTGTCAGTGACAGGGGTGAAGTGTGTCAGCTCTGAGTCTGGATGGCTGCAGAGTTGTTATCTGTGTTGTGGAGTTTATAGCATGTTTAATACTCTGAACCTTGTCATTAAAAAATCTTGCAAACTCATTGCACTTAGATGTGGAAATTAGTTCTGAAAGCAATGGAGCTGGGGGGTTTGTTAACCTGTTTACTGTAGCAAACAGGACACATGAGTTGTTACTGCAGTTTGTAATAATTTCAGAAAAATACCTTTCCCTTGTTCTACACAGAATTTGATTGAAAACATTCAACATTTTCTGTATATGTCATAACGAACCTGGAGCTTTGACTTGCGCCATTTTCGTTCGGCCCTCCGGCACTCCCTTTTCTGTGCCCTGACCGAGTTCGCATTTCTCCATGGCGTCTTCTGCCTATTTCTAACCTTTTTAACCTTAATAGGTGCAATGGTGTCCAGAACATTTACAACACTAGAAATATAGGAGTCCAACGACTGATCAACATTAGAACATGAGGTATTTTCAAACCTAATTATTTCCATAAACAGAGTCCCCATGTTATCATTTATGTGTCTCCTCTGGACAACTGCACAACTGGACAACACTTTATTTTAAGGTCAAACTGTTAGCCATTAACTAAGTTCTAGTTAGCATGCTAGTTAGTGGTAATTAGCAGATAATTAGTTATTATAAAGCACCTATTAGTCCCTTTCTGTGTGACCATATTCTACAGCTAATTAGCAACTATAACATTTTCTCTTTAATAAACTCATAATTACTGCTCATTAGTAGGAAGTAAGGAAGTTGTTGGACATTAGGGCTGCACGATATGGAGAAAACATGCGATATTCGATAACTATGTTGAAAATTGCAATAACGATATTATTGCGATATTTGAAAATAGAGCCTACTTTTGGAACATAGTAAGTTAAATTCACTACATTTCACAAAAATGTAAGTTCCTGTATTTACAAGTCGAAACAGCCACAAAATCAAAACTTAACACAGACTAAACCAGGAATAAAACAAGGCTAAGCTGTGACTAAATTAATTAAATTACCACTAAAACTGGACTTTTTAAACATTTTTATTTAGTCACAACACATGTTCTTTTAAGGCTCTGGTGGAAAATGATTCTTCAGTGTAAATCTCTGTCAGATGGAAGACCACAGTGTTATTGTGATATATTTAGATTCTTGTGATACGGATATTGCATTTGCTGATATTGTGATAACGATAATTTTGCGATATATTGTGCAGCCCTAATCTTAATAAGCTTTTTATGAGTATTATGGGCTAATTAACCACTAACTAGCATGCTAATTAGCACTTAGTTAATGGTTAATAGGTGGACCTTAACCCTCCTACAGCCCTAACTTTTTAGTCTCACCTTTCGCCCTAAGCTCAAAAAAATGCATCAATAAAGATTGCCATAGAAAATTATGGTCAATAATTCCATTTTTTTCTTTTTTCATGGTTACAATGATTGACTCCAGTCCTCATCATACACAGCAAAATTTCTTTTTGTTTATGAAATTTAACCCCTTAAATTCCTATTTTTATGAATAAAAGTTCATTTCAAATTATGGCAAAAATCACAAAAATGTATTTTTTTTGTTTCTGTAAATGCAAATTAGATTTTTTTTGTGGTGGATTATCAGAGCTTCGGAGAGTCAAAAATTGGCATTATGATTGATTTTATTAGATTTTTTAATTTTGTGTAATGGCAGATGAAACATTTCACACCTTTCATCCTAAGGCACAAAAAAATGCACTGCCGTAGAAAAATTATATAATAATAGATAATTAAAACATTTTTGGGGGGATTTCATGCTTAACTTCAGCCCTCACCATACATAGCAAAAATTAATTCTGTTTATTAAATTTAACCCCTTAAATTCCAGTTTGTGTGGTGCATACACATCCAGCACAAACCTCTGCCTCTGCTCAGTCTGGGCACTTTTTCTACTTTGCCCTGATGTGCACATCTCTGTAAGAACTACATTTTGGATTTGTGCTCACACAAACACAAACAAACTCATTTCTCAACAAACACTTTCACACCAATTTATGACAACCCTAAAACACACCCAAATCATTTTAGTTCAAAAAATGTTTTTATTTGCCTTGTAGGCTTGATCATTTATACAAACACTAATGTGGCCACTCCCCAGTTTGTACCTCTATCTACCGTATTTGGGGGAAATGGCGCCACCCAGCAAAAAACCACGGCCCCTGTTGGCCAGACCTTGGCCACCCCATCGGCCCCCCCTGAGCGTCCTGCGCGACGGGCTACGTAGGTCCATAATGACGCTGGCGTGAGTGACTGATGTTACGTCTTTGCATAGCTGTTGTAAAACAAACAGCTTGACATAGAGACCTGCAGCTAAATCCTCCTGACAGAGAAGACCTCAGGCTTTGTGTCAGTTTTTATTTGGCGTTGATAGGTTCAGGAATCACAGAGATATGCACTGTTAAAATTTGTAAAAGCATTTAGGCTTCATTACAAGACGCGCGGTTTATCACCGCTCCATCTGAGAACAGCCGTGGTGTTTTTTAGCTCCTGTGTCTCTTTTACTCAAAAACTATTACAAAAGAGATCATTATTTTTAATAACTTGGTTATTTATTATGATTAAAAGTAAGAGGAGAGATGGAGAAGAGCAGAGGAGGAACTGCAGGCTGGATGGGGAAGCACTGTATATTTTCTGTTAACAGAAATCGACCAGCTTTTGTGATCCTTCAAAATAAACCATCCTTTTCCAGCAGCAGAAACAACTTTATTGTGGCAGAGCCTGAAAGGAAAGGCATCAGCGCTGCACTGAGGAACTGACAGTAGACTGTGAGATGCTCTTAGACTGTCATAAAAAGTTTCGATGTAGAGTACTCACAGAGTGGCAGGAGGCGCAGCGCGGAGGGCGTACTCACAGAGCGGCAGGAGGAGCAGCGCGGAGGGCATTCTCACAGAACGGCAGGAGGTGCAGTGCGGAGGGCATTCTCACAGAGCGGCAGGAGGAGCAGCGCGGAGGGCGTTCTCACAGAATGGCAGGAGGAGCTGCACGGAGGGCGTACTCACAGAGCGGCAGGAGGAGCAGCGCGGAGGGCATTCTCACAGAACGGCAGGAGGAGCAGCGCGGAGGGCGTACTCACAGAGCGGCAGGAGGAGCAGCGCGGAGGGCATTCTCACAGAGCGGCAGGAGGAGCAGCGCGGAGGGCATTCTCACAGAACGGCAGGAGGAGCAGCGCGGAGGGCATTCTCACAGAACGGCAGGAGGAGCAGCGCGGAGGGCATTCTCACAGAACGGCAGGAGGAGCAGCGCGGAGGGCGTTCTCACAGAATGGCAGGAGGAGCTGCACGGAGGGCGTACTCACAGAGCGGCAGGAGGAGCAGCGCGGAGGGCGTTCTCACAGAGCGGCAGGAGGAGCAGCGCGGAGGGCATTCTCACAGAACGGCAGGAGGTGCAGTGCGGAGGGCGTACTCACAGAGCGACAGGAGGAGCAGCGCGGAGGGCATTCTCACAGAACGGCAGGAGGTGCAGTGCGGAGGGCGTACTCACAGAGCGACAGGAGGAGCAGCGCGGAGGGCATTCTCACAGAGCGGCAGGAGGAGCAGCGCGGAGCTATTGCGCAGAGGTCGAGCGCATAGAGGTCGCAGGTGCTCAGCAGCAGCAGCGTGTGTTGGTGGGACTGAAGGAGGAGACGAACGCAGTTCTAGTTTTGTCTGGTGTCACTCTGAAAAGCCCATCTTTGTTGCCATGGTGATATTGTTGCCTAAAAAGTTGAATGGGCAGTGTATTTAGACAACAATGAAGATTGAGGTCATTGTTCTTTAAACGTTAATGTTGCAGGCTAATAACCTTCCTGAAAACCTACAGCACAGCAAACTTCCTCTGTTTTTTAATGACTGGATGTTCTACAGCACACAACAGGAATCACCAGAGAAGATCTGAGAGGAACAGAACCAGAGGCAGTGTAATAGCCCAAAAAAATAAAAAATAAAATAAAAACAGCCTAATAACACAGCAATATCCTTTTAAAAAGTAGGGACGCTTGGTCTGTTTAAATACAGGTATTTTTAATTAGATTATTACCACCTCGCATATATTTACAAACAGATTTTGTTAGTTTTTATAGTTCTAGCTATTTTTTTTTTTAAAGCTCAAGGAACAGTGTATTTTTATCACCTCTGGTACTTTTTACCTGTGAATTATAGACAAAAAAAATTGCAACTTTTAGCGCAACCTCTAAGAAAATCCTTTGCAAAATCATGTATTTTATCCTGCAACAATCACAAAAATTGCCTGCCAAATCCTGGAGGGACTGATTGTTTTACTCACTCTATAGTCAGTGAAAACACTTTAAAATGCACCAGGATACAGCAAATATTGTCTGTTATATTGATTTGTTTCCCTGAGGGAGGACCCCCAGACCCCCCAGGAAATTTGTTCCATACTTAACCTCTGTGAGTCACAACTTTCTCTCCTGTGAGCTGCAGACATCATGGCTTAGCTCCTAACTTACTTAAACCATAAAAAGATCTCTGACTCCATCCAAATAACTGTCTTCAGAACAGAACAGAAGATAATTCACATTTTTTGTATTTGTCCTATAATAATAATCTGCCATGTGCCACCACAGTAAAATGACAGGACCCGGCTGGCCCCCCCAGTAAAAAAATTCTGGCTACGCCCCTGGCAGTGACAGTGTATAATAAAAAGGTTGTTTTAATGGGAGTCAATGGCACAAAAAAATGTCTTAGGGGTAAAGGTGTGACAATGTTTTTAGACGCCTTTGTAAGAGGATTAAAAAAAAATTAAAAAATCCTGAAATCTGAAAATTCATTCAAAAATACACCTGAGGCAAAATCTATGACATCTGAATCAACTCAGCAAAAGTTATTCACCAAAAAATGTTACAAAACAACACCAAATGTCTTAGGGGTGTAGGAGGGTTAAAATAAAGTGATAACAATGTATTGTATATTTTGTTTGTTTTCTCCTCACCCTGACAGAGGGCAGATCATTTCTTTGAGGGAAGTTAGAAACAGTTGATATAGAGCTAAAAATAAATGCTTTGCCTTTTCTGAACTTGTATTGAGTATAATTTATGAAAAACTGTTCACAATTTTAGGATTTCTAAGGTAATAAACCATAAAAGGAGACACGTGGCTGTTGCCTTCTATTAAATACACATAAACACATTTTCAAGGATGCTTGAACAGAGAGGAAAGAATTAAAAGCCGGAGTTTGCTCTGCAGTGACAGTTAGTGAGACTTCTTCATACGCCTTGTTGTCCCATCACTCCCATGTGAATCTGTGAGTGAGAGGCTTTAGGTGAGTATCCAATCACAGAGGAGGTTGTCTGCGAGAGTGCAGCGCTGTCACAGCCTGCTGCAAAGAGGACGAAGAGGAAACAAAATGACAGAAGCTGCGAAGAGATCCTCAAAGACCGACTTAAGATTAAGCAAAAGTTTGTGCTGCCAACAGTAAAATGCAGGACTCAGCTCTAATTAGCCCAACGTGTCATTTGGAGTCATGCACAAAGTCAACTTATTTTATCCTCCCTGAAGTTAAAGCAGAGGCAGCCCCCCCCCCCAAACAAATCCCACCCTGAATGTAGATAAGGTTTGCCTCTGACACTGATCACATGTGTTTGTTTGTTTTGTATAATTCCTTTCTGTCAAATGTTACTCTGTCTCTCTCAGTCTCTCCAGCTCCAGACACCAATACAAACCAAGATGGAAACATCACATTACAGTGCACTCTAAGGAAATACTGTAGACAGTGTGACGTTGGAAGTCTCCGCTGGTTGAACATAAATGGGACAGTCCTGTCTGGAGATGGTGTAACTCAGAATAACTGTGAGTCTTATCTGACTGTGGAGCGTCAGAGTCAACACAACAGAAAATACACCTGTCAGTATCTGAAGGGCAGTAAAGTACAGATCTCTGCAGACTTCAGCTTTGAGGTCGACACAGAGAGAGTCCAACCTGGAAATTCAGATGAAGGTACAAACACATTCACTACATTAACAACACACTAGAAATAAAACACAATGAGGTTAAAGCAGGACTGAGTATGAACTAAAAGTTCTTGTATCTTTGCAGGTTTGCTGTTCAGACACGTCATTGCGAGTCTGGGTTTAGCCGCTATGCTAACGTCTGTCACTGCAGTTCTGATCTGGACCAGGACTAAAGGTGAGACTGATCTGAGAACAGTACAGAATGGGTCAAAGAAAAGAGTTGTGCTGTGGAGCTGAAGACTTTTTATTTTTTATTTTTTCAGGGCTGAAAACTCAGAGGAACCAAGGCCACGTGAGTTTGACACAAGACCATTACATTAAACACATACAACCAGGGGTGAAAGTAAGCCGGTACGGCCCGGTACTACGTACCGGCATAAGATTTAGAGGGGGTACGCAGTACCGGCTAGAAAGAGATCAGCTGTTCGACCGGTCTTGGCAGCTTTTATACACATTAGAAAGTAGCGGGGACCGCGGACGCTTTTATGAGGAAAAAAAAAATCTCTGACGCTAAAGCATGTGAACCAGGCAGTGCTTTATCTCATCATATCTGTGTTTGTGTGTTTTTTAGTGGCTTATGATCGCTCCGTGATGTGATTTAATGCACAGAATGTCCCTCTCCCCTCTCATCATTCACTGATTGTCTCGCTTCCTTAAACAAACGCATTGAGCATGCGCGTCTTAAGCCCAAAGCACACCTGGAGTGCCGCCTTAAATTACACCAAACGCTTGAGAAGGTTTTAATCAGTGGTCCTCAACCCGGCGATTATGATCTACCGTTGATCGTAAAAGCAGTCCGGGTAGATTGCGGAGCCATGTCTTTCCAAATAAAGTCATTTGCCTATGGCTTTTGAATGACACGCAGATGGATCAGTCTGAGATTCCGGCCGCTCTGAACACTGCCATGGGGCTGACGCACACAGACACACACGCACACACACACATACACACACACACAGACACACACACACACACACACACACACAGGAGGAGAGGCAGCGGTATCAGGGAGGAGACAGGTGAGGAAGGTGTCAGAGCCTGATGTATGGCACCTGTTTGCTTTGTTTTTGTCCTTCAGTAGTTTGTTGTTGCCGTGCGTGAGGAAAGCTGACTTTGTCAAAGTCTCACAAGCTCCTCCCCTGAGCGTTACCATGGAGCTCCTCTCACTCATCAATGTTACTAAAATAATGCTGAGCTTTGATGATTAGCTTCATTGATACTGCAGTTTAATTCAGGCATAATTATAAATATAGTAGGCCTATTATAATCCATAATAATCAGCAGTTTTAGGAAATGATGGAATGTTGTAAATATCACTGACAAAAATGCTACATTGATTAGATTCAGTTATTCCTGTCCTGAGTTGATAATTAATGTTTATCATTTTAGTTTAATAAAATGTGACTTTATTAAAGTGGTTATTTCTATTTTTATTTTCATGTTTAACCACTGCAATAATAATAGCCTTGATAAATGCCCACCATGTTTAATAGAAATAAGGGGTGAAAAAAATAAAATAAAGCAAGATCTTCTGGCCTTGATGACTTTAAAAGTAGATCGCAAGCTGAAAAAGGTTGGGCACCACTGGTCTAGACAGAACTGTTGCTCAATACTAATGGTAATTTATATTTTGTTTATTGATTTTAGCCTATTTTTTTTGGTGTATATTGTTGTGTCAGAATTTCATTGCCCCCTCTTTATTTAATATGGACCCCCCATTGCCCCCTCAATGATATTTGTCTGGAGCCGCCCCTGTCTATAGCAGGTTATTAGCGAGTTAGCGACAGAAAGGAGTTTCCCTGTGCTCTGACTGCAGCAGGAGTCGGGAGCTGCTGCCTGTGTTCCCCCGAGCAGCAGCTACTGTCCCTCAGTGTTTACAGCTGTGTGTCTGTGTCACACGGAGCAGAGAACCATCTTTGTTACTGCAGAAGTACGGGGGCCATGTGTTTTCAGCCACCGCCGTGCGCCTCATAGAAAACAATAGGGGCATATTTTTTGACGTGTGTCCGGTGTGTGTTGGCCTTTATAGGGTGCGTTTGATTTGTTTTCAAACGCACCTTGTATAAACCATGTCTATATTTTTCATTTATAGTCAAGATTCATTCTTAACCTCATATATATCTGCTTTTTCTGCTATTAAAAATATATATGTAGGCATAATTTGTTATAGTACCAGCATAAGCAAAAATCTACTTTCACCCCTGCATACAACACTATGGACCCTTTTAGTGTAAAAATGTAAAATGTAAAATGAACGGCTGTGCTCCAAAGAATGATGCCACAAGTTAAAGTAGAAGTCTTTCTTTAGTTCACAAGCTGTTACTGTGGAAACTTATTGGAAATGAAGTTAGAAATAAGAAATTAACCTGTTTGTAAAAATAAGTGTGTGTGTAGTTAGAGCCATAGTTGAGTCCAAATGAGCGGCCCATAATTACCTGTTTGTTTAAACATTTCTTCTCTACAGGACCACACTGGTGATGTTACAGTGGTTTATGAAAACATGGGGGAATCTTCTGCCTCTGTCAGATTCACCAGATCTACAGCTTCACCATCGGCTGAACCATAAACCAACTCACCAGACACTGTTCCCAACATTATCCCACATGTCTGATATATACAAACTTCTTTATTTAACAGCCTAAAAGTTATAACAATGCTTCACATTTCCATCTCTGCCTCTCTGTTCATTTCTATTAGACAGTGTAACATACTTTTGATTCAAAGTAATGCACAGAGTTGAGTAGTTTAATGCTGTTTGTCTTTTGCTCATATTTTAGAAGTTCAGGATTAAACAAAGCAACTCCAAACATCGTTAAAACTTGGACTGACTTCAGTGTTGTGTGCTGCAACCCCAACAGCACCCCCTGCAGGTTAAACCATGTCACAGTCATAAGGTTACATTTCCTATAGAACTGGGCTATACCTTGCTCTTTTATCAAACATTAAAAAGTCTTATGTGATATATATTTTTATGTTTTCCCTTATATTCATCTGTATTATTAAATGTTATTGTTTTTACTAAAGTTTTTACTTTTCACAAATGTTTGCCTTTGCTATTTTTATGAACAACACAAGACACTAATGAGTGAACACACGTTAAAGCTGAGACAGAGTCTGTGTGTCTCCAGTTCTTGAATATTTTCTTTATTTCTGATCCTTGATTCCTAACACTAGTCCTGGTTCTGCACAGACAGTTGTATTGGCAATGGCTCCCTCTGCTGGTGGGAGTAAAATCAGATGTGTGTGATGTGTGACTTGTATGAGGAAAAGTACAGAAAGTAATCTGAGTTTACACAACATAGAGCGCTGGATTTCTTCTGAAAACACAAACCAGGAGAATTTAACCTATTGTACATGTTTTAGGTTGATGAGGAAACCAGAGGAAACCCACCCAGACACAGGGAGAACATGCAAAGGCCCCACACAGTCCGGGAATCAAACCCAGGACCTTCTTGCTTTGAGGGGAGAGTGCTAACCACTCTGCCACCTGGAGTTGTGTTTTGTCTCATTTGCCACGCCTGTTTGAGTAATTCTGTGTTTTCTGGCGCTGAGTTTCTGAGGCCTCAGAAAGCTTGATTTCACAAACTCCACCTCTCCCACAAAGCCCCGCCCACTCCAGGAAGCACTGACCAATCAACAACAAGCCCTCTACATCCAGTCTGCTCTCATTCATTTACTCAAAAAAAGTGTTCAGTTGTTTCCACTGATTCCTCAGAGACTTTTTTTTTTTATTTTGTAGTAAAAAGGCGTCATACAAAAAGTTAAAGGAAATAAAAACCTTTTTTCCCTCTGTGTTCAAAAGACAGCAACACTCTGCACTCTCTTGCACTCTGCTGCCCTTTCTGCTGGCCGCATGTCAGCTGACCTGCGATCACAAACTACGAGGCTTATGCCTCATACGTTTGTATTTAGTCCAGTAACTGTTATTAATATTTGTATGACATTATTATATGTATTACATTATTAAAATACTGACTTTTACTTAAGACTTTATGAGATTAAGAGTCTTAAGTAGTTGGGAAGTTGCAGACCAGAACTATATTTCCTCCACTGTTTACTCTCCGTGTGGTGCAGAGCATTTGCAGAGTGCACAGCGCCATCTGTTGGACAAATATGCAAATTACAGTTTATTCACATCCATTGCTGTTTCCTTCACACCTCAGCACATTTGTGTTTTTGTTTTTGTGTAAACGAGTGCTAAAGGTTGTATAACATGCTGCTGATCTAGAGATGACCAGGATTGGTTTAAAAATATGAATACAAGTATAATGCAGTACTGCCCCTTTAAGAAAAGCTAACAGTACACAGCAGAAATTTCCATTCATTTCAAACATCCCTCTCTTCTGTGACAGTGTCTGCAGGTCTGGACAGTTGGATATTACAGGCCATTTGCACTTTTATCACTGAATTAATTATACAAATAACTGCACGCACAGAAGCACTGCCTCCTTTATTTATATGCTCAGGTTTGGAAGAAACTATATTTGTTTGTTCTGTTTGATTTCAAATAGAAAATACTGCCACCAAATCTCACCCAGTGTCCATCTGTGGGCACTGCAGGATAATACTCTTTTTCATGCACAGACAGAAGATACATTTCTCAAATAAGGCCACAAACAGAAATGATCCGCCCTCGTCCCATTGTTGCCTCTTGTGCAGAGATTAAACCCAGTGCCTTCTCTCACTTCAGTAACTTTTATCATATGAAGCCTGAGATTATTGAAATATCCATCTTTCCATCCATCTTCTTCCGCTTATCCGGGGTCGAGTCGCAGAGGCAGCAGTTTTACTGAAATAATACTTTCTTTATAGTGAACTGTAAACAGCTACTGGCTCAGTCGGTGGATCTGACTCTACAGCTGTGGATTGTGTGAGATTAATAAGCTCCTATTTCCCATTTTTTTAACAATTTGGCACGTCAGTAAAAAAAGCTAACTGCGGGGTTGATGGTTCGATTCCCACTAAATTGTGCACTGCTGTTGTGTACTTGGGCAAGACACTTCCCTCCACTTGCCTCCAGTGTGTGGCCCTGGTGTATGAATGTGTTTGGTGGTGGACAGAGAGGCGTCATTTAACAAAAAGTGCTTTAGGTGTCTAGAAAGGTGCATTATTATTTTCATTATTATTATTATTATTATTATTATTATTATTATTATTATTTAGTGACAGTTCAGTGGACCAGCCTCTCCATGACTCTTTTACCGACTTGGTTCACTTAAATAACCTCCTGTGCTCTTTGTGCTGCCTCGTCTTGTCTCTTCTAACCCTGTAACCGTTAGTTCCTCTGTGGTGTCACTGCTGTGGTGTGAACTACGTCAGACTGAAGTGGGTGAGGCAAGAGGGTTTCAAGAGAAACTCTACCACAAAATGAGGAAGAGACGCTGACTTTGGCCAAGTTACAAAGACAAGTCTCACGGACTGTTGCAGAAACTGCACTAAACATGGTTTTAATTGCAATAGTCTTTTGCAATCAGGATATTTTGTGTTTTCTTTTATTAATAAAAATGTATTTGATCTCATTATAATATTACCTTGAGGTATTCAAAGTATTTCCTTTTGCTAAAAATAATTAATAATTACATTACAAGTTACAAGTTAAAATATGCATTTTGCATTAAGTGTTTATAAATATAAGATAAATTCATAGTTCATAGTAGTTCATTTCTAAGCTAAAAAAAAAAAACAGGTATATTTTTATTTCATGGTTTTCTCATGAAGTTTAGGTGTACTACAGAAGACCGGAAGCGCAGAAGAAGAAAAAAAACACGAGACGCGCGAAGGACTGAGCTGTAACGGCCGAGCGCTGAGATGGCGTGTGCTCGTCTGGAGACTTTATAAAAATACTTAGTGCTAACTTTCAGCAAGCCTGGACTATTGTTCCTTGCTCCACAGGACCGCGGAGGACTTCATGGCCGACCCGCAAGGAGAGGCAGTAAGTTTGAACTATTTTCCAAGGACTGAGCTGCGAGAGCTAAGCTAAGCTAATTAAGCTAGGCTAAAGCTAGCGCCGCCACTGTCTGTGTGGATTATAGGGATGCACCGATACCACTTTTTTCAAACCGATACAAGTACCTCCATTTGAGTACTTGCCGATACTGAGTACCGATACGAGTACTTATATAGGAGTTACTTTATAGTTTATACAGTTACACTGCTGTATCTCATTCATCCCATACTGTGGCGTCTTTTGCCGTCTATCCTCGCTCTGCAATGCTAAGTTATTTTTACAACAGAGTGGTTTGAACACAACTAACCACTGCTAAACTTTGCTCAATATGGACATGTTGTACCTCATTTTAAAGCTTAGATTCTCCTCTATCCAGTCGCTAAAATCGTTTTAAAGACAGATTGAGCATCTGAACATAACCAGCGGAGATTCGCCAGGACCCACAGCAGCTAACACAATTAGCAATGATACTCCTTATGTTTTCTCAGACAACAACTGTTTCAGACTCCGCGCTGGTATCATTTTCTGGACAATTAGAACAAAAAATGGATAACTGTTTAAGTTTTAGGACTCATGTATGTTTTGGGATGTCTGGTTGAGCAGAACGTAGACTCAGCTTTGCTTTTATCTCTGTACAGTTCACTTTGAAATCCTTCTACACTTCTCTCACTGCTCAGCTGAGAGGTGAATGTCATGTGACAGAGCTGTAAAGCATCGGGCCACTTTTATGAATACAAGTATGAGTACTTGGACATGGTATTGGTACTGATACTGGATACTGGTGCATTCCTAGTGGATTACCTGGTTAAAGACTGAGAGGGAGGAGAGACGGTGTGGCCGGAGATCCAGCAGCTCACCTGTGCCGTAGGACGACAGCCAGGGAGGTGGGATTCTTTAATGCTCCTTGGATCGTGAGGACGAGGGAATTCTTCAGACTGGTAGGATTATCGTTTTCATTCTTCAATAAAGGATATGTGCTCCAACGCACATCAACAAACTTAATCACAAACTTGCATAAAAACACTAAGAGTGCACTCTAAACAAAACTCTAAATCAAAAGCTCTAAACGTTGTCTAAACGCTGGGTAATTTCGTTCCGTGTTAAACTTTTTTTTTGCATTCAGCACAAATACAAAAGCTAAAACGTGTTTATTGCGTGTGTTCATCATTTCTACATTCTAAAACTGTACACTGTAAAAAATAAATAAGCACAGGTTAACTTGTATCACAAGGTACTTATTCTGAATTAATTCATTATTATTATTTCTGGTGAGCCTCTTATTAATTATTTTAAGCATGAGAATCATATGTTACCCTAGACACAGTTTTTATCGGAATGTCTCTTTCATCATAGTGTCATTGGAGTTTAAAGAGGTCCTATACCAAATAGTTATTCCCTTAATATAACGAGTCGGGTCGTGAAAGGGTTACATAATAAATTTCATTTTACTGTTTTTTATCTTCCTGCTTCAGTTTAAAGGTAAGACTTTGTTATTATGGTTTTGTTTTACCAGGTTTTCTTGATGATGTGTTTAAGCTGTGAGACAGGAAGAGAACAAACATATATTTGCAAATGTCACATGTACAGTCAGTAATAGTTTAATGTAAAATTGCTTGACTCCGGTCTGCAGTGGTCAGGTAGAGAGAGCCAAACACCACTATGCAAAATGTCAGGACTACTCCTGTTTATAAAAAAAACATGTTCTTAAAATACTTTTGCATGTAAGTAGTTAGTTATTAGTGTGAACAAGCTGAGAGGGCTGGACATGTACAGAGGAGGGACAGTGATGGGTAGAAGGATGAGGCTGAGGTTAGAGCTGGAGGCCTAGAGGAAGACCAGAGAGGAGGTTTATGGATGTAGTGACAGAGGACATGAAGTTATTTTGTGTGAGAGAAGAGGATGCAGAGGAGAGTGGCTTTTATACATTTATTATGCATATATTCAGATGTTTTTAAACACAAACACAATCTGGTGCCATTTGGTGATTGCTCATTTGTTGTATTCTTTGCAGGGATCAGTGGAGAATCTCATTTTTTCTTCAGAGCTGGACAAGACGCCACACTGCCCTGTGAGGAAGCAAAGGTCCATCATCCACCTAACTCTGTGGTCCACTGGTTTTACTATAAAGACACTCACTCTCATGGTATTGACAGAATAAGAGATGGACAGATTGTAAAGAACAGTCCTGGGAAAAGCCTCAGAGTTTCTACCCAGCTCACTTCCTGGACAAAGATGGGAAGTTTGAGAAGTGAGACGCCTTCATGCCTTTCTCTGCAGGTTTGCACAAATATACAATGAACTTTAAGAACAACTGACTTCAGCTTCTCCAACTTCAAAACTCCTCTCAGAGCAAGAGTGTGTTCCATAGAAGAGCTAAAGCTAAACCAGGACTAAACTGGGTCTAAGTCATGGTCGAAACCAGGTCTCAACTCCTCTTTGTGCAAGTGTGTGTTTCATAGGAGGTGTGTTTTTTATACTGTTCCTCATTTATACATATAGTAGTAGTAGCAGTAGCAGTAGTAGTTCCAGTCGTAGTAGTAGTAGTAGTAGTAGTAGTAGTAGTAGTAGTAGTAGATTAAACTAAACACCTTAATGTGTAATATGGGGCTTTTCTTTATTTCAGTGTTAAAGCCTCATGTTCAGGAACAAACTGGACCAAAACCTCAACACAGAAAAAAATGTGTCCCTTAAACTTTTTCACATTTTTTACCTCTACATTTTAGGAGCACACAACAAACTTCCTGTTTATCTTTTTCATTTGCACTCAGAACTGCAAACGTCTTCACACATCACTCTTGTCCGTTTATTTTTAGCATCTGTGTTACTTCCTTGCACAGCAGAACTCACCAACCACACACTGCAACACAAACATTACTCTGTGATCATAGAGTCATTAGAAAGAAGAAGAACTTAGAGTGCTTTGAGTTAATCATTTTTTGTTGTTGTTGCATTTTTTTTCTTTTTTGCAACTCTTTTTATCACATTGTTGCACTTCTTGTCCTTGTATGTGGTGTGTTATGGTTTGAATGACGTCATCTCAAGTGGGCGGTCAGTGATGAATATTCATGTGTTCATTATGACCACAAAGAGGAAGAGACAGTTCTTTAGTTCAGTCGCAAAGACAAGGGTTTTATAAGAAGGACTAACAGTAAAGAATCTAAAATGTCTTTAATGAATGTGGTCTTTTTGGTTTATGTCTCTCTGCTCCAGTTTGAAGGTAAGATGGACATTTTGTGAAGCTATTTTAAGTTCTGTTGCTGATTCTCATCATGTTTTCTAGTGTAGTGTGAACCAGGAAATGGTGAATGTACCATGCAAATACGTAAAAGATGTTTTGTAGATTCTTGTATTTGATTTATTGATACTCAGTCTGTCTATGACTCAGAAATATAAGTTTAATTGTTCATATGCAACTTCAAACATTCATCCAGAGCTTCAGCCTACAACAGTGGCCATTAGTGATTTCTGATTGGAGCAAACTCAAGTCACGCAAAACTGCGATCAAGCCAGCCGGCGTTTGTACAATTACACAAGAAGTACACAGTAAAAGTACTTCATGCTCTCAGTGGTAGTAGTACTGGATGTACTTAATAGGTTTAAGCAGGTTTCATTGCAAACCTTTTTGAAATAAGTTTTTTATTCAACTTCAAAATCTTATTGAGTCTATTTGTACACATTACTATGTACTTTGAAGTACAATTACACAAAAAGTACACAGTAAAAGTACTTCATGCTCTCAGTGGTAGTAGTACTGGATGTACTTAATAGGTATAAGTGAGTTTCATTGCATACTTTCTTGAAATAGGTTTTTTATTCAACTTCAAAATTAGCATATTTTGTCTATTTGTACACATTACTATGTATTTTGAAGTACAATTACACAAAAAGTACACAGTAAAGTTACTTCATGCTCTCAGTGGTAGTAGTACTGGATGTACTTAATAGATATAGGTGAGTTTCATTGCATACTTTTTTGAAATAGGTTTTTTATTCAACTTCAAACTTAGCATATTTTGTCTATTTGTACACATTACTATGTACTTTGAAGTACAATTACACAAAAAGTATAAAGTAAAAGTACTTCATGCACTCAGTGGTAGTAGCACTGGATGTGAGTCCCGCGAATAGGCGGAGACGCGAATCGGCGGAAGACGCGAACAACGCAGATTCATGTTCAATGCTCTGGTCGCGGAAGTTGAAAAATTTGAATTTCTGCGAACATTCGCGGCGCGTTAACCAATCAGGGACCTGCTGTAGCAAAGACGTGGTTACGTACGACGTAACAGGAGGAGATCCCTGCCTCGGAGATCCAGCAAAACAATCATCGAGGCTTCAGAGTGAACCCAGAGATAAAAGCTACAGCCTACAGCAGCTCTTTGACTTTTATGAAGACAGGAAACAAAAACAGCCCTGATAGAAAACACTATAAAAATAAAATAAATATGGCTGTTTAGGCTTTGTGTGACTGTGGTTATAGCTGTTATCTGTGATACAAGCCTGTGACAGAGGCTCACTCTGATCATTGTGACATCAAGAACACACAAATAAATACAATTAAATATAAAGGGGGGTTAACTTTACCAAAATAGCCTATTGAGATGTGTTTGTTATATTAGCAGTTATTGCACTCTCCAGAACAACAGAAAATACAGAGCCTGGGACAAGACCAGACCCCAAAACCACTAGAGAGAGCTAATGTACAAGAAATAACCCCAGACTGTCTCAGCTCTGTCTCTGGGGTTAACGCTGCTGTACATCAATAGTGTCCTGGGGAGAGGTCCTTGTAGACACAGGTGACCAAGCCGAGACAGGCTCATTTGGGAGTAGCCTTAGCGGCCATGCCCCTCATTTGACGCAAATGAAGCGTCCAATTCACTCGAGCGAATGATGCGAGTGAATTCAAAACAGTCACGCATCCAACTAGACGCGAATGACGCGAATTTGACGCCTGATTCGCGTCCGGTGTGAATGTACCATAAGAAAACAAATATGAAGCACTGGTGCCATAAAGAAACAGGTGACGAGACCAGCAGAGGGCAGCAGAGTTAAGAGTGTTACGGTCTTGTCAACACAAACAAAGAGAAAAAAGTTTTTTATTTTTTTTAACTTTTTGTACAATGCCATTTTATTTTTACATTACATTTTACATTTTTTGAATAAATGAATGAGAGCAGACTGGATGTAGAGGGCTTGTTGTTGATTGGTCAGTGCTTCCTGGAGTGGGCGGGGCTTTGTGGGAGAGGCGGAGGTTTGTGGGCCTCAGAATGACTGTGCCAGAGAATACAGGATTACTCAAACAGGGTGTGAATGAAACAACTCCAACAAACAAACAAACAAACAAACAAACACAACTCCAGGTCTGTTTTTGATGAGGGAACAATATAACATGGGAGACAGAGAGGAAAAGTGGCTTTTGCAGATTCTATCCCCATCAAGCCCACAGCAGCTAAACAATACAGACACGTTTCACAAATAAAATGCTGAGCAGCAGTTTAGGATTTAGGCTTTGAGGGCAAAAGGAATAAAGAGATGTTTGTAGATGTTTCTCTGAGCACAGGGAAGTCTGTATCTTTGTCCAGATGGAAGAAGCTGAAAGTGATGGGAAAGTGCTTTACTGTAGAGCTGTGACATTTGAGTCTGGTGTGGCCTCTGAGTTTACTGTTTTTACAATCCTGGAAAGTTTTGATTTGTTTTTGACAGTGAACTGACCAAACCATTAAATATCAGTATACTCTCTATCAAAGACTGATAAACCTGTGTTAAAATATGACCACTGTCTCCAAAACCTCTCAGTTTTAGTAACAGAAAAAGTCTTTGCTGTGCTTTTTGTAAACGTAGTCCACATGTTCACTGAAGGTAAGGAAAGGAAAATAATATGCAGAAGGAGAAACAGCATTTTGTTTTCCTGTACATTTCAAGAATTACACAAAGCCACTCACTTCTTTGACAGTTTTAAGTGTCAGATAATATCAGTAATATCAGTAGTGGTCTATGAGAACAGAGAGAGGGCAAAAACTAAAGACAGTGAACCTAAACAGCTTTGTTTCACTGTGAAGGAGCTGCACACTGCTGCTTTTATAATGTTAAGCATAAAAAGAAGATGTTTTAAATACAAATAAAAATACAAATTAATTGCGTTCAAGAGCATGCAGCAAAATACTAGACTGGAAAAACCAGAGCTGTAAGTGACTGATCTTTTGTTTTTTACAGGAGTCAGTCCAGAGACAGTCTACGTCTATTGTTACCACAGAACTGGAGAAGACGCCTCTCTGCCCTGTGACAGATTAAAACTTCAGGGTCCAACCTGCTCCACTGTGGACTGGTTTTACTCTAAAGATGGATTTAACCCTTTAACCAGAGTCAGTAAAGGTCAGGTTGTGAAGGACAGTCCCAGTTCCTCCAGGCTGACTCTGAACTCTGACTGTTCTCTGAACATTCACAACATCACTGAAGAAGACTCTGGGTTATTCGTCTGTCGTCTGTCAGATCAGAGAAATGATTTTGACACAAATGTGTATCTGAGTGTCCTCACAGGTGAGTCACCTTTAAACCCTGTAATAAAGTGACTAAATCACAGTCTATATCACACACAGGAACAAACTAACTCTGCACCTGCCTTTACCTTCACACATGATAAATCCAATGCAGTGCTACAAACAGAGCTAGAAAATGAGGCCTTACTAACAGTGGAGTTTGTGATGTAGATAAGGTTTGATTTAGTAATGTGGTGCATTGTATTGTTTTTTTTTTTTTATAGTATTTGTCAACCTGGATGTGTAACCATGACCCTACATAGATTAGTGATGTAATTGATTAGTGATGTAATTGATGCTTCTGTGTGTGAAACAAAAAATGGCTAATTTTCAGATTAATTTAACACAACAATCATAAGGCTGTTGGATATAAACGTTACCTTGATGGGATTTGTAACTTTTGTGCAAAAATAAAGTGTCACTTGCACACCTGCGCATAAAACTTAGCGCCTCATTAAATATGCACAAGGTTAATTTGCATAACAAATTAGGCACAAACAAACTAAAGCGAATGATAAACGTTGTGGCTGTGTTATTAGCTTTGTTTAGCTCGTTTCATCCTTAAATCACAAATATATAGTAGTAGTGGAGAAGGCTGCGTGTCTGCCCTCTGTCTGTCCTCTGCTCTCTCTGCCCTGTCACCGTGCACCGAAAGAGGAGGGCGAGTCGCAGCCCAAATGAATTCATTCACAAGTTACAGAAAGCAAAAAAGGCGAGGGAACTCTATACACATTTTCAAAGATGCTTGAACAGAGAGGAAAGAATTAAAAGCCGGAGTTTGCTCTGCAGTGACAGTTAGTGAGACTTCTTCATACGCCTTGTTGTCCCATCACTCCCATGTGAATCTGTGAGTGAGAGGCTTTAGGCGAGTATCCAATCACAGAGGAGGTTGTCTGCGAGAGTGCAGCGCTGTCACAGCCTGCTGCAAAGAGGACGGAGAGGAAACAAAATGACAGAAGCTGCGAAGAGATCCTCAAAGACCGACTTAAGATTAAGCAAAAGTTTGTGCTACCAACAGTAAAATGCAGGACTCAGCTCTAATTTGCTGAACGTGTCATTTGGAGTCATGCACAAAGTCAACTTATTTTATCCTCCCTGAAGTTAAAGCAGAGGCAGCCCCCCCTCCCCCAAACAAATCCCACCCTGAATGTAGATAAGGTTTGCCTCTGACACTGATCACATGTGTTTGTTTGTTTTGTATAATTATTTTCTGTCAAATGTTACTAACTCTGTCTCTCTCAGTCTCTCCAGCTCCAGACACCAATACAAACCAAGATGGAAACATCACATTACAGTGCACTCTGTGGAGATACAGGGAACTTCCTCCTTGTTCAGATCACAGCTTTCATTGGTTGGACCAGAACACTGCTGTCCTGTCTGGAGATAAGATCAGACAAACAAACTGTGTGTCTTATCTGACTGTGGAGCGTCAGAGTCAACACAACAGAAAATACACCTGTCAGTATCTGGAGGACAGTAAAGTACAGATCTCTGCAGACTTCAGCTTTGAGGGCGACAATAAGAGTGACCGACCTAAAAGTTCAGGTGAAAATACAAACATATTCAGTACATTATCATAACACTAAAAATAAAAATATACAAATAAACACAACAAAAGTAAACATTATTGTGATAGGAATGTGGATAATTAACAAACAGATAATATGGTTCATGTTCTTTACACAGAACCAACACAGCACAGAGTAAAACAATGAGAAAAAGCCAAAAGCCACAAAAATACATTTAATGCTGTAATGGTCAACATTTTAGTTTTTTATTTTCATCTCTCATCCAAGAGACTTTCTGTCTGATTCTGAATTAAACTGGTGAGAGCTGAGTTTTATTCTCTATGGAGGGAGGAGTTTAGACCTGAAACCTAACTGTATTGGTCTAGAGTGGAAGAAAGCCTTACGCTAGTGTCAGAGTGGTTAGCAGTCATGTGACCTCTGCTGATAGTTTATTTTGTGACAGCCTGACTTGTGTTTTAAATATTTTGCAGCGTATCTGACAGAGCTCATGTACATCATCTCTGGAGCAGTGGTCTCTCTGTTGGTGCTTCTGGTTGTTGTTGTTGTGGTGTTTTTCAAAATAAAATCCAAGAGGAGCCCTCCACAAACCACTGAAGACACTGAAGGTACAGACTCTGTTCACTTTGTAAATGGACAATATCTGTGGTGGCATAGTTTGTGTGAAGTTTGGACTGGACTGCCTTATCACAGGGTTTTTCTTTGTTTCTGTGTTGTTTGCAGTTTACTCACAACCAACTGATCTGGAGGTGAGTACATTTTACAATTTCATCTTCAAAAATTTTTTAACACACATATAAGTATTGTAGCACTATAGGCTCATATCAAGTGGAGAAGGGTCCTGACCTTCTTATGTAATGATAAAAACCAGTGGTTTCCGAAGTGTGATTCCCTTATTGTTTTATTCTGACTCAATTTTTATGGAACCAAAATGATTTTTTTTTTTTAAATATATTTTATAATTTTTATTTTATTATTTCTTTTTTATTTATTATTTAACAATATTCTTTAAAAACCATATTCTGCCTCCCTGTGACCCACTGTTGGTTCTAAACCCACCAGTTGGCAACCACTGTAATGAGACCAATATGAGAATTGGTCAGAACTAGTCCCATTTAATCATTAAATCATAAAACTCTGAATACCCACAAATAGCATTTATTTAAGTATTTATTTTCTCTCCAAGAAAGGTAATAATCTCACAATCTGGAGCCTGCTGTAAAACCTGAATGGAGTGCTCCCTCTGGTGGTTATAAACTGAACTGCAGACTTAGTTTACAATTCAGTTCATGTGTATAACTGGTATTGTTTTGTTTTCAGGTTGATCCAGAGAACAATCTGACCTATGCCATGATAAACCACCAAAAACCCACTGCCAAGAAACAGGTCAGTCTTTTAACTGTTAGCTGTCTGTCTACTACAGCTCTACAGCTACGTTCACACCAAACACCAATCTGCATCCAGTTGGACGCTTGATTTACTTCATTCCTGTCAAATGAGGGGCGTGGCCACTAGGGCTCCTCCCACCTGAGTCTGTCTCAGTTTGCTCACCTGTGTCCTGTGTGGCTGAGGACTTCTCCCCAGGACACTACTGCTGTACAGCAGCATTAACCCCAGAGACAGAGCTGAGAGCCTGGACTTATTTGTTGTACATTAGCGCTCTCTAGTGGTGTTAGTGGAGTATAGGCAGCATATTTCTGTTCACAGGCGCTGTATTCTCTGTTGTTTTGGAGAGAGCTGCTTAAACGAGTTCATCTCAGGATGTGGTAAAGTCCTTTATATCCCATTGTCTTTATTTATTAAACACATATTATACACATATTACACACATATTACACACATTATACACATATTACACACATATTACACACATATTATACACATATTACACACATATTACACACACATTATACACATATTACACACATATTACACACATATTACACACATTATACACATATTACACACATATTACACACATATTATACACATATTACACACATATTACACACATATTATACACATATTACACACATATTATACACACATTATACACATATTACACACATATTACACACATTATACACATATTACACACATATTACACACATATTATACACATATTACACACATAATACAAACATTATACATATATTACTCACATATTATACACATATTATACACATTACACACATAATACACATATACACATATTACACACATATTATACACATATTATACACATATTACACACATATTACACACATATTACACACATATTATACACACAGTACACACACAGTACACACACAATACACACATAGTACACACATATTACACACGTATTACACACATATTACACACATATTACACACATATTACACACGTATTACACGTATTACACACATATTATACACATATACACATATTATACACGTATTACACACATTTACACATATTATACACACATATTACACACATATTACACACATATTATACACATATTACACACATATTACACACATATTACACACATTATACACATATTACACACATATTACACACATATTATACACACATATTACACACATATTACACACATATTATACACATATTACACACATATTACACACATATTATACACATATTACACACATATTATACACATATTACACACATATACACATATTACACACATATCATACACATGTTACACACATATACACATATTATACACACATATTACACACATATTACACACATATTATACACATATTACACACATATTACACACATATTACACACATTATACACATATTACACACATAGTACACACATATTACACACATTACACACGTATTACACGTATTACACACGTATTACACACATATTACACACATATTATACACACAGTACACACACAGTACACACACAGTACACATAGTACACACATATTACACACATATTACACACGTATTACACACATATACACATATTACACACATATTACACACATATTACACACATATTACACACATTACACACATATTATACACATATTACACACACATTACACACACATTACATAGATTTTACACACATATTACACACATATTACACACATATTACACACGTATAACCAGGCACTGGCCCAGTCATAAATAACTAAACAACCATTTATTTTCATTCTGCTTTCTATCAGGGCTGTTTTGGGAACAGATGCTTTTGATTCCTGTCTTTATAAAAGTAGAAAAGCTGTTGTAGGCTGTAGCTTAGAGCTCCAGGTTCACACTGACAGCCTCGATAAGTCCGCCATGATTGTTTTGCTGGATCTCCTCTGTGGTCACGTTAACCAATCACAGTGAGCCCCTGATTGGTTAACGTGGTGCGAATATTCACCAAAGATCAAATTTTGTTAACTACAGTGAAAAGAGGGTTGGAAACAGATTTGTGTTGTTTGCTTCATTCACAGATTTACAGGACTCTCGAGTCAAACGCTCAGTTCTTGTGATTCACGCTGTGCCATTTGCTCGATTTGTGCTGCAGGACTTTTATTTGCGTCTGAACGCACCTTTACATCGACTTAAAATGTAAATCACTCACACCAGACGCCTCATTCTTGTTCTGTGTGAACGTAGCATAAATCTGTCTCCTCTGTGTACAGGTCGTGTCATTTGATCTTTAAATGCTTGTAAAAAGTAAAGATAGATTTATATTGAGCCACTTGCTAATGTTCTCTAACCACTCACTGACAGCACACACATCTGTTTTCTCTTCTCCTGTTTATTTAAAGCAGGAGGTGGTGGAGGAGGACACAGTGACTTACTCTGCAGTCACCATTAAGACGGCAGCAGACTGCGACCACAGCGCCATCTACAGCGCCGTCAACAAAACTAAATAAGCACAAGTCTGCCCAGGGAGCCACGAAAACCAGACTGAAAAATGTATTTAACAATATATTCCAGAATCTCTTCTTCTTTTTGGCTTTTTATTCTCGATCACAACAACAACTCATCTGCCTCCTGTTGATTTGTCATCGGCCACTTAATCTGGACTAACCCAGGTCTAACCTAGGACTAGATTCAGGACTAAACCAGAACAAGATCATGTCTAAATCTGTACTAAACCAGGTCTAGAACTGAACTAGAACTAAACCAGGTCTATGCCACTGGGTCAAAACCAGGACTAAACTCTTCATTAATCTAATCAGGACTCATTAGTTCCCTTTAGAAGAGGCCACTAGTGGCAGCTGTACCACTGGCATACAGTAGGTTTTATACCAGATGCCCTACCTCTCACATCCTTCTTCATTTAGCCAGGCCTGGGACTGGCACAAAGAGTACACTGGCATGTGGCTAGTTTCTGAAATATTTTAGTACTACTGAAATGAATTTAATTTGTTTATGTTTGTTTTTTTATTTTTGTTTACATTAATGGTTCCATATTTAGCTTATTTCAGTTTTTCTGAAACAGTGTTGGACTCCTTTGCATTATTATTTCCAGGTTTAATAACTTAAAATAATTTATCTGTGGAAAACCTCTTCTGTTGGGAGATGTTACTGTGGCTCTGCAGAGAACGCTTGGATTAGGTGTCTGTCGCCCCCTGCTGGCAACGGTAGAGACTGGACAGAGCATAGCATGGCTGTTAGCAACATGATGCTAACAGATAGATTTCTGAGCTGACTGCTTCGTAGTGACGGAGCTTTAAGGCTGAAATGATCAGAATGGGTCCGATGACGGTGTCTGGGCTTTAGAAACGCGCAGGAGCACTTCCTGGTTTCATGTGTCTACATAGAGCTGTGAGACCGAGTGTTTTCAGCTCTGGAGAAGGGCAGCGCCTCAGCATACAGGATTACTCAAACAGAATACTACTGCAGGTAGCCTACATTTTTAAAAGCTCAAAAAATTTATTTAGCAGAATATGGGTCTTTTAAGAAGCATGTACAGGCTTGGTTCACTAAGTTAGATTAAAATATACAACTATTTAAAGCTTGATTTCCAAAACGAATTAGTGAAATGAATTAGTTCCCAATAATTATTTCAAGCACAGAGGAAACCAAGCATTAGTGAAGACTGTAAATGCAGTACATATACTTTTTTACTTCTGTTATTTTTAGTAATTGTGCAACTTCCTCTCAAAGCTGAACTCATCAGCTTCATGAATACGCATTAGTTTGGCTGTAACCAAGACGTCATGTTGTCATAGTCTTATTTTGTACAATATGTGTAATAACTGAGGTATTTCCACCATGTTACTTTTTTAGCATATATAGATTTTACTGCATTGCTAATTTAACGTACATTTTTTGAGTTGTTGGAAAGAGTAATGTTTTAATTTTTCTGCCAAAAATTGATACTGTTTGTGACCCTTTAAATCTTATTGTTTTAATGATTATATTTATAGTGTTTGCTAAAACTGTTGCCATTTATCTTGCTCTAAATATAAAGTACTTTGGGATGTTTTAAAGTGCTACATAAATAAAGTTTGATTGATGGCTACAGACGACTGAGCAGCTCTTGTGTGGTGTTCCCGGTCTGCAGAGGTCAGGATCTATCACAAAAAGTGGTCCAAGGAAGGAACAGAGGTGAACCAGCGACAGGTGATGCAGGCGGGGAGTGAAGGCTGAGGTCTGTGAGCTACTGGAGCTCAGACTGATGAAGGAGTTAATGCTGCTTCTGACAGAAAGGACTCAGAGTACACAGCATAGAGCAGTTTGTTGGAATGTCTGTAACCAACTGTTCCCTAAAGCTGGGGACACACAACACGATTTTCTCAGTCGTTACAGATTCTGAAAAGACTAGTTCGACTGGTTTCAGCAGATTTAGTTCTGACGACTGAAAGACTGCGCCTCACACACTACAAGATCTGCTGAGGCCGCGACTGACGCCAACCAAACGCAGGAAACTCTCGCGAGAACTAAATGGTAAACAAACATGGAGGCTACCTGGGTCTCTGCTGCCGTTGTGTGCACAGCTATCTGTTTAGAAAAAAGGAAAAAGAAAAAACGTCTCTGTATCCAGTTTTGCTTGGGTAGCGCTCAACTTTCTTCGGTGTTTGCCATGGTTGTTTATGTTTTCTTCTTCTTCAAATTTTCACTTATATTTTCCCGCATCTTCCTGTTGCTTCGTCTTCGTTCTCTGACGCTATTTCCTGTGTCCCATCAGCTGTTTTTCATTGGCTGCTGGACTCCATGAGTTCCCAGTTGGATGTAAACAGCCCACACTACAGGAGTGTGGTCCAGAGTCGGTGTTTGATTGATTGCGACTGACGTCAGGCCGGGTTTTTGCTCCGATTCCAGTCTTTGAACATCACACACTAACGGATTTCAGGGCCGACTGCTGATTACGATTCCCTGCAGCAGTGTTGACTGCTACAGACTCAGAGCAACTGTGAATCGTTATAAAATCAGGCAAAAAAATCATGTATCATGTCCGCAGCTTTAGAAGTAAGTGCCCCCTCTCCACACTGGTGATGGATCAAAAGAAACAGTTTTGCTGATACAGTTTGGCACCAACAGTGGGTGTTTCTCCTTTGCCAGGATCCTTCTTCTGGAGTCGGCCCCTCCGAAGCAAAGCCGAGTGTCCTGCTGACGCTGCAGCTGAGCACTTTTGGAACATGCTCGGGAGTTAAGGTGATGTAGAATAAAAAATACAGAATATATCCAAAAACAAGGAGCAGAGGAGAGAGAGTCCAGTGCAGAAAAGTTTATTGCATGACACAACAAACGGAGCTCATGTCCAGTCTCCACAAAACCCCCGAGCTCATCCAAACATCATCTTTTATAATTTTGTGATAACACTAATTTTCATATGTCCTTGAAAATAAGTTATTATTCATCTAGACAGTTGCTACTCAAATTTAATTTGTAAACAAACGTATTGGACCGTCCCAACTGAGCTGGTGCCAACCCCTGCTCCTGCTGCACACGCTCAGTTTGTCACAGCCACCAAAGTTCATCCAGGTCATTATTATAGAACTATAGAAAATCATTAAGTAGTGGAAATTTACAACCCATGATGTAATGTAGGCAGCTTGTGACTCGCCCATCATGTTATGTTCCCCTTTATTCTGATGTCATCAACGTTTAACCACACCCACTAAACTGCGTCCTCTAGTGGCAGTTACACTAAACTACAACCAGGAACCAAATTAAACTCTGTCCCTCTGTGTTTTATCTTATCCCAGTGAGGCCCAGTGTGTTTCCCTCACAGTTACAAAGTCACACATTTCTCAAAGAATGCATGAAGATGAACACATGACATTATCATGACACTGCAAACACTCACAGCACTGAGGTTTTTTACTATAATTAATATATGAAATTATATGAAGCTTGATTATACGTAAAACCAGCAAAATGTGAGTAACATACAGATTATTCAAAGCTTGAGTGTACCTTTACTTAGCATAAAACAATAAGAAAACCAACCCTTGGTGTTACCAGTCTTACAATGACCTAAAGTAACAACATTTATAGCTTTTTTAACTCATTAACCCCTTCAGTGACCACCACAAAAAGTACTAAAAGTGGGACAAACTCAAGAAATAAAAGCTTTGAGATTATAGATCTCTAATTCACCAACTCAGTCTAAACCTTGTTAAGATAAAGATACAGCTGCTAGAGTTTAAAGGCAAGAACATTTGAGCAACACAACGATGCACTCCAACCTAGACAGGATGGCCACAAACATATATTCTACATTTTACACAAGAGACAGTGACCTTACCTAGTTGTTCTTAAGTACAATCCCCTGAGCGCCAATGAAAAAAGAGGGACATTATCTTAATAAGTGGGACGGGTGGACATTCACCTAAATGGCTGTGCAGTGCAACCAAAAGTGGGAAAACATGGAGCTATAATAAAAACAACTTCTTCACGAGTGGAAAGTGGTCAAACAGCAGAATGCAAACATGTTTTTGTCAAGTGTCCTCATCTCCCTACATTTTGGTCTGATTAAAAACAAAAAAGATCTTACAGGAATACTTTGAAAAGATGTCATATTAAACAAAATCATCACACATCAGCAGATTTAATTTATCCTTTATCCTGTACATCAAGATAAAAATATAATTACAGCAAAATAAGTTAAAATTAAATAATCAAAAACAGTAAGAAACAATTAGACTGTTTTTAAAATGACTTTCCTCGATGTAGAGCCCTAAAATGTGCTTTTTAATGTGTCTCTTTATCCTGTTATTTCCTGGAATGTGAGGCACAGTAGTGATATACACTCTATTGCCAAAAGTATTCACTCACCCACCCTAAAAAACTGAACTCAGGTGTTCCTATCACTTCCATGGCCACAGGTAAATCAAGCACCTAGGCAGCAGCTTTGTGGAAAACATTGTGGGAAAAATTTGGGGATGGCCACTTCCTGTTCCAACATGACTGCACCAGAGCACAAAGCACGGTCCATAAAGACCTGGATGAGTGAGTTTGGTGTGGAAGAACTTGACTGAACCTGCACAGAGTCCTGACCTCAACCTGACAGAACACCTTTGGGATCAATTAGAGCCAAGACTGCGAGCCAGGCCTTCTCTACAAGAGTGTCTGACCCATAGAGTTAAAAAATATGGAGGTAGCTTATCCTACCTTCCCACTGTATTGGCTATGGCCAGTTTTAAAGCCACCCCATCTTGGATTTTCATCTTGGACTTCACTGTAACGAGTCCCTCCCTAATGAGTGTGTAAAACAGTAAAACCCGCCCACTTGGCTAAGAGAGCTAGAACGATGCTAAGGCAATGCTAAAGGCGGGCTGCATGGCTAAGCTACATGCTAGCGCCTAGCCATCCATCCCGCCTTTTGACAGCTGTCAATCAACTTGACCACACCTACATTTATGCATAAATCTATCTTTACATTATTCGATAATTCACCCCCCAGAGTTGTCGTGTAAAAAAACTTTGCTCTAGAGGCCAGAGCCATCTCTTGTACCAGGCTATAAACATGTTTTTCCACACTTGTAACGTCGCCATTGCGTTTAACTTTAAAATTCCTCTATTAGAGCCTGCCCTCTATTGGAAGTTGGTATATTGCACTATGTCAGCACCATTTCCTAGAAGCATTATCTGGATTGTAGAATTGGGGACTGGTCTGACCTCACAAATGCATTTCTGGAAGAATGGTCAAAAATTCCCATAAACAATCTTAACCTTGGGGAAAGCTTTCCCAGAAGAGTTGAAGCTGTTATAGCTGCAAAAGGTGGGCCAACGTCTTATTAAACCCTATGGATCAAGAATTAAGGTCATGTGTGTAAAGGCAGGTGAGCAAATATTTATTATTTTCTCTTGTTGGGAATTTTATATCATATTTAATTTTCTTGCAACTGCAGCGAGGTGGGGTCGCAGAGGATCTACAGGAGCATCCTTTGTAAATGATCCAAACAGAGGAGACGAGCTCCAGAGGACGTAGAAGATTTAAACCGTTTGGACCAGGACTGAGCTGATGACGTGGATCACTCCGGAGAAGTTCAGCCGCGAAGGATCCTGGCAAATGAGAAACACCCAGTGTCGCAGGAGTTGCCGGCACGATGCTGAAGGCAGCACCAAACCGCATAAGGGACTCCATCTCCATTTTTTTCCTCAATAGCAGAAGAGTTTTCCTTCTCAGCGTGCGGCTGATGTTTCTGGGTCACATGTGGTAGGTAAGAACCTGACCTGACCTTTGCTGCATATGGAGCTCTGTGACCACCAGTAATAGACAGGGGGTCATGATTTTATGCCTGACCGGTGTATAAGAGCTTTTGGTTGATTAGTTTATCCAAATTTGGTCATGATCATGGCCTGGACGTCATCTCTGAGAAGCAGTGGGCGGCGAGTGAACCTTGCTCATGAAAAGTCAAACCACAAAAAGAGGAAGAGACAGAGAGAGACCCAGAGCGGCCACGAAGAAGAGAACTCAGACCAAAGACTGCAACAAAATATGAATAATTATGAATATTAATGTTATCCTCTTAGTTTCTGCCCTTCTGCTTCATTTTGACGGTAAGATACTGTTTTCTAATTTGAGCTTTAACAGCACTTCTCTGACTGTTAGTAATGCTATGAGACATGAAATGGTGATTGTTATTTTAAGAAACCACACTTCTTACATCATTTATTGTTTGTAAAATGGTCTAAATGTGTCTGAACTGTTTACACTTATATTCAGTTGATTTTAAGATATGTGTTTTTGTGCAGTGCTATCCCCAGTCTTTTTCTTTCTTCAGCTTTTGTTTTGCTTTTCAAAAGTTTGATCAATTTCGGCCATTTAAATAAAAAAATAAAAAAAATGACCTGTTACCTTTGATATATTTGCACATAATACACTTATGCACTACATACTGTACTTTTATTGAGGATTTTGTGCAATTTCTAATTTTTCATGAGAGTCATCAGTCATCATTTTTGTTTACCATATTTAGTTACTTCCTCTGCCCATTCCTTGCTTCAGCCTATTTCAACATTTCAGTATCATTTAAATAAAAGTATTTAACACTCTTTGAATATTCAGCTTTTTTTCATCTGCTGATTGGCTTTTAACCTTTCAGCAGTTCAACCTGTTTCAGCCATTCAAACTTTATAAAGTGTGTTTTTTGTGTGTATGTAGGAGGAGAGGGGGGTAGGCATTACTTCTGTTATTTTAGGTTACCACGGTAACTCACTCTGTGAACCTAACCTGGTCTGGGCCGGGTTTTCTTCCCCTGACCCTGAGTTTAACCCAGAGTCTCCTCCTGCTGCTGCCTGAAGGAGCGCTCTGATTGGATAACTCATTTCCTGAGTCACAGGAACACTGGGAACACTTAAAGATTGACAAGTGTTTAAAAGATAATGATTTAACCTTTGTATTTATACTTTTATACTTTTATTTTACATTTATAAATGTACATTATAAAATTATTTATCAATCAACTAAAATTATGTCATTAAATTGGTCAATGTCAGGTTTTAAAAAAAAAAAGTACTTTTCACACAAATACACTTCACTATCTGAAATATTAAGTTTATTTGAAATTAGCCAAAAATGTATTATGCAATTTTATTTTAATGAAAATTAAGAAAAAAACAGGGATAGTATTTTTCATGTTTCTATATACTGTACTGCAGTACAATATAATCTGTATGCTTTCTTTTATTTTTATCCAACAATTTTTAAGTAATCTGTAACATCACCTAAACCTGAATATAAACTCTCCACAGGTCACAAGACTTCCTTTTTCTCCTTTTCTCTAAAATGGCCACTTCCTTTGGTCTACCGTTGTCATGGTGAATCCTTTTTTTTTTTTTTTTTGGTTCTATTAATAATGACTTCTCTTCTCCGCTAAACTCAAAGTGAATAAACTCAGAGTTTATTTTAGTTTGTATGACTCAACTCCAAACCTGTTTTCTGAAACAGAGAACTCTGAACTGGCACAGTTTGAGAAGGATAACTCTGAGTTAAGAATTAAACTCAGAGTTACTTAAACCTGCTTATGAAACAGGGCCTAGGTCAGACAGAGTGACAGTTTAGGTAGAAAATAAACAATTCATTTAAAGGTTATTAATTAAATGAAATGAAAGCTAGCAGGTTATATCACCAACGAAGACAAAGCTGATAGTAGGGCCCCAGAGCTAAATTTTGCTCAGGGCCTCACAAAGGTTAGATCTGGCTCTGCAAGAACCAGTTGTCCACAAACGTTTATATGTAGCCAGGATTTCAGTTTCTTGCTTTTACGACGGTAGAACAATACTCAAAACAAAGCTTTAAGGCAAACAAAAGCCGTACACTTAGACGCATTTCAAGGCTGAATTTACAAGAAATATTCATGCAACAGAGACACCAAAGGACAGGGTTGTTCCTGAAGCTAATACGACATTAATTATTTTTATATAGCCTACTTCTAATACCACCATTATTACATATATATTACATTATTATATTATATTATTATTACATATTACATATGGCAAGCAGTGGTAGTAGTAGGCTAACAACTTTTACTCAAGCACAATTTTCAGACAAAGTAAAAACAAACTCAGCATAAATGCACTGGAAGCATCAAGCATTTTTTTTCAGCTATAGCTCTTATTGTGCGGTGAACACATTCCACTTATTTTAAGGGACATGTGCTGTCAATATATTTAATAGAAACTGTTTAATAACTGGGGATTAAATTTGGTAACTTATCCCAAAGTCTGTGGCAACTACAACTTTTCACCTAGAGTTTTTTTTTATTATTGTATCTGTCCATTTCCTTCCCCTCTTTTTAGATTTTATTTGTCTGTAAAAATATTTGCATGCTATGAAGTCACATAAATACTCTCTATAGAAAAGAGATTTGTGCTCTTTCAGAAAATTTACCTTTCAGAGCCAATTATTATTCAGCTTCATTTGAATCTAAGCTATACTAGGTCAGACTGGTGACCTCAGAGATCACCATATATTACTCTAGATTTAACACAAGGTGAGCAGCTTTTAACATCAGCTGTAAACTCTAAAAATAAATGATGTTTGTTCTTTGCAGGAGCCAGTCTAAACCCAGATTATATTTATCGTTACCATGAGGCTGGACAAGACGCCAGACTGCCCTGTGTCAAATTAGCACACAGTGGTCCAACCTGCGCCAATGTGACCTGGCTTTACTATAAACATGGATCCAGCATTTTGGAGGTGGTCAGAAAAGGAGAGATTGTTCAGGACGGGGCCAGAGATTGCTCCCGACTGAGTTTAAACACTGACTGTTCTCTGACCGTCCATAACGTCACTGAAGAAGACACTGGAGCCTATGTGTGTGGCCTGCCAGTGATAAGCGATTCAGACAGATTCGTTTATCTAAGTGTCCTCAGGGGTGAGTCACATCTGTGCTGTGCTAACTCTACCTAACATCTGCTGCTGCCTAACAAAATGCATATACTGTACATCAGGGGTAGGAAAGTTTGATTGCAGTCGGGTCGAATAATTTTTAAATATATATTTTTTTATTTCCAATGATGACCAGAACACATCCATATGCCATGGAGTGTGACCCCCACCCTCCCATCACCTCCCTCAAACAAAAGACAAAAAAATAAATACATAAAAATACCAAGCAAATCTAACAAATTCGGAAAACATAAACATTGCAAAAACAGTAAATGATAAAATACTGTGCACAAAATGTAAATTTCTTAATTATATTACAATACATAAAATATTCATTTAAAAGAAGCTAACAAAACAAAAAGAAAAAACAACAAAGATAATACTAATAAACTTAATTTTAAACATAAAAAGCAGCATCCTTACTATTTAATGGGTATATACACATATATAAACACATACACATATGTAAGTGTAAGCATGTGCCTACATACACACAGTACATTTAGCCAGGCACATGCATCATGAATATACGTAAACCAACATGTCGAGAACAACTCTTACATATGTAACAACTTTTGGACTACACCTGAAAGTTAGAAGAATGTCCATATTTAGAAGTGACTCAAGTTAATCGGTCGAATAATTTTTTTACCAACAGGTGGCAGGCCACAAGAACGGACATACAGTTCTCTGTCATGGTTCCTTGGCAGCTTTAACCGCTTCATGCCATATGTCGCTAATTCGCAACGTACCATTTAATCCAAGACTGCTGCAGAAATCAAAAAAGCAAAAAAACACTGAAGATTTTTTTTATATAACTGGAAATAAATTCAGGCATTAAGGGGTTAAAGGAACATATATTAGCATGTTCAATTATGTATACAAAATAAATAGATCAATAAGTAAAAATCCTCACCCCGACTGCACCACCTCCTATTTTGCTACATTTTTACGCTGCAAATTAGATAAACATAGGAAACTTATTGGAAAGAGGCAAAGGTAACCATGACAGAAAGAGGTCACATGATAGAATGCTTGCTTTTTATTGGTTGGAGGCAACTAAAACCATGAAACCATGACAGAGAGCTGTATGCTTGCAAATAGAGTCTTACATTGGCCTCATTCACTGACAGCTCCATGGGGTTAAATGCTTTCAAGTAATAGCAATTAATAAAAGTGGATATTAGCTAAAAAGTTGACGAGGGCCAACTTTATCTGGCCAGGGGTTGCCTAACCCTGCTGTGCATTGTTTCCGCATTTTCACTCATACAGGGAGGGTATCCTTAAAACTTTAGCATGTCTGGAGTGATATTTACTGCAGACATTGAAGAACTACTCAAAAACTAATTAATTAGAAGCAAAAGTAATCAATTGGCAAGTACGCAACCCACTTTACTCCTTAAAGCAGAACTCAGTAACTTCTTTAGCTAAAATAAACCGTTTTGAAGTCTGTTTGATGGTTAAATGAGCTGTTGTGGGGTAAAAGAAATGTGCGACATCGCCCCCTGGTGTCTCTGAGCTGAATGTGACACTTGCAACAGTGAACGCCAGTCGACCCGGAGTCACAGAAGTCTCGGGTCTTGTAAGAAAAGCAGCACATCCCAGTTAGCAAAACAGCCAGCTAGCGATGGCTTTATTTCTCAATTTTCGTCGTTCCAGAGTGGACAAATGGCAGAAAAAACTAGTACAGATCCACCGAAGGGAAAATGAAAGTAAAGATGAGAGAGAGGTTACACAGGAGTCAACTGGGCTTGTGAGTGTTTACAAAAGTGCTTTACTCCGAACTGTAGGGGGAGCTCTATAGAGGAAAATAAGGCAAAAAGAGTGAAGAAATGAGCAAAGTTACTGAGTTCTGCTTTAAGTTAAAATGTACACACATACTTTTACTGCTTCAGTAACTGAAAGGTCAGTATCAGCGCTCACAGGAGCAGGAGTTGTGTTCAGATCACACTTTACCAAACTAAACTACAAATGTCAACAGTTTTCACCGCTCTCCTAAAACTGTATTCTCTCTCAGTCTCTCCAGCTCCACCGAACTTGGATGTGAACCAGAACAGAAGCGTCACGTTACAGTGCGCTCTGTGGAGATACAGCGAACTGGACGCTTGTGGAGATGGACGTTTCCACTGGTTGAACAAAAATAAAAAAGTCCTGTCTAGAGCTGGTATAGCTCAGAATAAGTGTGTGTCTTATCTGACTGTGGAGCGTCAGAGTCAACACAACAGAACATACACCTGTCAGTATGTGGTGGGCACACTTGTGATGGGCTCTGCAGACTACACACTGCCGGGAAACTCAGGTGAGACGTCAACACATTCACTACGTTTAGCCCCAAGCAAAGCCATTTTTCAACTGGCTAACTTGTTCATTAGTTGTTTTAACCCCTATTCGCACAGGATAAGCATTACCCCTGGACCTTTGTAATTTGTGAATTACCCCCCGACGTCAGTGTTTTTAGCCGGGCATTCACACGGGATAAACGATGTCTGTAATTTACTCGATTTTACAAACTTTCCAGATATGACGTATTGAAAATTACACATTTATATAATAAAAATCCCAGATTTCGTTTACGTTTCTAGCTCTACTTAATCTTAAGCTACTATCTTTTGTTGATTTACCGTCCTGATAAAAAACAAGCTTTACTTCAGGCTACGATGCAGGTCATCCATTATCTGTGGAGATTTCTCTCTTCTTAAACAGCAGGTGGCGCTCTTTATTAATCCATTCACTGTGATTCATCTCTGGATCTAACTTTAGCAATGAAAGTGGCCAAACTTTCCAAAACAGCCCCATGTTGCTCCAAAAACTTAGTCTAACATTGGCAGGTCATGTCTTCAACGTAATTTGTTTACTCTTTTTTTTTTTTTTTTTTCTTTTTCACTTTTTACTCTGAGAAAAAAGTAATCGTTTCGGAGTAAAACCAAAAGATACGTCTTATTATGAAGACAGTTTAAATACAGAGGTAAAATGGAGCAGTTAAAGACATTTTGGATCACTGTTACAAACTTTAGGAAACAATCTGCCGACAAAATCAGCCTGAATCACAGACCTGGGGGATTCTCATGGTACTACCTCTGTGTTGGCCGAATTATGGTCGGTCATTTTTGAGTAAATTTTTACAGATATTTTTACAGACATGGATGATTCGCATGGGATAAAAATCACAGATGACACCGGCGATTATTACAAATTACTGGAGGTCCCTGGGTGATACTGATCCCATGCGAATAGGGCTTTAGTTCATGTTTTTTCAGCTTACATCAAAATATTTTCAGCTTAATTTAATATCTTTAAAATTTTTTAGTAGGCAAAGCTCAGGACATAAGTTGTTCGCCCACTTCCCACTCGTCAGTGTGTGTATGAATTTGTTAGCATGGTTGTGTGTTTGTTTGTGGTCAGACAGGCCGTTGGTGCGATGGCTGCCACCTCTCCGTCGGTCTGTCCCAGGGCAGCTGTGGTACAGAGGCAGCTCACCACCACCTACTGTGACTGAGGAGCGGCTAACAGTACGGAAGCAAACTTGTGTCATCAGATTTTGAATTATAAATGCCTTTGTATTTCTTACACTGAAAAAAGAGTGTGAATTGTTTTTCTCTGAATTTCAGTTGAAATTTCAGTATCTAATTTTTGCAGTACTTTTTCAGTGATCAAAATGCCATAAATAATGACTTTAAAATTTTATGAATATATTTTAGAGTCCTCAAATTTGAGTCTAAAATATGCCATAAATGTGTTTGTGTAGTAGTTCGTCAATTCAGTCAAATATTTAAATAAAACAGGCTTGATTTTAAAGTGAGTCAATAAAAATACAGATCTTCATAATGGTTCTTAATTTTTTTGTAATTTAATATTTAACATCTTCAGAGATACTGAACCAGTGAAGTTAAAAAATGTTAAAGGCAATTTTTTTATCGCTGAAGAAAATACAGTGAAAATTAGATACTAAAATTTTTGTCACTAAAATTCTAAAAAAAAAATCAGACTTGTTTTTTCAGTGTTAAAGGTACTGTAAGCAGCATGCACTCTACTGGTTTGAAAACGGTACTGCAGTCTAAATCAAAACAATGCTCAGTGGGTTGTCTGACATTAGCATTAGCCAACCGTGCCAAATGCTGGTAGATTCACATTTTGTCTGGTAGCCATTTTACTCAACATAGCTACTTTGGCCAGTTGGAATTTATGCATCTGAACTATAAAGGTACGGTGGCCCGGAGGTGCAACATCAAAATTCTTTTTGCCCACTAGAAGCACTAAAAGCAGTTGTAAAATTTTTTTAATTGCCTTAAAAATAAACTCATCTCTCAAGTTTAAAAAAAATATATAAAATTCAGGAAGATTTCAGGAAGGATTTTTTTTTTTTTTTTTTTTATGGCAGCCTTAATGTAAAAGTTGGAGGCATTTTGGGGAAACAGCGCCCTCTTTTAATTTGAGGCAGTGTGTTTTTATTTTTAGATGAACTTTATTTAAATATTGGAAAGACATATTGTTTTATATTTTGTAACATGCTTTTTTATTTTGATGATAGCTTTTTTATTTTTAGACGTTAATTTTTTTGATGAGTGAGTTTTTTTTAAGAAGCTTTTTTTAAAAATGAGACATGGCTTTATTTTAATTGACTTTTTAAAAATATTTAGAAGCAGGTTTAATTTTTAAGGTAACACATTTAAAAATCTTCCTCTACTTTTATTTTTCTTGTGGACAAAAACAAATCTGATAATGCTTGTTTTTAAAATAGACATTTATTTACATTTTTTGTATATTATTTTTTAAACTTGAGAGATGGGTTTATTTTTAAGGCAATATTAAAAAAAAAAATCTACAACTGCTTTTATTTTTTTAGTGGACAAAAACAATTTTGATGTTGCACCTCAGGGCCACCGTAATAAAAATCCTTAATTCCTTTTGCTATGTTTCAGTGAGCACCTAATTTAGTACAGAGTAAGAAATCATGATCTGAGGAAACAGCTAAACTTTTATTAACATAGACTAAATGCAAAAAGTTAAAATTTATTGTGCCTAGGTAAATCTGTTTTCCACATTTGATAAATTCTTGTCTACGCATAAAACCAAGCTCTACATTTAATTGAGTTTATCATATGCTATAAAATACGATACGATGAAATAATAAAATAAACATATGAACTAATTAAATTTTGGCTAGTAAAAATCCCGATTGTCTAGTAACTTTTGAAAACTTTTGCTTTTGACTTGAAACAGTGGCCAGTGAGCATAAAAGTTAATGTCAAGCCCTGGTTGTCAGTCTTTCCTCTTTTCTGATTGGGTGATGCAGTTTTAGAACCGAAAACAAAAATGTAAACAAAATCAACTTGGCCATTATGTAAAACATATTTTTAATTGTTAATAACTCAACTGTGCCATTGTTATCACTAAAGCTAATATTTGAATTAAACATGTTTACATCGTATCTTGACACACATGGCTAATTTTTTATGAAATATAAAAATATATATTGCTCATAGCACCTTTTAAAAAAGTCAGTTTTTAGAAATTCAAAAGCCTTTAAATTAAACATCTGGTGACACAAGTTAGCTTCCATATGACAGAACTTTGCTCAAAAAGCAACCTGCAAATATTTACAAAAGGTCATTCCTCTCCACTGCAATAATCACCCTGAACAGCCACAGATCACCTGTTCTTATGCATTATGTTGGTTTTGAACGTGCATCTTTTATGAATGTATTGTGTCTTAACTGTACAGAGCCTTATCAAAGAAGAATTTCTGTCACCTTTAGGGACAGACAATAAAGTCTTTCTATTCTATTCTATTCACTCAAAAAATACCATCAGTTTTTATTCTTCTTATTGACATTTTGAACTTCTGTAGTGTTCATCAAATAACACTGATACAACATGTTTCCACTTTCCATATTATGAATTTTCTCTATTGTACTGTACAGTTTCATCTTCTTACTGCTGTTTCCTCTCAGCCTCAGTGAAACATTATAGTTAGTTTTTTTTTCCTCACAGAGTCTGGGTCGGTCTACATCGTCCCAGGAGCAGTGGTCTCTGTGTTGGTGCTTCTGGTTGTAGCTGCTGTGGTGGTTTTCAAAATAAAATCCAAGAGGAAAACGACTGAAACCATGGACAACACTGAAGGTACAGAGTTTTTTTCAGAATCATTTATTTAATGACTTTCGGTTTGACTGGACGTTTGTTTTGCAGGTGCAAAGTTTAAAAAACTATTAAAAAAAAAAAAACACAAAAAAATTTAAATTTCAGACAGAATTTTGTTTTTATGGCAGCCTTAATTTAAAAGGTGGAGGCATTTTGAGGAAACAGTGCCCTCTTTTAATTTGAGGCTGTGTTTTTATTTCCAGATGAACTTTATTTAAATATTGAAAAGACATTTATTGTTTTTTTTTATTTTGTGACATGCTTTTTTATTTTGATGATAGCTTTTTTATTTTTAGACAGGTAAACTTTTTTGATGAATGAAGTTTTTTAAAGAAGCTTTTTAAAAAATGATTGATGGCTTTATTTCAATTGAGTTTTTAGAAGCAGGTTTAATTTTTAAGGGAACACATTTAAAAATCTTCCTCTACTTTTTTATTTCTCCAGTGGACAAAAACTATATTGATAATGCTACTTTTTACAATATACATTTATTTTATTTTTTTGTATATTATTTTTTAAACTTGAGAGATGGGTTTATTTTTAATGCAATATTAAAAATAAAAAAAATCTACAACTGCTTTTGTTTTTCTAGTGGACAAAAACAAAAGGGCCACCGTAATAAAAGTCCTTAATTCCTTTTGCTGTGTTTCAGTGAGCACCTAATTTAGCACAGAGTAAGAAATCATGATCTGAGGAAACAGCTAACAGCCATTTATTTAGTGTTCGACTTTCGGTTTGACTGGACTTTTGTTTTGCAGGTGACCCACAAGCGTCCAGCTCTTTGGTGAGTCTTTGAATTTTAACATCTCAGGCTCACAGTGTTTCTGCAAATATCAGCAAATGGGTTTTGTGTTTGACAGTGAACCAAGGTTTTTGTCTGGTTGTAACAAGTTGGTGATAAGTGGTTAAAACATGCATTTATATATAATTATGTGAGTGCTGCGGGGCCCGAGCACCCAGGGCAAAGCAGCCTATTGGATTTGTTGTAATTGTACTGTGTAGCACTTACAGGGGTGTAGCACAAATTTCTGGGCCCTTTGTGTAAACCATCTTGGTGGGCCCCCTTGCTCACTTTAGCAATATCTCTCACACATATCCTAATCTTTTTAAGGGCCCCTCCATGCAGTGGGCCCTGGGTAAACTGTACCCTTTACCCCCCCCAGTCTGACGCCCCTGAGCTCTTTTGCGCTCTGACATTAGATTAGCTCTGCCCTGAGATTAGATCAGCCATTCCCAAAGTGAAGAGTCCCACACAGACCCCAACAATAAAACATCACTGTCATGTTTTTCCCCATAGATTGTTACAAAAATGTTTCAAAAAATCATAGACTGTTGGATAAAAAAAATGCTTAAAAGTTATATTTTTAAAAGAAGTAAATGACTATACTTAATTGTAATTCATTACTTTTTAAACACTTAATGTAGAAAACCTCTGACGGTACCCCTGCAGTACCTTTGCAGACCACCAGGTGTGTAACCCACCTTCCAAACAATTATTCAATTTGACAACAAATAAATCAGTGTTTATACTCCATGGGGTGTTGTGGTGTAAAGGAGAAATGCTTCTGTGTCAGTTTTACCCACAGACGACGCTGGACCCTTTTTATTAATTATAAAAATAATTCCAGCACTTCCTAAAATGAGATGAACTTAAGGAAAATATTTTGACACTGCAATTGTGTGTTTGGAACAAATAATGTCAAATTTCTTAATCATATAAATATTAAAAAACACAATATAATAATTTGTCTTATACAGCGCTTTTCTAGACTCAAAGTCACATCACAAGGAGCATTCTTCAGTCACAGTTGGTGGGTTCTCTCCGGCTTCCTCCCACCGTCCAAAGACATGCATGTTTTGGTGAATTGGTGACTCTGAATGAATGAGTGAATGAATGTTTGAGTGAATGGTTGTCTGTCTCTGTTCATCTCTGTGTCAGCCCCGCGACAAACTGGCCCCTGTCCAGAGTGTACCCCGCCTTAGGCCCAAAGTTACTGAGATAGGCTCCAGTCACCTGCGACCCCTAACGGGAAGAAACGGTAGAAAATGAATGAATAATCATCATCTTTATTTATTTAGCACTTTTAAAAACAGGGTTTAATGAATAGAAATAAAAACAAACAATTATTATAAAAAAGGCAAGATGATAAAAGTGGGTTTTAAGATACCTACAATACCTGTAGCGGGAATCAAACCACAAACCTTTGGGTTAGTGGGCCCAATGTGGTTCTCAACTCGTCTGACTTCAGGACTAACCATCACTCTCTAATGTCAAGCCACGACCCAAATAAAAATATATTTAACTTATCAAATTAAAGAATAAAACACTGCAGTTTGAATATGAGATAGAATAATATCAGAAGATCACAGTCTGCCAACACAAAAAGAACACATTTAAAAATAAACCAAGACTCAAAAACACTCAAAACACTGTTTATAGCTTCAGCTGAATGCATGAACATGTCCCGTTAAAACCAGTCACTTATCTAGGAATATTGTCGGAAAAACAAATACAAGTTTGTCATAAGGTGTGTCCAAAAAAGTAAAAAACAAATGGTGGACTTAAAATTTGGGCCTCACTGGGTGGAAAATTGCGGGCACCCACCAGTTGAGAATCACTGCTGTGTAGTATCTGTCTAATGGTACGTTCACACCGGACGCGAATCAGGCGTCAGGTGCGAGTGATTTCCATGTTAAGTCTATGGAGAGCCGCGTTCAGGCGCGAACAAGCGTCCTGCGGCGCAAATGGCTCGAATGACGCGAATGGCGCGACGCGAATCAAGCGAATCGCGCGAAAGACGCGAATGACGCGAATTGAGCGTTTGACGCGGAAGTTGAAAAATTTGAACTTCTGCGAACATTCGCGGTGCGTTAACCAATCAGGGACCTGCTGTAGCAATGACGTGGTTACGTACGACGTAACAGGAGGAGATCCCTGCCTCGGAGATCCAGCAAAACAATCATCGAGGCTTCAGAGTGAACCCAGAGATAAAAGCTACAGCCTACAGCAGCTCTTTGACTTTTATGAAGACAGGAAACAAAAACAGCCCTGATATAAAACACTATAAAAATATAATAAATATGGCTGTTTAGGCTTTGTGTGACTGTGGTTATAGCTGTTATCTGTGATACAAACCTGTGACAGAGGCTCACTCTGATCATCGTGACATCAAGAACACACAAATAAATACAATTAAATATAAAGGGGGTTAACTTTACCAAAATAGCCTATTGAGATGTGTTTGTTATATTAGCAGTTATTGCACTCTCCAGAACAACAGAAAATACAGAGCCTGTGACTAGACCAGACCCCAAAACCACAGAGGGAGCTAATGTACAAGAAATAACCCCAGGTTGTCTCAGCTCTGTCTCTGGGGTTAATGCTGCTGCACAGCAGCAGTGTCCTAGGGAGAGGTCCTGCAGCCACACGGGACACAGGTGACCAAACCCAGACAGGCTCATTTGGGAGTAGCCTTGGTCGCAATGGTCACGCGTCCAACTAGACGCGAATGACGCGAATTTGACGCCTGATTCGCGTCCGGTGTGAACGTACCATTAAAATTACTGTAAAAGAGGTTTGACTCCATTTCACTCTGCTTTCATGGCGACCAGCTTCGGGGAAAGTCTGTGCGACTTTGAATATTTGCCTCTAGTGCACCAAAAGTTAGCGAACTCGACAGAAACAGCCAGCCTGAGCCGTTTGGAACGATCTGTAAGTCCTGAGGGCAAACCTTTTCAGGTGTGAAAACGCTCTTAGATGGGACACAACTTTGCACCGTGATATCTGTGCACGGATACGACAAAGAGGCATAAATCAGCGCCTGTGATAATCTGCATGTTATTAAAATTATAACTCAGGTCGATCCAGAGAACAGTGTGACCTACGCCATGATAAACCATCGAAGAGGCGCCGCCAAAAATCAGGCGAGTCCTTTTCTACTCTTGTGTGTATTATTTGATTTTACAATAATAACAAACACTCTTTAAATCTGCTTCTGCCTTCACACTGCTGATGTTCTGTTTACTCTGAAGCAGGCGGTGGAGGAGGAGACGGTGACTTATTCTGCAGTGAACATCAAGACGTCTGACTTAAACAACAGCGCCATCTACAGCACCGTCAACAAAACTGCATAATTTAGCGTTCCTGAACTCATGTAAATAACCTGAGTATCCAGTTACTTAGAACACTGCAGGAAATGTAAAATATAATGGGAACGTGCTCTGTCAATAAACTTTGGACTGTAAGGACAAAACCAGATCGAAACAAAGAGTAAAGCCCTATTTGCATGGGATCAGTATCACCCAGGGACCTCCAGTAATTTGTAACAATCGCCGAAGTCATCTGTGATTTTTATTCCGTGCGAAGCATCCATGTCTGTAAAAATTCCCCCGAAAATTACCAACCCTATTTCAGCCAACACAGAGGTCCTCTGATAATACCAGTCCCGTGTGAATCCCCCATCTCTGTGATTCAGGCTGATTTTGTTGGCAGATTGTTTCCTAAAGTTCTTAACAGCGATCCAAAATGTCTTTAACGCTCCATTTTACCTCTGTATTTAAACTGTCTCAATAATAAGACGTCTCTTTTGGTCTTACTCCTAAACGATTACTTTTTTTCTCAGAGTAAAAAGTAAAAAAAAGAGTAAACAAGCTACGTTGAAGATGTGACCCGACAATGTTAGACTAAGTTTTTGGAGCTGTTTTGGAAAGTTTGGACGCTTTCAGTGCTAAAGTTAGATCCAGAGACGAATCACAGTGAATGGATTAATAAAGAGAGAAATCTCCACAGATAATGGATGACCTGCGTCGTAGCGTGAGGTAGAGACATCGTTTATCCTGTCTGAATGCCTGACTAAAAACACTGACAGTCGGGGGGAATTACAGAGGTCCAGGGGTAATGCTTATCCCATGCGAATAGGGCTTAAAACTGAACTAAACCAGGACTAAACCAGGACTAAACCTTGTCAAAGCTGCAACTAAACCAGCTCTTAACCAGGACTTCATCACTGAATGGACAATAATACATTTTTTCAATGAAAGAGATGGAGGGGGAGAGTATTGTCATGACCCCATGGCTCCAGCAGTATTCAGTATTCTGGTGCACACTCTAATTTAGAAAATGGAGGTAATGTGCACCAAAACACTGTTTGTCAACCGCCGGTAAACCACAGAAGAAGAAGAGTTAGTAAATTAGTTTAGGTTATAATTTGCTAATTTGTATAGAGCCTTAACTAAAGTTAATCATTTCTTTTTTGGTTTGTGTGGCTTCACTTCCCCCGAGCAGAGCTGGGTCATAACAAGAGGCAACTTCATTCAAGTAATGACCGCACAACCTAAAGGTTAAGGGAACAGAACCAGGACTAAACCAGGACTAAACCAGATCAAAAACGTGACTAAACCTGGACTAAACCATGGCTAAAGAAAAACATAACCAGAGGCCTGTTGCTAGAAGCTGGCTAAGTTTTAGTTCAGGGTAAGTTCAGGTTCACTTTGAGGAAACTCAGAGTTTTCTGTCTCCAGAAAGGGGTTTGGTTTAGAGCAGAGTTAGTCGCCATGGTAACAGACTCCACACAGACCTGGGTCTGGAGCAGGGTTAGGTCTGAGGTCTGTACTACGGAGCAGGTTGGACAGAGCCAGGCTTTATGTGAGTGAGCTGGCTTCTCAAAGCCTGAACCTCAGCTCTGGTGATTCTCAGCAGGATTTGTGAAGCCAGGGTTTGATCTTTGTCGCCTTTGTCATCAAAATTTTGTTCAAACTGAATGAAGTAGACTTTTAGTATGAATCTGTTCTATAACAAGAAAAAGGCGTGCATGGGTCGGCCGACTAAACCCCATATTGCAGTCAAGAAAAAAAAAAGGTGAAAAAGCTACTGTTTTTTGTTTGTTTATTTTGGTTACATCTCTGTAATCACATCTGGAAATGTCCTAAAGCCTGACACAGGGCTGTTATTTTCTCCTCCATGTTGCTCTCAGTGACTGAGCGTGCTGTCCGCTCATTCGTCCGTTGATTAAACTCTCACTGACTGGTTCTCGTCAGGTGACGGTGACGAAAAGTTGAAGATTTTTCAGCTTTCTTGGATGGCGTCGCAAGCCAGCGTGTGCACGAACACATGCACGAGCACGACATTGCACGAGCACGAGTGTCATAGGAGGGAGATTCATGAGCGTCGCCTCATCGCTCAGCTTCCACAGGGAACACAGAGGAGAAGCGACGTCGCCTCCCGTGTGTCGAGCCCATTACTCTGAGTTAACAGAGAAAGTTCAGAACCCGCTTCAAGTAACACATGAACCCAGAGTTACTCAGTTTAGATTTGTTTGGTTTTATCAACCCAGACGTTACTCTACAACTCTGAGTTTGTTCAACTGGCTTCCAGCAATTGGCCTCAGGTCAAAACCAGGTAATAAGTCATAAAACTGGCTTTTAATTAACCTAAGTCTGAACTCCTGTACCGCAGCTTGAGAACCATTGATCTGAAGCGTCCCATGTGATTTAAAACAACACTGGATGATCTCCTCTGCTGACCAGGACAGGTCTGGTTTTAAATGGGTTAAATGTAAGCGACCGCCACAACACTGAGCTGGGGGTCAAAGTTCAGGGACGTGCCGTTTAAAGCAGATTATTTCAGGACATGGCTCTGAGCTGCCGTGTTTGTTTTGATGGCAGATTCACTTCTTTGAGCCACGTATGTGATCTGTTAAAGAATAGGTTTTATGGTACAGTACATTTCTTTACTGGGTAATAACAATAAATCACAAAGCTGTTAAAAAATAAAAGAGTGAAGAATTGAATTGGCAGAGAACAAAAAAGAATTGTTATGCAACATTGCCACTGTGTTCTGTGTTAGTGATGGATGAAATACTACTTTGTTCCAAAAAACAAGTTTCCAGTTTTTTTTAATGGTTTCCTAATTTTTAGTTTTTGCCAGTCTGTGTAGTACTTTAAAGGGGCTATATTCTGCTTGTATTCATATTTTTAAACCAGTCTTGGTCTCCTCTAGAACAGCAGCACGTTTTACAGCCTTTAAAAATATTATGTTATTAAAGGAACAGTCCACCATGTTTCCATACTAAACTATGTTCTTCCCTGATCTTAGCTGAGTTAATGCGTACCTCTCAGGTCTTTGTGAGTGCCCTGTGTGCCCTTTGCCTGGGGAGCGACGCTAATTTGTTAGCATTTAGCTTTGCCAAGCTTATCCCTATGGAACCAAACGCGGCTCAAGTTAGAAGCAACCGAGCTCTTGCACGTTTTCCCAATTTAAATACAGTTATGTGAGTAGTTACATGACCCAAGTACAGTTATGCAAAAATGAAAAGTGGCCATTTTCTAACCAGATAAAAATGGTTACTATAATGTAAGGCATAATAACACTTTAGGAGCACTTTGGCGTTGGCGCAGTGATATCTTCACTCCTAAAAAATTCTCTCCAGTGATTGGTTCTGTTGACAGAAGTGAGAGGGGGAGAGAATTTTTTAGGAGTGAAGATATCACTGAGCCGACGCCAAAGTGCTCCTAAAGTGTTATTACGCCTAATATTATAGTACCCATTTTTATCCACTTAGATAACCAAGAGCAACCAAGCTCGTAGAAAAGAGCTTGGTTGCTTCTAACTTGAACCGTGTTTGGTTCCATAGGGATAAGCTAAATGCTAACAAATTAGCGTCGCTCCTCAGGTAAAGGGCACACAGGGCACACACAAAGACCAGAGAGGTACACATCAACTCAGCTAAGATCAGGGAAGAACATAGTTTAGTGTGGAAAAACCGTGGACTGTTCCTTTAAAAGAAAATGTTTCGAATAAATACTTTACTACTGCCATGAAAAAAAATGTCTATGAGGAATCAGTGGAAACAGAGCTGCACACTGTGTTTTGGTTAAATGAATGAGCGCAGACTGGAAGTAGAGGGCTTGTTGTTGATTGGTCAGTGCTTCCTGGAGTGGGCGGGTGTTCGTGGAACCGAGCGTTCTGAGGCCTCAGAAACTCAGAGCCAGAGAACACAGGGTTACTCAAACAGACATGACTGAAACAAAAACACAACTCCAGGTCTGTTTTTGAAGAGGAAACAACATTATAACATGGGAGAAAGAAAGGAAAAGTTGAGTTTGCAGATTATAGTCGCTTTAATTTAAAGGTTGGTAGTTCAATCCCTGCTTACCACATTTCATGCTGCTGTTGCGTTCTTGAGCACGACACTTCCCCCACCTCACGGCACTGCAGTTGAAAGTCATAACCACTTCCAGATGACCTCTTTTTAACCTTTGTTTTGTTTTTAAATTTTATGCCAGGTTCATTTTAGGTAACTATTATTTACAAAATGTGGTACTGCTGAGAAGAGGACAGAAAGTACTTTAGGTCAAGTTAATGAGTAATCATTGACACTTATTCGGGTCATCAAAAGCAGGTCAGGTAAAGGCAAAGACTCCAAACTGCCTCTGCCCTGTCACAGCACTGAGACTTTGTTGTGTGTACTGGAGATGCATGCAAGTTTCATTTTACTAAAAAGCTTTAAAGACACATAACATCTACAGACGCAGGATTATTTTGGACACTTTTTCAGTCGGTGTTGGAGCAATGGAGCTAACAGGACTTGATATCCAGTCCACTTTCCTTCCTCTTTTGGGCATTCTTTTGGTGACATTGGTCGTAGTCTTCCTCATCTATAACTCTGAGGTTCCAAACAATGAGCCGCCGGGACCCAGACCTCTGCCTGTGCTGGGAAACCTCCTGCAACTGGACTTTAGCAGGCCGTATCACACGTTTATGGAGGTACGCATGCAAAATAAATACATATGTTTGAAGAAAGTGTCTTTAAATGTTGTATTCAGAGCTTGACAGAAACTTTTTGTTAGCTAGATCAGTGGTTCTCAACCTTTTTGATCTTGTGTACCCCCAGGATGTGCTTTAGTCCTGGTTTGGATGTGGCTCAGTCCTGGTTTAGTTCTGGTTTAGACTGGGTTTAGATCTGGTTTAAAAGACCTGGTTTGTTCCTAGTTTTGTTCTGGTTTATTCCTGGTGTAGTTCTAGTTTTAAACCCAGTTTAGTCCTGGTTTAGCCCTGGTTTGGTCCTTCTTTAGTGTTGCATTCCTTTGGTGTAGTCCTGGTTTTCTCCTGGTTTGGACCTGGCTTAGTCCTCTTTTTGTCCTGCTTTAGACCTGCTTTGTTCCAAGTTTAGTTCTGGTTTAGTCCTGGTTTTATTGTTGCATCCCCTTGATTTAGGTTAATTTTAGTCTTTCAAAGCCAAATATATAAATGCACAAATACACAGACCTAGATCAGTGATTTTCTGAACATCCTATGTGTGATGTGTGCTAATATCTGTGTACGAATGTAGGAAAGCAACGTAACCTCATTCTTTTTTACTGAAATTAACAACAAAAAATGGTCACGAAAAATAAATCAAATTAAGAAAATTTGCCAGAATCTGCACTAGAACTACTAACGTGGATCTAAAATGGGACTAAAATTGTTCTAAATCAGAACTAAACTAGTTAAAAAGTCCAAATCACAGCTAAACCAGAACTAACACAGGACTAAACCAGGACTAATGTGGGTTTAACTTGGGACTAAACCAGGTCTAAATCAGGACTACACCTGGAAAAAGTTCTAAATAACAGCTAAACTAGAATTAACACAGGGCTAAACCAAGTTTAAACCAAGTCTAAACCAGGACTAAACCAGCTCTAAACTAGCCCATACTAGAGCAGGACTAAAACAGGATTAAACCCGGCTTTAAATCAAACTAAATCAGGAAAAGCTAAAGACCCCTGAGTGCCACCAGTGGTACCCAGACCACAGGTTGAGAACCACTGAGCGTGCAAATGATCTTGTTTTTGGGAGCTATCATAACAGTGTATACCCCACTGTGAGATGAGATCAATAAAGTTTATTTTTCTGTGTCTTGTTTTAGCTTTCTAAGAAGTACGGCTCAGTGTTCACGTTTTATATGGGACAGAAGAAAGTGGTGGTTCTGGTTGGGTATAAAACGGTGAAGGAGGCGCTGGTGAACTATGCTGAGGAGTTTGGAGAGAGAGAGCCAGTATTGACGGTGAAAGAGGCAAAACAAGAATATGGTAAGAACACCGCCTGTACTGTTGTTCAGGTTAAAGCTCTTTCAGTTTCTGCGACATTCTGTGTCTGAGGCGTGACCTTAGACTCGAGGTGATCCATTCTTACAAAGTCATGAAAATCCATCTGGTCAATGATGTGGCAGTAAATGGTCACATTTATATAGCTCTTTTCTCCCTCCATGGATACTCAAAGTGCTTTACATCAAGGAACAATTCACCCATTCACGCTCACATTCATACACCAGTGTGCGCAGACACTGGAGGCAAGGTGGGTTAAGTGTCTTGCCCAAGGACACAACAACAGTATGCAACGGTGGGAGCGGGGTTTGAAGCGTCAACCTTCTCGTTAGTGGACAAGCGGCTTTACCAACTGAGCTACTGCCGCCTCTAGTACTAAGCACAGCACTGTTGCAAGTGCATGGGTTTTAGCAATACTTACAGTGAAACTTCACATATGCTGCCATACGTTTACAAAAACTCATTTTTATTACATTGTTTTACTATTTTAGCAGATTGTCAATGAGTTGTTACTTTGATCAGCCTAAAGGTTCCCTATTCTGCTCAATCAACTTTAGAACCTTTAATGTGGTCTCCGCCTCAAAAACAGACCTGCAGTAGTATTCTGTTTGAGTAATCCTGTATGCTGAGGCACTGCCCTTCTCCAGAGCTGAAAACGCTCGGTCTCACAGCTCTACGTCGACACGTGAAACCAGAAAGTGCTCCTGTGCATTTCTAAAGCCCAGACACCAGTCACCAGACTCGTTCTGATCATTTCAGCCTTAAACCTCCGTCACTACGAAGCATCAGCTCAGAAATCTATCTGTTAGCATCATCCTGCTAATAGCTGTGCTAAATGGACATTTTATGCTTTGTTCATTCCCCATTGTTGCTAGCAGGAGGCGATAAACACCTAAGTGTCCTCTGCAAATAAGTCAAAGTAACAGTTCCCTAACAGAAGACATTTTCCACAGAATCATTATTTTAAGGTATACGTTGTGTGAAATACTAGTGCAAAGTTGTCCAACACAAGCCTGCAAACAAATCATGGTAATCGGTCACTGGCTGGTGCTTCATCAACTCACCTACAAATATTCTACTGAAAGACTCTCCCCTTTAAAAACATGAGACAGGAGACATTCCAGACTGACGTATCATGTGCCAGGTCACATGGTCTCGGTCTCGTTTATGACGTGACAGCATGGTATCACTACACTACAGTTTAGTTGATATTGTTTTCATAAATGTTAAATGTTTTCAGGAGTCGTCTGGTCCAATGGAGACACCTGGAGAGAGATGAGACGGTTTACTTTGACCAATCTCAGAGACTTTGGGATGGGGAAGAAGGCCTGCGAGGACAAGATCATCGAGGAGTGTGGCCAACTCGTTCAGCTGTTCAGATCCTTTAAGGGTAAATGTTTGGTTAATAATCTGTTCAGTGGTGTATGGAATTATTTACTTAACACGATTTATTTATAAAAGTGTCTTCTCTGGCAGGGTCTTTAGACTTTAGCCCAGGTGACAGTTTTGAGCAAAGTTTGGGATCTTGATTTTCCATCACTGTAAAAGTCTTCTGAACCCTTTGTGGTCTCACTCAGGCTTTACTCCTGACCATGATCCTGGCTCAGATCTGACAGTTTGCCCCAGTGTCATTAAAGGATGGGTCAAATACAGAGAAAAAAAATCCCTAAAGGGACAGTAATGTTAATCTTGTTTCCATGTTGCAGGAGAACCTTTTTATACAAATCAAGTTTTAAACGCTGCCGTTTCGAACATCATCTGCTCGATGGTGTACGGGCACAGATTTGAATATGACGACCCTGAGTTTCAGGGTATGGTTTACAGAGTGTGCAGAAATATTCAACTTTTAGGCTCCAAATCTGTGCAGGTAAAACCCTAATAATATTATAAATTACACTTATTACAAAAAGATGATAATTTTACATTGTCTCCTGACAGTTGTACCAAATATTTCCGAGTATTGGGAAGTGGCTCTCCAAGACTCGACATGAAATCAGGAGTTTGGGCCTCGCCAACAGAAATCTAAACCTAAAAATAATCAGTCAGTTGAAAGAGACCCTGGACCCTCACATGAGCCGAGGGATTGTAGACGTGTTCCTGATCAAACAACTGCAGCTGGAGGTGAGAGAAACTAAGTACAATAATAAAAGTAATGGTAAACTGTACGTGCTGGGATTATATTGCGTTTCAGGAGTCGGGTGTCAAAGACAGTCACTTCCATGAGGCGAACCTCCTGATGACGGTCGCAAACATGTTCGCTGCTGGAACTGAAACAACAGCCACCAGCCTCAGATGGGGCCTGCTCTACATGGCCAAGTATCCACACATACAAGGTACAACTTTGATTGAGGTCATACACTAGGTACAAAATCAGATTAAAGCACCTTCATCATGTACTGGTGGAGCAGAAAAACCAAGCCATACAAGGTTGGTCATTCTTCTGTCCAAGAGCAAATTTCATGCTCCAGACACAGTGTGTGTTTATGTCACTGGCCTGCGTTTACTTTGCAGCTATGGCACTGTTTAGAAGCTAGGGCGGTGTTTATGTGAGTGGAAAAGTAAATGGATCAAAAGAGAAATGTGCTCATGTTTGTAGCTGGCCACTGCTGTTGTTAAAATGATAATGCACTAATGTTTTTCTGTTTTTCTGCTGGTCACATGTCTGACGGAGATCGGAGGTTCGGTCACATGTCTGACGGAGATCGTAGGCTCGGTCACGTCTGACAGAGATCGTAGGCTCGGTCACGTCTGATGGAGATCATACATTAGGTCAAATGTATGACAGAGATCGTAGGTTTGGTCACACATCTGACGGAGATCGTAGGCTCAGTCACGTGTGACAGAGATCGTAGGTTTGGTCACACGTCTGACGGAGATCGTAGGCTCGGTCACGTCTGATGGAGATCATACATTAGGTCAAATGTATGACAGAGATCGTAGGTTTGGTCACACATCTGACGAAGATCGTAGGCTCAGTCACGTGTGACAGAGATCGTATGTTAGGTCAAACATCTGACGGAGATCGAAGGCTCGGTCACACATCTGACAGAGATAGATAAACGAGAGGAAGACACTCTGCAGCAAATCTTCCAAAATATTTGACGTTGCCTGATATGTGTCACAGGTCATCTTTGGTTGCAAGATAGCTCCATCTGTGATCTTTGTCCCTGTTTCACTGTAAGACCGTACAGCCATCGTTTTTGATTTTTCCCACCATTAGGAAACTCTCATCTCAGATGGGTGAAATCATGCAGTGTGTACCTTGTCTTTTGGGCTGGCTTTTTCCTCACATCTCAGCAGCCCCTTATTCTTTCTGATGTAGCAGGTGGGCATGTTGTGGGGCAGCAGTATCTCAGTTTTTAGACTGGTGACACCATTTTGATCAAGGTTTGGGATCTTTATATTTTTCCATCATCATGAAGGTCCTCTAAACCGTTTGTGGTCTCACTCTGTTCTATTTGAATTGGAGGAGAATGGAAGTCTCCAACTCTGTGATACAGCAGCGTTTGTGTACATTTGAAATCATATTTGCATTGATTCAAAACAACAACAATTTTGTTTTGTTCCTTCTCTCCCAGACCAGGTCCGTGAGGAGATAACCAGAGTGATAGGAAATCGTCAGGTTCAGATTGACGATCGTAAAGACCTGCCTTTCACTGACGCAGTTATCCACGAGACTCAGAGGTTTGGAAACATTACCCCAATGAGCCTTCCACACAGAACAAGTCGAGACGTGATCTTCCAGGGACACTTCATTAAGAAGGTCAAATGCAACTGGCCTTGGGAGTGGCTTTACACTTAAATTATGTTGCAAACTTAAGGATCTGTCTATATTTCTTCACAGGAAACTACAGTATATACTGTCTTAGCCTCTGTCCTTTCTGATGAGAATGAATGGGAAAAGCCTCAGAGTTTCTATCCAGGTCACTTCCTGGACAAAGACGGGAAGTTTGTGAAGAGAGACGCCTTCATGCCTTTCTCTGCAGGTTTGTAAAGTCATGCATGTAACTTTGCTGTATTCAATCAGTCTCATATATTATCTTACAGCCATTACATGCACGAGAAGAAGCGAGAAATGCCTTCTTGTCCTCGAGGTAGAGAGAACAAGATCAATGTTTGTTTTGCCTCAGACATTTCATACCTTACAAGAAACTGAACCAGTACCTGCAGGCTGGCACAAAAAAGTAGGGGCTGCTCTACAGGAGTAGCCACTATATTTCTAAACATCGGTGTTGGTTAAATGTAGTTAGAGTTACAGATTTTGGCATTTTTTAGACAACGGGCCATTGGCTGACACTTGAGTTTTACTGCAGATTTGTGGTCAGGCACTCGTTCAGGCGACCATGTGACTGAAAGATCATTTGTGAGGCTTTGTTTTGAACCCTTTTGGTATGCAAGGCTGCAGTGTTAGCTTCAATCCATGAGACGGCAGGTGCTGTACTGTAACTTCAATTTTACTGTAGATTAGAATGTTGTCTTATGGCAAATTTATACTGTACGTTAAATAGGATTTAGAATACAGACAGACCAGTGCTCTGACCGTCCTCTGGGTTCATTCTGTCGTAAATTGGTCCATTTTCCCAGAGCTTGCCCACAGCTGAACAGTCACAGCAGAAGGAACGGCTGAACTCCAACAGAAATTGATTGAATAGCTGAGACACTGTCCTCAGCATGCGTGGACATTAGTCTTCTGGGTTTAAGTTAGCGAAGCAGCTGTACACGAAGGAGGGCTGTGTGTATGATGTGCTGTTATTTCACTGCTGTTTGTTTGTTTACCAAAAGAAAAGTATAATCTAAAAAGTATTAGTTGTAATAATGGCCATATAAAAAAAGCATGACACAAACTGGCCCACAGTTGGTTCATGTTTGTATGATGCCTGTAGTGAATCAATAAAATAAAAAAGAAATTAAAGTATCTAATTAACAGGTCAGACAGTTTTAGCAGCATTTAATAAAAATGTGTGTAAATAATTGTAAAAATCGTATAATTGCAACATGTCATCTCACAATAATCATGACAAATATTTGGCATCATGACATCACTACTGCTGGAGCAGGACTACGGCAAAAAAATGACTTCTCAGTTCTCACGGATGTAATGGCCCCTAACTTCTTCATTATTTCCTTTTTTGTAGGCAAAAGAGCTTGTCCTGGAGAAGGTCTGGCCCGAATGGAGCTGTTCATCTTCTTTGTGACTCTGATGCAGCATTTCAGTGTCACAGCTCCCCCTGGTGTTAAAGAGGAGGAACTGGACCTCACCCCACGAGTCGGTTCAACTCGCTGCCCATCGCCGCACAAACTGTGTGCAATTCCACTTTTATAACGCTCTTTTTATAAACTGACACGCCTTCACCACATTATTTTGAAGGACTAATCTGTCACATTTTTTAAATAATTTTTTTGTAATTATTTTCACTCTTGAAGTAACCTTAATAATAATCTTCTTTTAGCATTTAAAACAACAAAATTAACATTCAGCTCACAACCTCTCGTAGCCTCCACCAAGAAGACACTAAAGAAAATCATGCACACCTTAGTATCTTTTTAAAAACTAGCATTTATAGGACATTTATAAAGTCTATCCAAGTTTTAATGGTGTTTGGAGTTGATTTTTTGAACCCTGAACTCCCAAAATATGAGTAAAAGGCAAACAGCAAATAACCACTCAACACTGTGCATTACTTTGAAACAAAAGTATTTTACACTGTCTAATAGAAATGAACAGAGAGGCAGAGATGGAAATGTGAAGCATCTTTAAGACATGATTTTATTGTTTAAAAAAGTCTTCTCACATTATGATCATATAATCTTTTGGATACAGGTTGATGCATAACCTTATCTACTTACAATACAACACAAGAATTCATTATTATTAAAGGAGCCATTTTATGCTTTTTTGTATCTTTTTAAACCAATTTTGGTGTACGAAGGGAGACAAAAATTGTATAAAATTAGACATACACACTTAGAGGCACACACACACACACACGCTCTCTGATGGGTGAAATGTTAAAACTGTAATTGTTGTGTCTTTGTGGGGCTTGGGGTGCTTTTGTCGTACGTAACATTGGCAAAGCAGGAGTCGGACCAATCAAGTCACGTTCAGGTTAGCATGGCTGCTTTCAGAGCAACTCTGTCGGTTCATTAAAAGTATCTGAAAGTAAATAATTGCTTATTCAAACTTGGTTGCATGGCTAAATCAAATTAATTTGATTAATTTGCACTGTATTGTAAAATTGAATTGATCAGAAATAGTGTCTCCTAAAAGCTGCATTGTTTCTTGAATTGTGGCTGATGCTACTGCTAGTGCCCAGATCAATTTAAATCCTGACTGTGAAGACACTGTAGACGCTAAAAACACTGATAAACACTGTAGCGTACATATATAAAAATATATACACTGAACTAAGACAAAGGTTAAGAGTAATAATTCCACATTGGTACCAGTTAGCCTTGCGCTAACGTGCAGATTAAAACACCTAAACTAATGTCTTAAGAGGGAAGGATTGACCAAGATTGACTCAGTGTATTAGATAAAGACCACCAAACTCAACTTAATTTAGATTAAGTATAACGTTTATTTACACAATAAGGCAGAATAGTATATTGAGGCACAGGTAAATATTGAAAGGAATGTAATTTTGAACAGAACCGTTATGCAGAATTATTGATTAATTAATGATAAATTTCAGTGGAGCAAGTTATAATATGACTTATTAAATTATTGGAAATTTAGGAATAAGGGAATAGACTCTGAGAGTATTAACGCCAAGTCTGTCACATACACAACACTGGTCTACCGTACTTCGGAGCAGGAGGGGAAGGGCGGTGACGACAGCCAGCCTCCGGTTTCAGCCAGGGGCTCGGATGTTGGTCCTTCCTTTAGAGCCGCAGGGTGTCGCTGAATGCTCAAAATGTTTTAAAATAAACTAAGTAAACTCTAAATATGCATATCCAGCCCCTTCCTCATCTTCACTGTTAGTTGTACCTTGGTTTTAAAAACAATATGTAATATGTCCTTTTGGCTGTTTTCCATAATTTATCTTGAATTATCGTGGCAGGATTATGATGACTGAAAATGTGATATTACTGATGGTAAAGCAGACAGTGTTAAAGAGAACTTATGGTAAACTGATCATTATTTATGTTAACTACAGTGCAGTTATATCAAAAAAGGGTTGCTGCCATCTCCTGGACAGAAGTGGTATTGTTTTGTCAGTTGACCAGGATTAAAATGTAACAAAAAGTGTGGTTGCATAGACCTATTATCCAGTGAAGGGAGCATCTCTGCTGAACTCATAACAACTGCACCCTCTGTGAAATTTGTCAGGAGCCGGCACTGGGAGTAACCAATCAGAGAAACGAAGGGCGGAACGTAAGCAGTGAGAGGCAGAGATGGAAATGTGAAACATCTTTATGGCTTTATTGCTTAATAAATCTTCTCCCTTACATTATGACCATATAATATTTTGGATACAGGTTGATTTAGCCTTATCTACTTACAACAGAACATAAGCATTGATTGTTATTATTAACTAACTGCCATATCAGATGTCTCTTTCTCGTAGACCATAATATAAAACTGCTGACCAAATGTAAATAAATGTGCCAGACTCATTAATAAGGACGTTTGTATATATCAGACATGTGGGATAATGTTGGGAACAGTGTCCGGTGAGTTGGTTTATGGTTCAGCCGATGGTGAAGCTGTAGATCTGGTGAATCTGACGGAGGCAGAAGATTCTCCCATGTTTTCATAAACCACTGTAACATCACCAGTGTGGTCCTGTAGAGAAGAAATGTTTAAACAAACAGGTAATTATGGGCCGCTCATTTGGACTCAACTATGCTCTAACTACACACACACTTATTTTTACAAACAGGTTCATTTCTTATTTCTAACTTCATTTCCAATAAGTTTCCACAGTAACAGCTTGTGAACTAAAGAAAGACTTCTACTTTAATTTGTGGCATCATTCTTTGGAGCGCAGCTGTTCATTTTACAAACACTAAAAGGGTCCATAGTGTTGTATGTGTTTAATGTAATGGTCTTGTGTCAAACTCACGTGGCCTTGGTTCCTCTGAGTTTTCAGCCCTGAAAAAGTCAAAGAAAACAGTCTTCAGCTCCACAGCACAACTCTTTTCTTTGACCCATTCTGTACTGTTCTCAGATCAGTCTCACCTTTAGTCCTGGTCCAGATCAGAACTGCAGTGACAGACGTTAGCATAGCGGCTAAACCCAGACTCGCAATGACGTGTCTGAACAGCAAACCTGCAAAGATACAAGAACTTTTAGTTCATACTCAGTCCTGTTTAACCTCATTGTGTTTTATTTCTAGTGTGTTGTTAATGTAGTGAATGTGTTTGTACCTTCATCTGAATTTCCAGGTTGGACTCTCTCTGTGTCGACCTCAAAGCTGAAGTCTGCAGAGATCTGTACTTTACTGTCCTCCAGATACTGACAGGTGTATTTTCTGTTGTGTTGACTCTGACGCTCCACAGTCAGATTAGACACACAGTTATTCTGAGTTACACCATCTCCAGACAGGACTGTCCCATTTATGTTCAACCAGCGGAGACTGCCAATCGTAACACTGTCTACTGTATCTCCACAGAGTGCACTGTAATGTGATGCTTCCATCTTGGTTTGTATTGGTGTCTGGAGCTGGAGAGACTGAGAGAGACAGAGTTAGTAACATTTGACAGAAAGGAATTATACAAAACAGACAAACACATGTGATCAGTGTCAGAGGCAAACCTTATCTACATTCAGGGTGGGATTTGTTTGGGGGGGGGTGCCTCTGCTTTAACTTCAGGGAGGATAAAATAAGTTGACTTTGTGCATGACTCCAAATGACACGTTCAGCGAATTAGAGCTGAGTCCTGCATTTTACTGTTGGCAGCACAAACTTTTGCTTAATCTTAAGTCGGTCTTTGAGGATCTCTTCGCAGCTTCTGTCATTTTGTTTCCTCTCCGTCCTCTTTGCAGCAGGCTGTGACAGCGCTGCACTCTCGCAGACAACCTCCTCTGTGATTGGATACTCGCCTAAAGCCTCTCACTCACAGATTCACATGGGAGTGATGGGACAACAAGGCGTATGAAGAAGTCTCACTAACTGTCACTGCAGAGCAAACTCCGGCTTTTAATTCTTTCCTCTCTGTTCAAGCATCTTTGAAAATGTGTATAGAGTTCCCTCGCCTTTTTTGCTTTCTGTAACTTGTGAATGAATTCATTTGGGCTGCGACTCGCCCTCCTCTTTCGGTGCACGGTGACAGGGCAGAGAGAGCAGAGGACAGACAGAGGGCAGACACGCAGCCTTCTCCACTACTACTATATATTTGTGATTTAAGGATGAAACGAGCTAAACAAAGCTAATAACACAGCCACAACGTTTATCATTCGCTTTAGTTTGTTTGTGCCTAATACGTTATGCAAATTAACCTTGTGCATATTTAATGAGGCGCTAAGTTTTATGCGCAGGTGTGCAAGTGACACTTTGTTTTTGCACAAAAGTTACAAATCCCACTAAGGTAACGTTTATATCCAACAGCCTTATGATTGTTGTGTTAAATTAATCTGAAAATGAGCCATTTTTTGTCTCACACACAGAAGCATCAATTACATCACTAATCAATTACATCACTAATCAATTACATCACTAATCAATTACATCACTAATCTATGTAGGGTCATGGTTACACATCCAGGTTGACAAATACGATAAAAAACAAACAAACATTACAATGCACCACATTACTAAATCAAACCTTATCTACATCACAAACTCCACTGTTAGTAAGGCCTCATTTTCTAGCTCTGTTTGTAGCACTGCATTGGATTTATCATGTGTGAAGGTAAAGGCAGGTGCAGAGTTAGTTTGTTCCTGTGTGTGTTATAGACTGTGATTTAGTCACTTTATTACAGGGTTTAAAGGTGACTCACCTGTGAGGACACTCAGATACACAACTGTGTTTAAATCATTTCTGTTCCACAGACGACAGAAGAATAATCCAGAGTCTTCTTCAGTGATGTTGTGAATGTTCAGAGAACAGTCAGAGTTCAGAGTCAGTCTGGAGGAACTGGGACTGTCCTTCACAACCTGACCTTTACTGACTCTGGGTAAAGAGTTAGATCTAATCTTTAGAGTAAAGCCAGTCCACACTGGAGCAGGTTGGACCCTGATGTTTTAATCTGTCACAGGGCAGAGAGGCGTCTTCTCCAGTTCTGCTGTAGCGATGGATGAAGACTGTCTCTGGACTGACTCCTGTAAAAAACAAATGATCAGTCACTTACAGCTCTTGTTTTTCCAGTGTAGTATTTTGCTGCATGGCCTAAATTGCAATTCGTTTTTTTTTCTTTGTATTTAAAACATCTCCTTTTTATGTTTAACAACATTATAAAAGCAGCAGTGTGCAACTCCTTCACAGTGAAACAAAGCTGTTTAGGTTCACTGTCTTTAGTTTTTGCCCTCTCTCTGTTCTCATAGACCACTACTGATATTACTGATATTATCTGACACTTAAAACTGTCAAAGAAGTGAGTGGCTTTGTGTAATTCTTGAAATATACAGGAAAACAAAATGCTGTTTCTCCTTCTGCATATTATTTTCCTTTCCTTACCTTCAGTGAACATGTGGACTACGTTTACAAAAAGCACAGCAAAGACTTTTTCTGTTACTAAAACTGAGAGGTTTTGGAGACAGTGATCATATTTTAACACAGGTTTATCAGTCTCTTACTGATACTCTACTGTATTTAACTTAGTATTACATTAACTTATAGATGTTTTTATATTTAATGTGTCTTTTAATGAGTGAATGTGATTATGAAATGTGTACTGGGCAAGCCAAAGACAAATCTCTGCTTTTCATTACAAATGGGAGACAATAAAGTTCTATTCTTTTCTAGTCTATTGGTGCTGTGGAACATATAAAATAAAAGTTGTATAAAAATAAAATAATTAGTCTGAAATACAAAAAGTACAACACACCGTTTACCTGCCACTTCACTAAAACAATGTAATATTTAAATAAACATTTCTTGTCTTTTAGTTGAAAAAAGGACATGTTTAAATGAATAAAGTCGAGGTCTAGATAATGGCTTCAGGTCTGAGTGACTTGAGTTTGCTCCAATCAGAAATCACTAATGGCCACTGTTGTAGGCTGAAGCTGTGGATGAATGTTTGAAGTTGCATATGAACAATTAAACTTATATTTCTGAGTTATAGACAGACTGAGTATCAATAAATCAAATACAAGAATCTACAAAACATCTTTTACGTATTTGCATGGTACATTCACCATTTCCTGGTTCACACTACACTAGAAAACATGATGAGAATCAGCAACAGAACTTAAAATAGCTTCACAAAATGTCCATCTTACCTTCAAACTGGAGCAGAGAGACATAAACCAAAAAGACCACATTCATTAAAGTCATTTTAGATTCTTTTCTGTTTGTCCTTCTTATAAGATCCTTGTCTTTGCGACTGAACTAAAGAACTGTCTCTTCCTCTTTGTGGTTATTATGAAGACACATCCCTCTCCTCCCACTTCAGTTTTGAGATGACGTCATTCAAACCATAACACAACCACATACAAGGACAAAAAGTGAACTATTAAAATAGGCACAAAAAAAAATAAAATAAAATAAAATAAAAAATCACTAATTGGTTGAGTTCTTCTTTCTAATGAATCTATGATCACAGAGTAATGTTTCTGTTGCAGTGTGTGGTTGGTGAGTTCTGCTGTGAAGGGAGGTTACATAAACACTGAAAATAAATTAGTTTCAGGAGAAATGACAAAACAGGAAGTTTGTAGTGTCTTCTTTATGTGTAAAGGTAAAAGAAGTAAAAAAATAAAAAGAATTTCAAAAAAAGAAGTTCAAGTTTAAAAAAAATATATCACCAATAGGATCACCTCCTTTTGTTCTGAGCATATGATTGTTAAAGGTTTCATGACAGCGTCTTTGAGTTTTATAAATAAAATGTATTATTATTATTATTATTATAAATGTATTATTAAAAAAATTCAGTCCCTGCTCTAATGCCCCATCAGAAACCAGTTAATAACAAAGCCCACATGAGATCTCAGAGTCTCATGTTTTCAGATATGACTTCTGTTCTGCTGTTGTTGACTGAAGAATTAGTTTTCCTCAAATACAAAAGGAAAAATCAGATTACAGTTCTGTTTTAGGGGCCAGCTACACAAGAACCCTGGTCAGGAAACACAACAGTCCTGCCATTGTTATTTCACAGATGCTACAGTTTCCTTCACACCTGAGCGTAAGTCAGCTCATTGTGCTCAGAGGCTCATTTGGTCTGTAAACTGACTTTAGCAACTGAATTGTGGAGAATCTAGGCTTTCAAATGAGGTATGTCCATGTCGAGTCTATGTAATTGTAGTGATTATAACTTGTATTTGTGCTCTCAGTGGAAATATGTCATTGGACCACAGGGCTGGAGGAGGAACAATGATAATTTCTTTTTACAGATTTAATTATCTTCAGTGCATTTGTGGGCCTGTAAGAACGTTCACCAACTCTCCTGTGCAGGACTTGTCTTGGTCCACAAGTGTAGCTAGTCCATAAAAGACCGACCAGACCACTGTTTTGAATTTAATAATCATAATGTTAATCATAATAATCATTGCTGTTACTTTATTTTACCCCAAACTTTCAAAATGTATTGATGTTATTAAAGCTTTTCAGTAGAGAGAAGGTAACGTATCTGCCTAGTTAGCTGTGTTAAACGCTAATTAATTGTTTGATGAAGGGCATGTGCCCGAAATGTCACGTGCATGAAAAATAAAGAGAGATGAGAATGAGAGCTTCATTTGTTGTGTGGGGCCTAGTTTTGAAGTTTTACTTATGATCTTTTGGTTTCAGAACGCAAAAACATTTGTTTTGGATGTTTGTGTCATTTACAAACATCACTGACAAATAACTTTGTCGGTCTATAAATAGTGACGTCATCATCTTAGACATCAGATATAAACAAAGCTTAAAAATGATTTCTCATCTCAGAAAGACGAGCACCTGAGGAGCACATGAATGCAGCAGATAACCTGGCTTTAAATGTAAACAAAAAGCCAATCTGTAACAGAATCATTGTATTTTCAGCAAAATGTGTTGTTGTGTGACCAGACTCTTAGCCACACTGAGAAAGTGTCTCACCTGTATTTCCTCGTGTGTTGTCGGCTGAGATGAGTTCTTCATTATTTTCTTTGAGATGCTGACAGATGTATTTTCTGTTGTGTTGACTCACTGGACACAGTGCACTGTAAGGTGATCCTTCCATCTTGGTTTAAATCAGGATCTGGTGGAGCTGGAGAGACAGAAATTAAAAAAAAGACCAAGCTACTTCTCTGTAAACCAAAAATACAACATATCATATAAATATAATTATCATCATTTGGTTGGAGGTGAAACATTAGCTCTTAAACTGCAGTGAGTCTAGAGGTTTTGTATTAAGTCTGGGGCAGCTTTGCTCAAGTTTTCTTGTTACCAAAGCATTACCCAAGAGTTAAAGAGTTAAAAACTACATCTGAGTGTAACTGGATCGATATACAACCAATCAGAATTCAGGGCAGTACCAACGCACACAGAACTGCTTCAGGACCAACCACATCTGAAAAACATACAACCAATCAGAGACAGAGCAGGTCGTACAAATTGATTTGAATGGGAAGAGACCCGCTTCACCAATAACATGACTGGGTTTTGCTGAGCACCTAAACTAAGCTGTGTCTGTGGTTTGTCATCGAGTTGTTATTGAGCAGAGCAAAAAGTGTCTGAAGGTAAAGATAGGTGCCCAGTCTGTATGAACTATCAACAAAGGCTTTAACAAAGTAAAATTAGGTTGCATACTGTCTAATTATCACAGCTCAAACTCGTTCATGTACATATTTTTTTTAAACATTCATCAATATCTAACCAATCTACAAATTTAATCTGTGATGTTTCTACAGAGATCTGACAACTGAAAACCTACTGTGTCCCAAGAAAGACCCAGAGTCTTCATCAGTGATGTTATGAACTTTCAGAGAACAATTACAGGACAAACTCACTCTGAGGAAACCAGGACTGTTCTTCACAACCTTTCCTTCCCTGAGATTCTTCACTGATTCCTGCAAAGAAGAACTCAGCGATCAATAAATGTCATGTGATCTGACATTCTGTTAGGTTTTCTGTTTCATCTGGTTTTTCCATTCATTTTGATTGAGAAAAACAGTAGCAGATAAGTCTTTTGTCAGTGTCTACCCAGTCTGTGGCCATCAATCAAATGTTATTATTATAGAACTTTAAAACATTCAAAAGTACTTTACATTTAGACCAAGATAAACTGGCCACAGTTTTAGCAAGCACTATAAACAAAATGATTACAAACAATACAATCAAAAAAGTCAAAAACAGTATCAAGGCTGATACAAAACATGTGCATGCAAAAAGATAAGAAAAAATATTTACTATTTTTAAAACTTTAAAAAATACAAGGTAAGTTAAATTAGAAATGCAATAAAAAGATTTATACATATTTACAAGTAAATTACAAAGTAACATGGTGGAAATACCTCAGTTATTACACATATTGTACAAAATAAGACTATGACAACATGACGTCTTGGTTACAGACAAACTAATGCGTATTCATGAAGCTGATGAGTTCAGCTTTGACAGGAAGTTGCACAATTACTAAAAATAACAGAAGTAAAAAAGTATATGTACTGCATTTACAGTCTTCACTAATGCTCGGTTTCCTCTGTGCTTGAAATAATTATTGAGAACCAGTTCATGTTTTGGGAATCAAGCTTTAAATATGTATTATATATTTTAACTCCACTTACATGCTTCTTAAATTTTCCCTATTCTGCTAAATCAATTTTCAAAGCTTTTAACCATGTTATAATGTTGTCTCCTCCTCAAAAACAGAGCTGCAGTAGTATTTTGTTTGAGTAATCCTGTATGCTGAGGCGCTGCCCTTATCAAGAGCTGAAACGCTCAGTCTCTGTTCTGGTTTAGTCCTGAATCTAGTCCTAGGTTAGACCTGGGTTAGTCCAGATTAAGTGACCGATGACAAATCAACAGGAGGCAGATGAGTTGTTGTTGTGATCCAGAATAAAAAGCCAAAAAGAAGAAGAGATTCTGGAATATATTGTTAAATACATTTTTCAGTCTGGTTTTCGTGGCTCCCTGGGCAGACTCGTGCTTTTTTAGTTTTGTTGACGGCGCTGTAGATGGCGCTGTGGTCGCAGTCTGCTGCCGTCTTAATGGTGACTGCAGAGTAAGTCACTGTGTCCTCCTCCACCACCTCCTGCTTTAAACAAACAGGAGAAGAGAAAACAGATGTGTGTGCTGTCAGTGAGTGGTTAGAGAACATTAGCAAGTGGCTCAATATAAAGCTATCTTTACTTTTTACAACCATTTAAAGATCAAATGACACGACCTGTACACAGAGGAGACAGATTTATGCTACGTTCACACAGAACAAGAATGAGGCGTCTGGTGTGAGTGATTTACATTTTAAGTCGATGTAAAGGTGCGTTCAGACGCAAATAAAAGTCCTGCAGCACAAATCGAGCAAATGGCACAGCGTGAATCACAAGAACTGAGCGTTTGACTCGAGAGTCCTGTAAATCTGTGAATGAAGCAATGTATAATGTGTGTATAATATGTGTGTAATATGTGTATAATATGTGTGTAATATGTGTGTAATATATGTGTAATATGTGTATAATATGTGTGTAATAAATAAAGACAATGTGATATAAAGGACTTTGCCACATCCTGAGATGAACTTGTTCAAGCAGCTCTCTCCAAAACAACAGAGAATACAGCGCCTGTGAACAGAAATATGCTGCCTATACTCCACTAACACCACTAGAGAGCGCTAATGTACAACAAATAAGTCCAGGCTCTCAGCTCTGCCTCTGGGGTTAATGCTGCTGTACAGCAGTAGTGTCCTGGGGAGAAGTCCTCAGCCACACAGGACACAGGTGAGCAAACTGAGACAGACTCAGGTGGGAGGAGCCCTAGTGGCCACGCCCCTCATTTGACAGGAATGAAGTAAATCAAGCGTCCAACTGGATGCAGATTGGTGTTTGGTGTGAACGTAGCTGTAGAGCTGTAGTAGACAGACAGCTAACAGTTAAAAGACTCACCTGTTTCTTGGCAGTGGGTTTTTGGTGGTTTATCATGGCATAGGTCAGATTGTTCTCTGGATCAACCTGAAAACAAAACAATACCAGTTATACACATGAACTGAATTATAAACTAAGTCTGCAGTTCAGTTTATAACCACCAGAGGGAGCACTCCATTCAGGTTTTACAGCAGGCTCCAGATTGTGAGATTATGTTGTTGTTGTTTTTTTAAGAAGAAAAATGCATACTTGGTATTTGTGGGTTTTATATGATTAATAATTAAATGGGACTAGTTCTGATCAATTGTCAGGTCTCATATTACAGTGTTTGCCAACTGGTGGGTCGAGGCCGAAAGGTTGGTCACAAGAGGCAGAATATGATTTCAACTTTCAGCTTTTTTGAGGTCTAAATATTGTTTTAATCACATAAAATGGTAAAACATTCATACAACTGCTTTTAAAATACATGTCCCATAAAGGCCATAGAAAAATAATTTATAAAATAACTTTGAATAGTCAGAATAAAATGATAAAGGAATCACACTAGAGGGGAACCACTGGTTTTATCTTTACATAAAAAGGTCAGGACCCTTCTCCAGACCCACTTACTGTGAGGCTACAGTGCTATGTTATAAATCTAATGGAACTTGTGTCAAAAGCATAAATATTCTGGAGCTGAAATTGTAAAATTCATGAACTCACCTCCAGATCAGTTGGTTGTGAGTAAACTGCAAACAACACAGAAACAAAGAAAAACCCTGTGATAAGGCAGTCCAGTCCAAACTTCACACAAACTATGCCACCACAGATATTGTCCATTTACAAAGTGAACAGAGTCTGTACCTTCAGTGTCTTCAGTGGTTTGTGGAGGGCTCCTCTTGGATTTTATTTTGAAAAACACCACAACAACAACAACCAGAAGCACCAACAGAGAGACCACTGCTCCAGAGATGATGTACATGAGCTCTGTCAGATACGGTGCAAAATATTTAAAACACAAGTCAGGCTGTCACAAAATAAACTATCAGCAGAGGTCACATGACTGCTAACCACTCTGACACTAGTGTAAGGCTTTCTTCCACTCTAGACCAATACAGTTAGGTTTCAGGTCTAAACTCCTCCCTCCATAGAGAATAAAACTCAGCTCTCACCAGTTTAATTCAGAATCAGACAGAAAGTCTCTTGGATGAGAGATGAAAATAAAAAACTAAAATGTTGACCATTACAGTATTAAATTTATTTTTGTGGCTTTGGGCTTTTTCTCATTGTTTTACTCTGTGCTGTGTTGGTTCTGTGTAAAGAACATGAACCATATTATCTGTTTGTTAATTATCCCCATTCCTATCACAATAATGTTTACTTTTGTTGTGTATGTTGGTCTATTTTTATTTTTATTTCTAATGTGTTGTCAATGTAGTGAATGTGTTTGTACCTTCATCTGAATTTCCAGGTTGGACTCTCTCTGTGTCGACCTCAAAGCTGAAGTCTGCAGAGATCTGTACTTTACTGCCCTCCAGATACTGACAGGTGTATTTTCTGTTGTGTTGACTCTGACGCTCCACAGTCAGGTTAGACACACAGTTATTCTGAGTTACACCATCTCCAGACAGGACTGTCCCATTTATGTTCAACCAGCGGAGACTGTCAACGTAACACTTGTTATCGTACTTCTCTATAGTGCACTGTAATGTGATGCTTCCATCTTGGTTTGTATTGGTGTCTGGAGCTGGAGAGACTGAGAGAGACAGAGTTAGTAACATTTGACAGAAAGGAATTATACAAAACAGACAAACACATGTGATCAGTGTCAGAGGCAAACCTTATCTACATTCAGGGTGGGATTTGTTTGTGGGGCGGGGGTGGGGGTGGGGTGGGGGTAAAATAAGTTGACTTTGTGCATGACTCCAAATGACACGTTCAGCAAATTAGAGCTGAGTCCTGCATTTTACTGTTGGCAGCACAAACCTTTGCTTAATCTTAAGTCGGTCTTTGAGGATCTCTTCGCAGCTTCTGTCATTTTGTTTCCTCTCCGTCCTCTTTGCAGCAGGCGGTGACAGCGCTGCACTCTCGCAGACAACCTCCTCTGTGATTGGATACTCGCCTAAAGCCTCTCACTCACAGATTCACATGGGAGTGATGGGACAACAAGGCGTATGAAGAAGTCTCACTAACTGTCACTGCAGAGCAAACTCCAGCTTTTAATTCTTTCCTCTCTGTTCAAGCATCTTTGAAAATGTGTATAGAGTTCCCTCGCCTTTTTTGCTTTCTGTAACTTGTGAATGAATTCATTTGGGCTGCGACTCGCCCTCCTCTTTCGGTGCACGGTGACAGGGCAGAGAGAGCAGAGGACAGACAGAGGGCAGACACGCAGCCTTCTCCACTACTACTATATATTTGTGATTTAAGGATGAAACGAGCTAAACAAAGCTAACAACACAGCCACAACGTTTATCATTCGCTTTAGTTCGATTGTGCCTAATTTGTTATGCAAATTAACCTTGTGCATATTTAATGAGGCGCTAAGTTTTATGCGCAGGTGTGCAAGTGACACTTTATTTTTGCACAGAAGTTACAAATCCCACTAAGGTAACGTTTATATCCAATAGCCTTATGATTGTTGTGTTAAATTATTCTGAAAATTAGCCATTTTTTGTCTCACACACAGAAGCATTAATTACATCACTAATCAATTACATCACTAATCAATTACATCACTAATCAATTACATCACTAATCAATTACATCACTAATCAATTACATCACTAATCTATGTAGGGTCATGGTTACACATCCAGGTTGACAAATACGATAAAAAACAAAAAACATTACAATGCACCACATTACTAAATCAAACCTTATCTACATCACAAACTCCACTGTTAGTAAGGCCTCATTTTCTAGCTCTGTTTGTAGCACTGCATTGGATTTATCATGTGTGAAGGTAAAGGCAGGTGCAGAGTTAGTTTGTTCCTGTGTGTGTTATAGACTGTGATTTAGTCACTTTATTACAGGGTTTAAAGGTGACTCACCTGTGAGGACACTCAGATACACATTTGTGTATAAATCAGTTTGACCCGACAGACCACAGACGAATAACCCAGAGTCTTCTTCAGTGATGTTGTGAATGTTCAGAGAACAGTCAGAGTTCAGAGTCAGTCTGGAGGAACTGGGACTGTCCTTCACAACCTGACCTTTACTGACTCTGGGTAAAGAGTTAAATCCATCTTTAGAGTAAAGCCAGTACACACTGGAGCAGGTTGGACCCTGATGTTTTAATCTGTCACAGGGCAGAGAGGCGTCTTCTCCAGTTCTGTGGTAACGATAGACTGTCTCTGTACTGACTCCTGTAAAAAAAAAAAAAGATCAGTCACTTACAGCTCTTGTTTTTCCAGTCTAATATTTTGCTGCACGCTCTTGAACGCAATTAATTTATATTTCTATTTGTATTTAAAACATCTCCTTTTTATGTTTAACAACATTATAAAAGCAGCAGTGTGCAACTCCTTCACAGTGAAACAAAGCTGTTTAGGTTCACTGTCTTTAGTTTTTGCCCTCTCTCTTTTCTCATAGACCACTACTGATATTACTGATATTATCTGACACTTAAAACTTTGTGTAATTCTTGAAATGTAAAGGAAAACAAAATGCTGTTTCTCCTTCTGCATATTATTTTCCTTTGTTTGTCTGTATTGTTTAGCTGCTGTGGGCTTGATGGGGATAGAATCTGCAAAAGCCACTTTTCCTCTCTGTCTCCCATGTTATATTGTTCCCTCATCAAAAACAGACCTGGAGTTGTTTTTGTTTGTTTGTTTGTTTGTTGGAGTTGTTTCATTCACACCCTGTTTGAGTAATCCTGTATTCTCTGGCACAGTCATTCTGAGGCCCACAAACCTCCGCCTCTCCCACAAAGCCCCGCCCACTCCAGGAAGCACTGACCAATCAACAACAAGCCCTCTACATCCAGTCTGCTCTCATTCATTTATTCAAAAAATGTAAAATGTAATGTAAAAGTAAAATGGCATTGTACAAAAAGTTTCAAGAAATAAAAAGCTTTTTTCCCCTTTGTTTGTGTTGAAAAGACCGTAACACTCTTCACTCTGCTGCCCTCTGCTGGTCTCGTCACCTGTTTCTTTATGGCACCAGTGCTTCATATTTGTTTTCTTAGAGTCAGATAATGATTAAAGACACATCCTGCTCTTCACACTGATGCCCTCTGGAGGGCGCTGCAGGTCCATGACAAACAAATCTGTCAGATTCCATTCCAACACTAAACCAAGCCATGAACTGAAGGACAATCTGTTTCTGTATTTATCTGTCACTTTGTTTATGTTTTTTAGGTTTCTGTTGGTTGTTTTGCTGGTCAGTTTTTTCTGACACAGAAGATGTGAGCATGGCATGCTCCAAAAGCAAATTCCACCAACTTTGTTGTGTGGTCATTATTAAATGAATTTGAGTCTGAGAATGTTTTTAAAGGCTGTAAAACCTGCTGCTGTTTTAGAGGAGACCAAGGTTTAAAAATATAAAGCATAATAAAGACTCTTTAACTTATTTAACTTATTATTACATTAACTTATAGATCTGTTTTTATATTTAATGTGTCTTTTAATGAGTGTATGTGATTATGAAATGTGTACTGGGCAATCCAAAGACAAATTTCTGCTTTTTGTTACAAATGGGAGACAATAAAGTACTTTACTATTCAATTAGTGTTATTGAACATGCAATGAAACAAAATAAAAGTTAAAATGAACAAGTATAAAAAAGTATAAAAATAGGATAAATAGTCTGAAATCCAAAAAGTACAACACACCGTTTACCTGCCCTTCACTAAAACAATGTAATATTTAAATAAACATTTATTGTCTTTTAGTTGAAAAAAGGACATGTTTAAATGAATAAAGTCGAGGTCTAGATAATGGCTTCAGGTCTGAGTGACTGCGGTCAAGCCAGCCGGCGTTTGTTTTTCTGTGGTCAAGTGAGCTGCTCCTAAATTTTGAGTGCACTAATATAGCATTCTTTACGGCAGTTGTGGTGTCGCTGCCAGGGGGGAGCGACACACACGAGAGTAACCACAGAGAGTTTAGAAGCACATTTACACACCTTTTTCCCTAATTTAACAAAATATCCATTTATTATGTAATGGATATTTTGTATGAATTATTACCTAACTAAATCTGGTGAGTGTATAAGGTGGAATTATATCACATCTATTTCTCTATAAGCCTAAGAAATGACTGACTGTGCTGTGTACTTCTACCACCATTACCTCTGGTACTACTTTCACACCATGAAATACTTTTTTCATGAAGTTAGTAATGACTGTATTTGAGATTCAATATAAAAAAAAAAAAAGTACACAATGAAACCTGCTTATACCTATTAAGTACATCCAGGACTACTACCACCGAGAGTATGAAGTAACTGTACTGTGTACTTTTTGTGTAATTGTATTTCAAAATACCTAGTAATGCATACAAATAGGCAAAACATTATGATTTTGAAGTTGAATAAAAATCCTATTTCAAAAAAGTATGCAATAAAACCCACTTATACATATTATGTACATGCAGTACTACTACCACCACTGAGAGCATCAAGTGCTTTTACTGTGTACTTTTTGTGTAATTGCACTTCAAAGTACCTAGTAATGCGTACAAATAGACAAAATATGCTAATTTTGAAGTTGAATAAAAATCCTATTTCAAAAAAGTACGCAATAAAACCCACTTATACATATTATGTACATGCAGTACTGCTACCACCCCTGAGAGCATGAAGTACTTTTACTGTGTACTTCTTGTGTAATTGTACAAACGCCGGCTGGCTTGATCGCAGTTCTGAGTGACTTGAGTTTGCTCCAATCAGAAATCACTAATGGCCACTGTTGTAGGCTGAAGCTGTGGATGAATGTTTGAAGTTGCATATGAACAATTAAACTTATATTTCTGAGTTATAGACAGACTGAGTATCAATAAATCAAATACAAGAATCTACAAAACATATTTTACGTATTTGCATGGTACATTCACCATTTCCTGGTTCACACTACACTAGAAAACATGATGAGAATCAGCAACAGAACTTAAAATAGCTTCACAAAATGTCCATCTTACCTTCAAACTGGAGCAGAGAGACATAAACAAAAAAAAAACACATTCATTAAAGTCATTTTAGATTCTTTACTGTTAGTCCTTCTTATAAGATCCTTGTCTTTGCGACTGAACTAAAGAACTGTCTCTTCCTCTTTGGGGTTTTATTAAAGACACCGCCCACTTGAGGTGACGTCTTTTACAACAAACCACAACCACAACCTCTTTAACACAAATTTTATACAAGGATCAAATTGTGATTAAAATAAAGTTTGATTAAGTTATTTTTCAACTAAATAAAGAAGTAATGTAACTCAAAGCACTTCTTGGTTCTAAGTTCTTCTTCTTTCTAATGACTCTATGATCACAGAGTAATGTTTGTGTTGCAGTGTGTGGTTGGTGAGTTCTGCTGTGCAAGGAAGTTACATAGACGCTAAAAATAAACTGACAAGAGTGATGTGTGAAGACGTTTGCAGTTCTGAGTGCAAATGAAAAAAGATAAACAGGAAGTTTGTTGTGTGCTCTTCAAATGTAGAGGTAAAATTTATGAAAAAAATTAAGGGACACATTTTTTTCTGTGTTGAGGTTTTGGTCCAGTTTGTTCCTGAACATGAGGCTTTAACACTGAAATAAAGAAAAGCCCCATATTACACATTAAGGTGTTTAGTTTAATCTACTCCTACTCCTACTCCTACTCCTACTACTACTACTACTACTACTACTACTACTACTACTGCATGTGTTTGTACAAAGGTGGGAGGAAGAGGAGAGAACCTTCAGTCACACACAACAGAAGAATCCAATTCACTTTTTTTCAGACAAAAAAAATGCATTTATTATCTTCATCTCAATCCCAAAAACAAGTTTAGACAAAGGACACAGCACAGAGTCGATGTGGCCCAGGGCTGAGGGTGAAGCCGGTCTGAGGAGTGAGGTCCAGTTCCTCCTCTCTGACACCAGGGGGAGCCGAGAAACGGAAACGCTGCATCAGAGTCACAAAGAAGATGAACAGCTCCATCCTGGCCAGACCTTCTCCGAGACAAACCCTACGACCTGAGAGAGAGATAGAAGGGTAAGGACACTGAGATACACCAGCAGTTTGGAGAAGCAGACAGGAGCAACACCACAGAGGCTAAAACGTGCAGCGTATTTCAACAACATCTGCTGCTGAGAAATGTCCCATGTTTTCATTCAGAGGCACAGGAAGGAGCTCGTACTGGGGAGGGCTGAGTTCTGGGGTTGCACTACTACTACCACTACTACTACTACTGCTACGACTGGAACTACTACTACTACTGCTACTACTACTATATGTATAAATGAGGAACAGTATAAAAACACACCTTCTATGAAACACACACTTGCACAAAGAGGAGTTGAGACCTGGTTTCGACCATGACTTAGACCCAGTTTAGTCGTGGTTTAGGCCTGGTCTCTTCTATGGAGCACACTCTTGCTCTGAGAGGAGTTTTGAAGTTGGAGAAGCTGAAGTCAGTTGTTCTTAAAGTTTATTGTATATTTGTGCAAACCTGCAGAGAAAGGCATGAAGGCGTCTCTCTTCACAAACTTCCCGTCTTTGTCCAGGAAGTGAGCTGGGTAGAAACTCTGAGGCTTTTCCCATTCAGTCTCATCATAAAGGACAGAGGTGAGGAGAGGATGCACTGTGGTCCCCTGTGGAGAGTCATGACTTTGTTACATTTCTTACAACTAGAGGGCAGTATTTTGTCAAAACATTTTTCTCGTTCATCACCTTCTTGATGAAGTGTCCCTGGAAGGTGATGTCCTGGGACGTTCTGTGGGGAAGGGCCATTGGGGCGATGTTTCCAAACCTCTGAGTCTCGTGGATAACTGCGTCAGTGAAAGGCAGGTCTTTACGATCTTCAACCTGGACCTGACGACTTCCTATCACTCTGGTTATCTCCTCACGCACCTCGTCTGAAAACAAAACAGGAAGAGAAAGAGTTGTACAAATCTGTCAACTCAAACTTCACCAGCGACAGTGCTTACCCTGGATGTTTGGGTACTTGGCCATCAGCAGGAGCGCCCATCTCAGAGTGGTGGACGTGGTCTCAGTTCCAGCAGCGAACAGGTTCATGACTGTGCTGAGGAGGTTCTCGTCGCTGTAGTGACTGTCAGTGACTCCAGACTCCTGTAGAAGAATATGTCTTAGTCAAAGGCTGTGATGGGTCAGTTCCAAACAAGCCAGTGCAAAGATACTATACCTATTTGTTTTGTTTTTGTTTTTTTCTGAAAAGATCTTTTTCAAAAACCAGACAGATAATAATAGAGAAAAGAAACCAAATCATTTTCTCTAGGCTGAGGTATCTGGTCTTCCTCAGCACTAATCTGCCCTAAAAAATAAAAGTTAAAAGTTACAAAAAAATTAGATAGTTGGTGAGTTCAGAGAGAGACACCAGAAGCTGTTTTGGTGTGGCTGTTTTGCACATTGCAATATATTTTTATTTTTTAATATTAAATAAAGCCATGCTTTTTGTTTAGGGTGTATGTTTAAGTAAAAGTTTTTTAAAAAGTCAAATTCGGTCAATTTTTATGATTAATTCTTGGTGTTTTTATATGCTTTGTGTAGTAGAGTGGTTCTGTGAGTAGTTTCAAAGCATCAAAACTTTTGAAAACTTCCAAAACAATCCCAAGAACTCAGAAAAAAACATAACTGTTTGCAAGAAAACAATTAGGATAACAGTTATCATAAAAATGAGTCATTATAAAGACTTTATTGACACCATAGGGAAATTCATTCTCTGCATTTGACCCATCCTTTAATGCCACTGGGGTTAAACCTTTCAGGAGCAGTGGGCAACGCCCGGGGAACCTTCTCCAGATCCTGAGCCAGGATCCTGGTCAGGACCTGGCTGGAGGCTTAGCCTATTGTGCATGTTTTAAGTTGATGGGGGAACTGGAGCAGCTGCAGGAAACCCACCCAGACACAGAAAGAACAGGCAAACTCCACACAGCCCCACACGGTCCTGGAACAGAACCCAGTAGGGCTTCCCATTAATGCGGTGGTTATAGTTCACCTCCCTTTGCTGCTCGAGGTATATGTATATTGAGCAATATGTGCTGGTCCCTAACCCATATAAATGGAGAGGGTTGTGTCAGGATGGGCATCTGGTGTAAACACCTGCCAAAGTACCCATGTGAATGATTTACTACTAACCCAGCAAAAGCCAGATTGATATGAAGAGTATCTGGCTGAGATTGGATGAAGCTCTGGCGAGTGACTGCCTCCTAGGGATCGGATCTAATAAAATTTTATCAATGTTGATTCTACTTATCATTCTGATTCTTAATCATTTCTCTTATTGATCCCTCTATAATCTGTGAATAAAAGAGATGTAGATGTAAAGTATAGGACAATAAAAGTCATGGATCCTTGCTGACCTGGAGCTGCAGCTGCTTGACCATGAAGGCGTCCACGAAGCCTCTGCAGCTCTGCGGGTTCAGCGTCTCCTTCAAACGACTGAACAAGGACAGATTCTCTTTTCTCATGAAGTCAATGATGTGTAAGATCTTCTGTCTGTTTCTGATCCAGCCTCGGGTCCAGGGGAACATGTTGTAAATCTGAAAATACATAGGCAATATTAGTAGTGTATGAAAACATCCATCCATCTTCTTCCGCTTATCTGGGGCCGGGTCGGGGGGGCAGCAGTCTAAACAGAGATGCCCTCTCCACAGACACTTTCTCCAGCTCTACCGGAGGAACCCCAAGGCGTTCCCAGGCCAGCCGGGAGACATAGTCCCTCCAGCGTGTCCTAGGGGCCTCCTCACAGTGGGACATGCCCGGAAACACCTCCCCAGGGAGACGTCCAGGAGGCATTCGGAACAGATGCCCGAGCCACCTCAGCTACTCCTCTCAATGTGGAGGAGCAGCGGCTCTACTCCGAGCTCCTCCCGGGTGACAGAGCTCCTCACCCTATCTCTAAGGGAGCGCCCAGCCACCCTGCAGAGGAACACCACCTTATCATGGTGGGGGAGTTTGAGTGCCCAAATGATCCTAGGAGCTATGTTGCCTGGGGCATTATGCTCCTGGTAGGGTCTCCCATGGCAAACAGGTCCTAGGCGACGAGCCAGACTAAGAGCAGTTCACAACACCCCTATGAGAAGTACTTTATCAAGGACCGTGACATCGCCCCATATGGCGCAGCCGGGGCCCCACCCTGGAGCCAGGCCTGGGGTTGGGGCTTGAATGCGAGCGCCTGGTGGCCAGGCCTATGACCATGGGGCCCGGTTGGGTAAAACGAGCAACGTGGGCCCGACCTCCTGTGGGCTCACCACCCGCAGAGGTAACCGTACGGGACCAGTGCAGTGTGGATCGGGCAGCAGTCGAAGGCGGGTGCCTCAATGACCCGGTCCCTGGACACAGCTTCTAGCTGTAAGGACATGGAATGTATGAAAACAGTAGAGGAAAATATGCTGTTACTTAACTTTAACTCAAGTTTTTAGGTATTTAAATGAGTAAAAGTATATTTTAGCAGAGTGCAATAGTGGCAATAGTAGTAGTGGTAGTATTAGTGGAAAGGGTAGTAGTGGTGGCAGTTCTAGTAGTATGCTAATCATAGTACTGCTGTAGTAGCAATAATAGTGGCAACAGCAGTAGCAGTAAGTACTAATTAGTAGCAGTCGTAGTATAATAGTAGTAGTAGTAGTAGTAGTAGTAATAGTAGCATCCTAAAAGGTAGTAATATCATTGTTTTTTTTAATAGTCGTGGCGCTGTAGTAGCATTAGTAGTAGTAGTAGTAGTAGCAATGAGTACTTACAAGTAGCTGTGGCAGTAATAGTAGCAGTAATGGTAGCAGTGATACTAGGTTAACAGTAGTAGCACACTAATAGTATCATTAGTAGTAATAATTGTAATAGTAGTAGGAGTAGTGGTAGCATTGGTAGCAATAAGTACTTGCTAGTCAAAGTAGTTGTGTAGTAGCAACAATAGTAGTAGAAGCAGTAACTGCATTAATATTAGTGATAATGATAGCAGCAGTACTAGTAGTAGTAGTAGTAGCACTAAAAGTATCATTAGTAGTAATATTAGTAGAAATAATTACTAGTAGTAAATTAAAAATTCTCATACAGCATTTACATTTACTCAAGTAACAGTTCCTTTTTTTTAAAAAATACTAAATAAAGCCATGCTTTTTGTTTAGGGTGTGTGTTTAAATAAAAGTTTTTAAAAAGTCCAAATCTGTCCATTTTTATGATTAATTCTTGGTGTGTTCATATGCTTTGTGTAGTAGAGTGGTTCTGGGAGCAAGTCAGTTCACTGAGTAGTTTCAAAGAATCAGAAAACCTCATCACAATCCCAAGAACTCAGAAAAAGCCTAACTGTTTGCAAAAAAACAATTAGGGTAACAGTTATCATAAAAATTAGTCATTATAAAGACTTTATTGACCCCATTCATTCTCTGCATTTGACCCATCCTTTAATGCCACTGGGGTTAAAACCTGAACCCTGCACGCGCTTTCCTTCTGTCCCCCACGCTTCTCCTACACAGTGTCCCCTCAGTTCTTGTTCCCCCAGTGTATCCCCTTGATCCTTGTGCACTCCTGCATGTCCCCTCTATCCTTGTGCACTCCTGTGTGTCCCCCCAATCCTTGTGCACTCCTGTGTGTCCCCCCAATCCTTGTGCACTCCTGTGTGTCCCCCCAATCCTTATGCACTCCTGTGTGTCCCCTCTATCCTTGTGCACTCCTGTGTGTCCCCCCAATCCTTGTGCACTCCTGTGTGTCCCCTCTATCCTTGTGCACTCCTGTGTGTCCCCTCGATCCTTGTGCACTCCTGCGTGTCCCCCCAATCCTTGTGCACTCCTGTGTGTCCCCCCAATCCTTGTGCACTCCTGCGTGTCCCCTCGATCCTTGTGCACTCCTGCGTGTCCCCTCGATCCTTGTGCACCCCTGCGTGTCCCCCCGATCCTTGTGCACCCCTGCGTGTCCCCTCTATCCTTGTGCACTCCTGTGTGTCGCCTCGATCCTTGTGCACCCCTGTGTGTCCCCTCGATCCTTGTGCACTCCTGCGTGTCCCCTCGATCCTTGTGCACCCCTGCGTGTCCCCCCGATCCTTGTGCACCCCTGCATGTCCCCCCCGATCCTTGTGCACTCCTGCGTGTCCCCCTGATCCTTGCATGCTTCTCTCAGCCAGGGCCCATACGAACCCCGTGCGCTCCTCTGCTCTGGTTGCTCAGAGCAAGTGCTTAAATGCATCAATCCAAGCAGAGAGAGAGCGACAGGGCCTGCATGATGTGAAGCACTCTGTGATCAAGAAATCTTTAATTGAAAAGATTAAAAAGAGGAGGGGCAGCCTCAGAGAAAATCTCCACAATTTGTGCGTTTGTCCAACTGCCACAGTGGCAGTGGAGGTGGCTTGATTACCCACCACGGATTAAATCTACCCACATTTGGCAGGTTGTAATGTAAAACCCTGCTTATAATCTACTTATGATTCAGTTATCTATTTATCTTGAAATAACAGTACATTTAAGTGAGTACAGGTTTGGTATAGAACATATTTAAAATCCTGTGCAGTGACCTGTACAGAGGGAGAGCTGCCCAGTCGAATACGTGCGTTGATTTGCTTGACCATCGTAGTGAACTGGGGGTCGTCGTACTCGAACCTGCTGCCGTAGATCAACGAGCAGATGATGTTGGAGACGGAGCAGTTCAGCGGCTGCATCGAGTCAAAGGGATTTCCTGGAGAGAGAGAAAAAAACTCATTTAGAATCAGTTCTGCACTTTAATAATAAAGTTAAATGTAGCGAGGTACCTTTGAATTTCTGCAGGACGTCCACCAGGTGTCCACACTCCTCGATGATCTTGTCCTCGCAGGCCTTCTTCCCCATCCCAAAGTCTCTGAGATTGGTCAAAGTAAACCGTCTCATCTCTCTCCAGGTGTCTCCATTGGACCAGATGACTCCTGCAGCAGAATATAGGACTGAAAATGCACGAATATACGCAACTGTAGCTCAAACCGCTGAAGAAGCTAATGCTAGTTCTGCTATGATGTCGTGTCTCTGGAAGATTCATCTTGCTCAAATAAAAAAAAACAACTTTCCATTCAACCCTTATTTTTAAAATAAAAGTTTAAAAAGTCTGCGTACGTACCGTGTCCTTTTACTGTTTCCTCATTCAATCGAGATGGTGCTCTGTCTCCGAACACCTCAGCATTGTTCACCAGAGCCTCCTTCACCGTCCTGTATCCGGCCAGAACCACAACTTTCTTTGGACCAAAATGAACCGTGAACACCGAGCCGTACTTCCTGGAAAGCTGGAATTAATATTAAATATCATTTTTACTGATAATAGCATAAAATCTTCATCTTCTCTGCTCTGTTTCCTTCAGAGAACTCCACAGTGAATTTTTTTTGCCTCCATCTGATCATATCTTGTATCTAGTGAAATATATAACAAAAATATACCAAAAAAAGTTTAAAAAGTGAAATATACAGTGCAGCAGCAAGAAGCAATTAAATAGCGCCAAAATCTCTCATCACTTATTAGCCAAACAAAAAATAGCAAGGTACCTTTGACATTTTTAGACATTGTTGTCAAAGAGAAGTACTTGTTAATAAAAATAATATCAAGTGCATTGTAATGTCATAAACACTGTTTTACTTTCAGAAGCATTTGTAGTTTTGGGTTTTGTTATTATTTGAACTTATATGTAGACAGCGGGAATCAGCAAAAAAGTATCAAGAGTAGCTGGAAAATTAATTACAACGATAAAGGCTGGTGCAGAGCTCCTCCAAACCAAGTCTTACTTCATTGCTAGAAACAAAAATCAATATAAAAATTCATTTGTAGGCTGTTTTAGATGTTATGCCAAGGGCCGGACAGCAGGGGGAGGCTAGCCACAAATGAAAATGAATTTGAATGATTTATAATGACCAGTGAAAGATGGAAATGCAAGCAGAGCCCAGGTGATTTCTGCTACATATGTGACAACAACATCCAAACAACGGCAGAAAATTACAGAATTTGTAAAAAAGACATATTCTGAATATTCTGGACTGAAGCTTGGTGACCAGGACAAACCATGGGCTCCTCATACAGTGTGTCATGTTGGTGCTGAGAACTTTAGACAAAGGAAATAGAAAAAGCTTAAGTTTTGGCAAAACCATAGTGATGACTGCTATTACTGTCTGTATAACCCGTCATTTACCACAAATATTAAAAGCTTCATTCTTATTTTGTGGGAAAACAGTACGTGATAGGGAATTTTCAGTGGCAAATTTGAAAAAAAAAAAAAAGGTAAAAAAAAAAAAACAAAAAAAAAAAAACGTGTGATTTGCAAAACAGCAAAAACTTTTATAGTATATAGTTTATTTCCAGGACAAAAAATATTTGTGACCTTTTCATATAAACAAACTACAGAAACATATGGAAGACAAGCTCGAGTGTCTTACTGACCAAAGAAAAGGAGGTGAAACGGCTGAGGAATATTGTTGAGTGTTATATTTTGTTATATAATTATTGGTTCAATAGCTTGATGACTTAAAATTTTCTTAGTAAATTTTGTTTTGTTTTTAAGTTTATTTTGAACATAAAATATATAGTAAAATAAGTAAATCTATTAAATTGGTATGTTTTTATTTTATATTTCAGTTTTAAAGGCCAGCAGATTACTGTAGTAAGTATAACATTTTATTGTATTAACAAATATATTTTTTGAAGAATCATCCACATGAAACAAAGTCAAAAAAGCCCAGGGGGTACACAAGACAAAAAAATTGGGAACTACTGTGTCTAAACCATACAACATAAGATAATTTTATTAACAAGAAAAAAAACTGTTACCTCCCACAGCGATTGATGCAGATTTTTGAGATTAAGCTGCAGCAAGTTTCCAACGACAGGGAGAGGTCTTGGTCCTGGAGGCTCTTTTTCATTAGAGTTTGATGAGACAAAATACAAAACTAGCAGAAACAGTGCAATCCCCAGAAAGGAGACGGAGTTAAACAGCTGTAGGCAGATGTCAGTAAATATCCCCATGGCTTTTCAATAAATGAACTGAAGAAAATGCATTGTGCAAGGCTGCATCAGTGACTTATGAAGCAGCTAAAGTCAAAGTCCAAACCAGTGAGGGGGGCTGCAGTGTTGACAGCACACCAGCTGCATTTATGTGGTATTTTTAAGGCAAACTTTGTAAATGCAACCATAAAAACAATGTGGAGTATAGGTTTCCCTTAAAGATCCTCTGTATCAACTAAAGTCTAATGTTTATTTGCTGTTTTTGAGGGTTTTTTGAGAGCAAAATTCTCACTAAAATAAATGAAGGTATAACAAATAATTAACCCCAAGACCATTTTTAAGTCCTTTTAGACATTTTTTTAATGGTCAATATTTCCCTGTAATATTGCTTACCAAAGATTAAAGGATTGAAGTTAATATAACCATCTCATACAGTAAGGTGTGTAAAAACCGATAATGTAATAATGGCCAATAACGTAATAACTTATTACATTATTGGCAAGTTATTACAGTATTGGCTTTATTACATTTAAAATTTTCTAAATTAATATGTTATTGACAGGTATAACATTATTGGTTGCTAAAGGTGATACCTGTGAATCAGAATCCCTGGGTTGAACATTTAATTTTTCATGGTATTACCTGTTTAAGCCCTACATAGCCCAGTTATGTATGAGCGTGCATGATGTTTTTGTACAATTTCATGTTCAAGTTTGTTCCAAAAGGTTGATGGTATGGTAATAGTTGTTGAAGTTTATATTGAATATATAAATGAATTTTATATATTTACTTTTGTTAGCATACTAAGCTAGTGCCCGCTGGAAGGCTCGCTCTCTCTTTTAGTTTGTAGTTTATGTTTATTTTATTTAATATGGGACAGTGCACATTAACTCACACGTGTTCATCAGTGCAGCTGTAAATGTGCCAGAGTTAGCCAAACAGGCTAATTTTCTGTATCTGTAGCCCCATTGGCTGATGGCAAAGAAAAAGGAAATATAACAGACACAAAAACAATCAGGACGTTACACAGGACACAGAGACAAAAGTCCATGAGATATCAGAACAGATTAGTAAAAATTAGAACATGCTAAAAACACAGGGTACATGAAACACAGATCAGACTGAACAACAGACAGACAACAGTCTCTCCAAAGACAGTAAGAAGGTTAGTTAACAAAAAGTTAATTTAAGTTATGTGGACTTGTCTGATTATCCAGCAGCCACTGTTTAATCGATCTATTAAAGATGTTAAAGGACGTTATGTTTCTCAGTTCTGAAGGAACTGTATTCCAGGAGTGTGATAGTGATGGGCAGTCCGGCTCTTCTCGGTTCTTTTGAATCAGCTCCCTGTGAAGAGCCGGCTCTTACAGCTCCCAAACGGCTCTTTGTTTATTGTCAGTGAGACATCATCCCATTAGTGCCTAGTTTAGGAATTATGAATCATTTGTGTGTTGGTGTTCATAAACTTGTTTTTATGTATTTACAAAAAAACAAAAACAAAAAAAACTTCAGTTAATATATTAGGAATTTATTTTAACTCCAAATTCACATTTGCACACAAACACAGCAAACAAAAATATATTTATCAAATGTATGATTACCTGAAGCATACACTTGAAGCATTCTAAATGTGTAAACAATCTTATTATATTTTTAACAATAAAATTTTAAAGAAAGAGAATAAGTGAATGGTTCTCCAGTTCACAAATACTGGAAAAATAAGTAAACAATTGCACACAACCACAGCAAACCAATACAGTAAAATAAATAAAGATCAATGTCAACTTTATGACACATCTTTAGGGCAGGTTAGCATTGAGAAATATCAGGTGTCTTAGTTTGGATGGACTGAAGCAATTTCTCCTCTCTGTTATAATTTGTCCAGCTTTTGAGAAGACTCTCTCTGAGGGGACAGATGTTGCAACAATGCAGAGTCTACCAATCATTACCTTAACCAATCGTGGGTAGATCGAAACTTTGGCCTCCCACCAGGTGAGTGGGTCTTGAGCTCTTTGGATGAGGGGCTCCTCCAGATAAGATCTCACCTCTACTATAGCATCAGCTGTGGGATTTCTCTGTGCAGATTCTCCTGTTGCTCTTTCATCAAACATTCTCCATACAGCAGAAGCTTGTGGTTCCTGTGATCCTGCTCCAGCTCCAACTTCTTCCTCCCGGGCCTCTGATGGAGGAGCTGACTCACTGCTAGGATTCCATTTTGCAGCTGCTGCAGTTATTCTTTGTAGTGCCTCATCCACAGCACTGTTGTCAGTAAAACCTAACTTTTTAAACCGCGGGTCCAGTGCACTGGTTTCAGAAAGTACAGCGTTGCACTTCATTCTAAGAAATTTTCTGTCCGTGGATGCACAAAGAGCGGAGGCCAGCTCCTTCACTTTGTCCACTGTTGCGCTCTGTTGGTGCTGGGCAGTCATACGCTGCAGACCCTTGCAGAGAGGAAGCATTTTGGAGGCTGTGACAAAGCTGAAATACAGAAAAGAGTAAGGCTCTTACATATGTTTTAAATTATTATGCAAATGTATGTTTGTTATAAAAAGCATTTAAGCAATAATTGTTTAATGTACCTTTCTGCACTTATCTCCACAGTCACCTTCTCAAAGGGCTCCAAACGATGCAGGCCTCCTTCACTGTCTCCCATTCGTCTTGACTCAGACTACCAACAGGAGCATTAAGGACAGCCAGGGTGGGGATGATGGCATCTTTAGACTCAATGAAGCGTTTCAACATATAAAATGTGGAGTTCCACCTGGTAACACACTCCTGCTTAGGCCTTAGCTCTGGCATACCCGTCTGGCGTTGCGTGGATTTGAGCTTTTCTGTAGCAACTGTGCTTTTGTGAATAGCCTATACCTTGTCCATAGTTGGTTTTACAACCTTCAGTGCATCTTTAACCATCAAGTTTATTGTGTGAGCAAGACATGGGTGGTGGGTCCACTGCAAAAGCTTTATGGCTTTTGTTACATTTGCTGCATAAACAGTAACACAGCACAGCACTTTATTGTCTACTTGCCACTCTTTTGCCACTCTTAGGAGCTCCTCTGCCAGGTTTTCTGCTGTATGTCTTTCAGTAAACTCAAAACAGTCGAGAAAGCATGTTGTCATTTTAAAGTTATCAATAAAGTGACAAGTAACTGACTTGTATGAGCATGTGGTTCTGGATGTCCAGCAGTCAGTTGTCAGGCAAACTGCTGTAGCCTTTTTGACCCGATCTTGCCACAATGTACGCTCTGTGTCATACAGTTTGGGCATAATTGTTTTGGCCAAGGTTTTTCTAATAGGAAGAACATACATGGGATTCAAGGCATTGGAGTATGATTTAAATCCTTTATCTTCTAGAAAATGGCTGGAAATTACTTGCTATCATTTTAGCAAGCTCCTCATCAAGACTAATCCATTTGGCTGGAGTCATTTGTTTTGGAAAATATGTGGTAATTTTAGTTTGACATGTACCTGCCATGGCTTGCTCTCTCTCCTCCATCTGGACGATGGGGAGGGTGGATGCCTGTGCAAGTTTGTTGTTGACCCTGCTTTGAAAGATTCTAAAGATTTTATTTTACAATTTTTGCACTCAGCTTTGCTATCTCCCGTGTCTGTAAAATGTAGCCAGATGCTGCTCCTCTTTCATGTTTCACTCATGTTTTGTTTTCACTTTTTCCTGACATGCATTTAAATCAGACTCCTCCGTCTCACTGTGTTGCTTCGTGTATCTGCCCTGAACTATTCTCGCTGCGTTCGGAGCGCCTGCCCCCTTCCTTCTTTTACATAATGGTACGAGCCAAGTCTGTTCTCGCTCGTGATTCGCCGCACGGCGTGCCCTGCAAAATATACAAGCTGCTTGCCGCAGAGCTGCGGAGCAGAGTAGGAATGGTTTCAGATTCAGCTCTGTCAGAAACGAGAGTGGGCTCGTCTCGTTCATTACAAAGAATTGGCTCCTGGAGCCGGCTCGTTCATGAACGACCCATCACTAGAGTGTGAAGCTCATACTGAAAAGGCCAATTGTCCAAATGCTGTTTTTCTGAATGGAATTTTGCGAGACGACCGAGTACTTGTTTCTAAATTTAACTGAATGAACTGAATAACGGTGATGGGGCCAAAGCATAAAGAATTTTATAGACAAGTATAATGTCTGAATAATTAATAATGTTTTCCCAACTTAAAAAGTTTTACAGTGATGATAAGAGTTTGACGTTGTGTCTTGTGTTTTTATGGTCTGCTTATAGAGACTTTCTCTGGGCAGCAGAGTGGTCCTGCTCATCTGGGTCCAGCTCGTCAGACAGGAATTCATGTAAGAAAGAATTGTGGCACTTAAGAATAATTTTATAGTGTCTGTAAAATTTACCAAATTAAATTTGATTTTGTTTCTTACATTTTTGACATGTGTTTTGAATGACAGTTGTGAGTCCATTATAATACCCAAATACTTGTAGTTAATGTTCTCACTTGTGTCCAAACCTGAGACACTCACTTATTTGAAAGTTGTGAGTTTACCTTCTATAACAAAGAGCCTCGCGTTGAATGTTAATGCTTTGATGACTTTGTCCGCCCACTTGAGGTGACGTCTTTTACAACAAACCACAACCACAACCTCTTTAACACAAACTTTACACAAGGAACAAATTGTGAATAAAATAAAGTTTAATTAAGTTATTTTTCAACTGAATAAAAAAGTAAAGTAACTAAAGGCACTTCTTGGTTGAGTTCTTTCTTCTTTCTAATGACTCTATGATCACAGAGTAATGTTTGTGTTGCAGTGTGTGGTTGGTGAGTTCTGCTGTGCAAGGAAGTTACACAGAGGCTGAAAATAAACTGACAAAAGTGATGTGCGAAGATGTTTGCAGTTCTGAGTGCAAATGAAAAAACATAAACAGGAAGTTTGTTGTGTGCTCTTCAAATGTAGAGGTAAAAAATGTGAAAAAAAGTTTAAGGGACACATTTTTTTTATGTTGATGTTTTGGTCCAGTTTGTTCTTGAACATGAGGCTTTAACACTGAAATAAAGAAAAGCCCCATATTACACATTAAGGTGTTTAGTTTAATCCACTCCTACTACTGCTACTACTACTACTACTACTACTACTACTACTACTGCATGTGTTTGGACAAAGGTGGGAGGAAGAGGAGAGAACCTTCAGTCACACACAACAGAAGAATCCAATTCACTTTTTTCAGACAAAAAAAATGCATTCATTATCTTCATCTCAATCTCAAAAACAAGTTTAGACACAGGACACAGCACAGAGTCGATGTGGCCCAGGGCTGAGGGTGAAGCCGGTCTGAGGAGTGAGGTCCAGTTCCTCCTCTCTGACACCAGGGGGAGCCGAGAAACGGAAACGCTGCATCAGAGTCACAAAGAAGATGAACAGCTCCATCCTGGCCAGACCTTCTCCCAGACAAACCCTACGACCTGAGAGAGAGAGAGAGAGAGAGAGAGAGAGAGAGAGAGAGAGAGAGAGGTTAGGACACTGAGATACACCAGCAGTTTGGAGAAGCAGACAGGAGCAATACCACAGAGGCTAAAACATGTGCAGCGTATTTCAACAACATCTGCTGCTGAGAAATGTCCCATGTTTTCATTCAGAGGCACAGGAAGGAGCTCGTACTGGGGAGGGCTGAGTTCTGGGGTTGCACCACCACTAGTACTACTATTGCTACTGCTACTGCTACTACTACTACTACTACACTATGACCAGTGGCGTAACATAGGGTTAGGGTTACACACAAGCAGCACGTCTCTGTTATAGATTAAAGTTATTACCATACATTTAAGTAAAATATATGAATATATTATGCAAGGCTAGGATAAATAACCTTATTAAAAAGAAAAAAAAAAAAGGAAAATTTTCCCTTAAAAACATACATTTTATTTGAATAAACCTATACAACCTGTATCACCTGTTTTTGCAATAAACTGCAATAAAAACAGCTGATAGCTCATATATACAGTGAAGCCTGAAATTATTCATACCCCTGGCAAATTCTGACTTAAAGTTACTTCTATTCAACCAGCACGTTTTTTGTTTTTTTTATTTTGACCAGGAAAAAAAAGCTAAGAAATATTTTTTTCCACAGTGATACCTCTTGTACATTGTCTTATTATCTTTTGGGAGAAGCCTGTGTCATTTCCAGTCAAATAAATTCTGGTTGAATGAAAGTAACTTTAAGTCAGAATTTGCCAGGGGTATGAATAATTTCGGGCTTCACTGTAGATTAATGCATAAGCTTAATGTACTTCAAATCTTCAAAAGGCCAATTATTAAAACTACCACTACTACTGGTACTACAAGTACTACTACTATATGTATATATGAGGAACAGAATAAAAAACACACCTTCTATGGAACACACACTTGCACAAAGAGGAGTTGAGACCTGGTTTCGACCATGACTTAGACCCAGTTTAGTCGTGGTTTAGGCCTGGTCTCTTCTATGGAGCACACTCTTGCTCTGAGAGGAGTTTTGAAGTTGGAGAAGCTGAAGTCAGTTGTTCTTAAAGTTCATTGTATATTTGTGCAAACCTGCAGAGAAAGGCATGAAGGCGTCTCTCTTCACAAACTTCCCGTCTTTGTCCAGGAAGTGAGCTGGGTAGAAACTCTGAGGCTTTTCCCATTCAGTCTCATCAAAAAGGACAGAGGTGAGGAGAGGATGCACTGTGGTTCCCTGTGGAGAGTCATGACTTTGTTACATTTCTTACAACTAGAGGGCAGTATTTTGTCAAAACATTTTTCTCGTTCATCACCTTCTTGATGAAGTGTCCCTGGAAGGTGATGTCCTGGGACGTTCTGTGGGGAAGGGCCATTGGGGCGATGTTTCCAAACCTCTGAGTCTCGTGGATAACTGCGTCAGTGAAAGGCAGGTCTTTACGATCTTCAACCTGGACCTGACGACTTCCTATCACTCTGGTTATCTCCTCACGGACCTCGTCTGAAAACAAAACAGGAAGAGAAAGAGTTGTACAAATCTGTCAACTCAAACTTCACCAGCGACAGTGCTTACCCTGGATGTTTGGGTACTTGGCCATCAGCAGGAGCGCCCATCTCAGAGTGGTCGACGTGGTCTCAGTTCCAGCAGCGAACAGGTTCATGACTGTGCTGAGGAGGTTCTCGTCGCTGTAGTGACTGTCAGTGACTCCAGACTCCTGTGGCAGAATATGTCTTAGTCAAAGGCTGTGATGGGTCAGTTCCAAACAAGCCAGTGCAAAGATACTATACCTATTGTTTTTGTTTTTTTCTGAAAGGATCTTTTTCAAAAACCAGTTAAAAGTTACAAAAAAATTAGATAGTTGGTGAGTTCAGAGAGAGACACCAGAAGCTGTTTTGGTGTGGCTGTTTTGCACATTGCAATATATTTTTATTTTTTAATATTAAATAAAGCCATGCTTTTTGTTTAGGGTGTATGTTTAAGTAAAAGTTTTTTAAAAAGTCAAATTCGGTCAATTTTTATGATTAATTCTTGGTGTTTTTATATGCTTTGTGTAGTAGAGTGGTTCTGTGAGTAGTTTCAAAGCATCAAAACTTTTGAAAACTTCCAAAACAATCCCAAGAACTCAGAAAAAAACATAACTGTTTGCAAGAAAACAATTAGGATAACAGTTATCATAAAAATGAGTCATTATAAAGACTTTATTGACACCATAGGGAAATTCATTCTCTGCATTTGACCCATCCTTTAATGCCACTGGGGTTAAACCTTTCAGGAGCATTGGGCAACGCCCGGGGAACCTTCTCCAGATCCTGAGCCAGGATCCTGGTCAGGACCTGGCTGGAGGCTTAGCCTATTGTGCATGTTTTAAGTTAATGGGGGAACTGGAGCAGCTGCAGGAAACCCACCCAGACACAGAAAGAACAGGCAAACTCCACACAGCCCCACACGGTCCTGGAACAGAACCCAGTAGGGCTTCCCATTAATGCGGTGGCTATAGTTCACCTCCCTTTGCTGCTCGAGGTATATGTATATTGAGCAATATGTGCTGGTCCCTAACCCATATAAATGGAGAGGGTTGTGTCAGGATGGGCATCTGGTGTAAACACCTGCCAAAGTACCCATGTGAATGATTTACTACTAACCCAGCAAAAGCCAGATTGATATGAAGAGTATCTGGCTGAGATTGGATGAAGCTCTGGCGAGTGACTGCCTCCTAGGGATCGGATCTAATAAAATTTTATCAATGTTGATTCTACTTATCATTCTGATTCTTAATCATTTCTCTTATTGATCCCTCTATAATCTGTGAATAAAAGAGATGTAGATGTAAAGTATAGGACAATAAAAGTCATGGATTTTTGCTGACCTGGAGCTGCAGCTGCTTGACCATGAAGGCGTCCACGAAGCCTCTGCAGCTCTGCGGGTTCAGCGTCTCCTTCAAACGACTGAACAAGGACAGATTCTCTTTTCTCATGAAGTCAATGATGTGTGAGATCTTCTGTCTGTTTCTGATCCAGCCTCGGGTCCAGGGGAACATGTTGTAAATCTGAAAATACATAGGCAATATTAGTAGTGTATGAAAACATCCATCCATCTTCTTCCGCTTATCTGGGGCCGGGTCGGGGGGGCAGCAGTCTAAACAGAGATGCCCTCTCCACAGACACTTTCTCCAGCTCTACCGGAGGAACCCCAAGGCGTTCCCAGGCCAGCCGGGAGACATAGTCCCTCCAGCGTGTCCTAGGGGCCTCCTCACAGTGGGACATGCCCGGAAACACCTCCCCAGGGAGACGTCCAGGAGGCATTCGGAACAGATGCCCGAGCCACCTCAGCTACTCCTCTCAATGTGGAGGAGCAGTGGCTCTACTCCGAGCTCCTCCCGGGTGACAGAGCTCCTCACCCTATCTCTAAGGGAGCGCCCAGCCACCCTGCAGAGGAACACCACCTTATCATGGTGGGGGAGTTTGAGTGCCCAAGTGATCCTAGGAGCTATGTTGCCTGGGGCATTATGCTCCTGGTAGGGTCTCCCATGGCAAACAGGTCCTAGGCGACGAGCCAGACTAAGAGCAGTTCACAACACCCCTATGAGAAGTACTTTATCAAGGACCGTGACATCGCCCCATATGGCGCAGCCGGGGCCCCACCCTGGAGCCAGGCCTGGGGTTGGGGCTTGAATGCGAGCGCCTGGTGGCCAGGCCTATGACCATGGGGCCCGGTTGGGTAAAACGAGCAACGTGGGCCCGACCTCCTGTGGGCTCACCACCCGCAGAGGTAACCGTACGGGACCAGTGCAGTGTGGATCGGGCAGCAGTCGAAGGCGGGTGCCTCAATGACCCGGTCCCTGGACACAGCTTCTAGCTGTAAGGACATGGAATGTATGAAAACAGTAGAGGAAAATATGCTGTTACTTAACTTTAACTCAAGTTTTTAGGTATTTAAATGAGTAAAAGTATATTTTAGCAGAGTGCAATAGTGGCAATAGTAGTAGTGGTAGTATTAGTGGAAAGGGTAGTAGTGGTGGCAGTTCTAGTAGTATGCTAATCATAGTACTGCTGTAGTAGCAATAATAGTGGCAACAGCAGTAGCAGTAAGTACTAATTAGTAGCAGTCGTAGTATAATAGTAGTAGTAGTAGTAGTAGTAGTAGTAATAGTAGCATCCTAAAAGGTAGTAATATCATTGTTTTTTTTAATAGTCGTGGCGCTGTAGTAGCATTAGTAGTAGTAGTAGTAGCAATGAGTACTTACAAGTAGCTGTGGCAGTAATAGTAGCAGTAATGGAAGCAGTGATACTAGGTTAACAGTAGTAGCACACTAATAGTATCATTAGTAGTAATAATTGTAATAGTAGTAGGAGTAGTGGTAGCATTGGTAGCAATAAGTACTTGCTAGTCAAAGTAGTTGTGTAGTAGCAACAATAGTAGTAGAAGCAGTAACTGCATTAATATTAGTGATAATGATAGCAGCAGTACTAGTAGTAGTAGTAGTAGCACTAAAAGTATCATTAGTAGTAATATTAGTAGAAATAATTACTAGTAGTAAATTAAAAATTCTCATACAGCATTTACATTTACTCAAGTAACAGTTCCTTTTTTAAAAAAAATACTAAATAAAGCCATGCTTTTTGTTTAGGGTGTGTGTTTAAATAAAAGTTTTTAAAAAGTCCAAATCTGTCCATTTTTATGATTAATTCTTGGTGTGTTCATATGCTTTGTGTAGTAGAGTGGTTCTGGGAGCAAGTCAGTTCACTGAGTAGTTTCAAAGAATCAGAAAACCTCATCACAATCCCAAGAACTCAGAAAAAGCCTAACTGTTTGCAAAAAAACAATTAGGGTAACAGTTATCATAAAAATTAGTCATTATAAAGACTTTATTGACCCCATTCATTCTCTGCATTTGACCCATCCTTTAATGCCACTGGGGTTAAAACCTGAACCCTGCACGCGCTTTCCTTCTGTCCCCCACGCTTCTCCTACACAGTGTCCCCTCAGTTCTTGTTCCCCCAGTGTATCCCCCTGATCCTTGTGCACTCCTGTGTGTCCCCTCTATCCTTGTGCACTCCTGCGTGTCCCCCCAATCCTTGTGCACTCCTGCGTGTCCCCCCAATCCTTATGCACTCCTGTGTGTCCCCCCAATCCTTGTGCACTCCTGTGTGTCCCCCCAATCCTTGTGCACTCCTGTGTGTCCCCCCAATCCTTGTGCACTCCTGCGTGTCCCCCCAATCCTTATGCACTCCTGTGTGTCCCCTCTATCCTTGTGCACCCCTGTGTGTCCCCTCGATCCTTGTGCACTCCTGCGTGTCCCCCCTATCCTTGTGCACTCCTGTGTGTCCCCTCTATCCTTGTGCACCCCTGCATGTCCCCCCCGATCCTTGTGCACTCCTGCGTGTCCCCCTGATCCTTGCATGCTTCTCTCAGCCAGGGCCCATACGAACCCCGTGCGCTCCTCTGCTCTGGTTGCTCAGAGCAAGTGCTTAAATGCATCAATCCAAGCAGAGAGAGAGCGACAGGGCCTGCATGATGTGAAGCACTCTGTGATCAAGAAATCTTTAATTGAAAAGATTAAAAAGAGGAGGGGCAGCCTCAGAGAAAATCTCCACAATTTGTGCGTTTGTCCAACTGCCACAGTGGCAGTGGAGGTGGCTTGATTACCCACCACGGATTAAATCTACCCACATTTGGCAGGTTGTAATGTAAAACCCTGCTTATAATCTACTTATGATTCAGTTATCTATTTATCTTGAAATAACAGTACATTTTTGTGAGTACGGGTTTGGTATAGAACATATTTAAAATCCTGTGCAGTGACCTGTACAAAGGGAGAGGTGCCCAGTCGGATGGTTGCGTTTAGTTGATGGACCATCGTAGTGAACTGGGGGTCGTCGTACTCGAACCTGCTGCCGTAGATCAACGAGCAGATGATGTTGGAGACGGAGCAGTTCAGCGGCTGCATCGAGTCAAAGGGCTTTCCTGGAGAGAGAGAAAAAAAACTCACTTAGAATCAGTTCTGCACTTTAATAATAAAGTTAAATGTAGAGAGGTACCTTTGAATTTCTGCAGGACGTCCACCAGGTGTCCACACTCCTCGATGATCTTGTCCTCGCAGGCCTTCTTCCCCATCCCAAAGTCTCTGAGATTGGTCAAAGTAAACCGTCTCATCTCTCTCCAGGTGTCTCCATTGGACCAGACGACTCCTGCAGCAGAATATGGGACTGAAATTGCACGAATATACGCAACTGTAGCTCAAACCGCTGAAGAAGCTAATGCTAGTTCTGCTATGATGTCGTGTCTCTGGAAGATTCACCTTGCTCAAAAAAAAAAAAAAAGAACTTTCCATTCAACCCTTATTTTTAGAATAAAAGTTTAAAAAGTCTGCGTACGTACCGTGTCCTTTTACTGTTTCTTCAATCAGTCGAGATGGTGCTCTGTCTCCGAACACCTCAGCGTTGTTCACCAGAGCCTCCTTCACCGTCCTGTATCCGGCCAGAACCACAACTTTCTTTGGACCAAAATGAACCGTGAACACCGAGCCGTACTTCCTGGAAAGCTGGAATTAATATTAAATATCATTTTTACTGATAATAGCAGAAAATCTTCATCTTTTTTGCTCTGTTTCCTTCAGAGGACTCCACAGTAATTTTTTTTGCCTCCATCTGATCATGTCTTGTATCTAGTGAAATATATAACAAAAATATACCAAAAAAAGTTTAAAAAGTGAAATATACAGTGCAGCAGCAAGAAGCAATTAAATAGCGCCAAAATCTCTCATCACTTATTAGCCAAACAAAAAATAGCAAGGTATGTTTGACCTTTTTAGACCTTGTTGTGAAAGAGAAGTACTTGTTATTAAATATTATCAAGTGCATTGTAATGTCATAAACACTGTTTTACTTTCAGAAGCATTTGTAGTTTTGGGTTTTGTTATTATTTGAACTTATATGTAGACAGCGGGAATCAGCAAAACAGTATCAAGAGTAGCTGGAAATTAATTACAATGATAAAGGCTGGTGCAGAGCTCCTCCAAACCAAGTCTTACTTCATTGCTAGAAACAAAAATCAATATAAAAATTCATTTGTAGGCTGTTTTAGATGTTATGCTAAGGGCCGGACAGCAGGGGGAGGCTGGCCACAAATGAATTTCCTCTGAACATGTCCAATCTCAGTCTGGAAATGTTATCTCCAGAACATCTCACATGAGCTGTCCCTCTGATGGACTCATGAACTAATCCATTCTTGTCATGAACAGAAAAAACAGAGACATCTTCGGGTGTGGCTCCTGTCTGTTCCTCCAAGCCTCCAAGCCAAGGGAATTTTCAGTGGCAAATTTGAGCTCAGCATGAAAAAAATATGTAAAAAAAAAGTGTGATTTGCAAAGCATCATACCCTTTTGGTAACACTTCCTATGAACTCACTGTTCATAAGACGCTATAAACACATTCCATGTCTTATTCATATATTTTTTGTCAATGGTTATTTTACTGCTCATAAGCACTAATTAAGAGATACAAGCACCCATTGCATAGGCTCGGTAAAGTGAGATTAACTTATAATTACTCAAAAATTCATAGGGCACCATTACAAACAGCAAGTAAAGTGGGGTTTCCCTTCATACAAAAGCACTAATTCAGAGACACTTTACCTGAGCCTAATACTGACCTCAACACTGCTGGTCTCATGATGACAAAGACGCTTTATAATACACTGTGTCACCTTCTGTTGTAAACGCCTATAAAGAAAGATTATAATGCCATATAAGTGTAGTTATGAGTATCTATCTATTAACTTATGTCAATAATTACAAAGCTTCATGAATGCATTATAATGCTTTATGAGTATGTTTATAGCGTCTTATGAACAGCGAGTTCATAGAAAGTGTTACCAAACTTTATTTCCAGGACAAAAAATATTTGTGACCTTTTCATATAAATGAACTACAGAAACTTATGGAAGACAAGCTCGAGTGTCTTACTGACCAAAGAAAAGGAGGTGAAACGGCTGAGGAATATTGTTGAGTGTTATATTTTGTTGAGCTTACTGACTTAAAATTACCCACACCTTACCCCCCACAGCGATTGATGCAAATTTTTGAGATTAAGCTGCAGCAAGTTTCCAACGACAGGGAGAGGTCTTGGTCCTGGAGGCGCTTTTTCATTAGAGTTTGACAAGATAAAATACAAAACTAGCAGAAACAGTGCAATCCCCAGTAAGGAGACAGAGTTAAACAGCTGTAGGCAGATGTCAGTAAATATCCCCCTGACTTTTCAATAAATGAACTGAAGAAAATGCATTGTGCAAGGCTGCATCAGTGACTTATGAAGCAGCTAAAGTCAAAGTCCAACCCAGTGAGGGGGGCTGCAGTGTTGACAGCACACCAGCTGCATTTATGTGGTATTTTTAAGGCAAACTTCGTAAATGCAACCATAAAAACAATGTGGAGTATAGGTTTCCCTTAAAGATCCTCTGTATCAACTAAAGTTTGATGTTTATTTGTTGTTTTTGAGTTTTTTTGGGAGCAAAATTCTCACTAAAATAAAAAAGGTATAACAAATAATTAACCCCAAGACCATTTTTAAGTCCTTTTAGACATTTTTTTAATGGTCAATATTTCCCTGTAATATTGCTTACCAAATATTAAAGGTATTAGGGAGGATCTTTATAATTTTTTTTGCAATATTTATTAAAACTGCCTTCATTGCCCTGTATAAGGCTTATAAATTGGTGTATTAGAATATATAATAAGAAGAAGAATAAACTGTGGACTTTGTGTGACTTAAAAAACCTCATCCAATCATTTCCGTCATGAGTACGTTAACCATTGTTCCACGGACTCGCCAATCATTCCGACTTCCTAGCTTCGGCGATAGTGCGCGTTCTTGTGCCTGCGCATGCGTACACACTATGTTTATGTAGCCCGGCATTAGCAGCCCATTAGCGGCGTTAACATCGTAGCGGGGACAGCCTGACTTCGAAGAGCACAATGGCTGAGGAAAACCGTGAACCGGGCGGTCACAAAAGGAAAACTGTTTTTGAAGTGAACCAGAGGAGGAGGAGAAAAACTGTAGAAGAGCAGAATAAAACCTGTGTAGTTATTGGTGATTCCTTCAAAGGACGGCGTGCGCTGTAGGAACAGAAAGGGCTTCAGACGATGCATTGGTCGCCAAATTTCTGCTGGACAGGTAACGTTTGAAAAAATGCCTTTTTTCTTTATCTGTTGAACCTTTTCAACTGTACAGCAGTCAGTTTGCTAATGCTACCAACAGCAGGAGGACATATTTGTGCTCACATTTAGGGACTGTGCATGTGACTGGGTCTGTGTGGGGAAGTAGGTCAAAGGTCGCGCAAACAAACAATGCAGGTCTAGGGTTAGGTGAATCTCTGCTGATGCCGGCTGTAAACAAACACTCGTGTTCCAACGCTCGTGCACGTCGCTGTGGAGGAGTTCCTTGGAAAGGAACAGTGAAGGGCGGGGCCTGACGCATGCGCATTATTCAAAAAAGGACAAACAGTCGCTGGCTTCTCAGCAGTCGAAAAAAATCCTCCCTAATATCTTTAAAGGACTGAAGTTAATAAAACCATCCCATACAGTAAGATGTGTAAAAAACGATAATGTAATAATGGCCAATAATGTAATAACTTATTACATTATCGGCAAGTTATTATGGTATTGGCTTTATTTCATTTAAAATTGTCTAAATTAATATGTTATTGACAGGTATAACATTATTGGTTGCTAAAGGTGATACCTGTGGATCTGAATCTCTGGGTTGAACATTTAATTTTTCATGGCATTACCCTTTTAATCCCTACATAGCCCAATTATGTATGGCAGCCTGACCAGTCCAGACTTGGCCTCTCCAGTTTGGAGGTTCCTACCTTTGGTCTTGCTCACAGTGAGGGAGGAACATAACACAAGACTGACAGATGATGAGTGCAGCATCTGCAGCAGTGTCTTCAGTCTGTGGTGATGAAGATGGCACCAGTCCATCTATGTTCTCTATGATTTCACTGTAAAGATCTCGCACAGAGGCAGGAAATATAGGATTTCTCCGAGTGGCAGGAGGTAGGGGTAGAGTACGGAGCTCTCTCATTAAAAGGATCTTGGAGTAAAGCCCTCTTCTCTCGAGCCTCCTGCATGCTTCCTTGCATCCTGCTATGGGGCATCTTGTTTATGAAAAGTGCTAAATGTAACCCAGGAGACAAATCCTGTTTCTGCCTGCCTCTCGCTATATGCATCTTTTCCGTGTATTTGTCCCGTCTCTAAACCTTGAGTTTTTTCCATGAGGCCATGTGAGTCAGCCGCTATTGGGCCGCTGTGATTCACTGTGGTTAGGTGCAGTGGGAAAGCTGGACGAGAGTTGAAGCTCCGGTTAGTTCATGGTATTTTCACACTTTTATCACTTTATTCCACTTGACATTCAATGCAATGCATATTATCTTGTAGGAGCCTTCTATCACGTCCCGTATCTGGTCGAAAGTGTCCGTGTGTGAGGCGTAGTCCGCAGAATTGGTGAGTGTTTGTTTGTGTGTGTTAGCATTAGCTTAGCTGCCGCCATGTTTTTGTATGGGCGCAGTTAGCACACCTTACACGTCAAACTTTATGCCTCTTTCTGTCCAATTCAACTTATAATATGTACAGACTTAAATGCTAAATGTCTGTACATCCAATGTATTCAAGTACATGTGTGACAATATTTATTTAAAGCATTTTAAAGTGCTTTTGTCAATGAATGTTTTCAACTGTGATTATGATCACCTGAGCTCTTTAGCTTTACTCTTTTTACTTGAAATGTATTTTGATAAAGTGGGTTTGCTACAGCTAATATTTTAGCCTTTGTATGAAATATAAATACTATCTGTATTGCTGTACTATTTTCTAATGTTTAATTATTGGATCTAGAATTATGTATGGTGCAAATAGTGCTACACTTTTGTGAGATTTGTGTGCACACTGAAGCTAATAATACTATTACCCATACGTTAGTGGGGTTACTTTATTAGTTTGATTTGCTGAAACTTTGGTCCTGTTGGTCAGGCCATGTTTTTGGAACCCGATGGCGAGCTGAAGGAGCAGGCCTCAAGCCGACAGAGCCCAGTGAACTGAGTCAACTGCAGAGCCACAGTTCTCCTGCTGGGCTGGTAGGGGGCTCCTGGTAGCCCATTAAAAACTCTCGCCCCCACTCATTCACATGTAGGGATGGGTATCAAAACCCAGTATTTTTTTGGCCCCGGTGCCACGTCATCAATTTTTACAGAACCGATAAGTTTCAGCCTTAACGGTATAGTTAAAGGTACCGGCGTAGTGGCGTGGCAACAGCGCAGACAAAAGTGTGGCTGTATTTTTCCAAAGTAGATGCAGACAGCGCATGCTGTCTCAAATGTAACAAAAACGTGGCTTTGCAAGGGCGGTAACAGCAGTAACCTGTCCAAACACCTCGCTAAAATACACCATATTCTAGCGGAAAGTTGCACAGTCTTTGACCGTCCAAGTGAGACGTCTAGCGCCGCTATTGTTTCAGCAGGTCTGTATGCTAGTGGTACACACGTGGAGCACGTAACTAAAGTGTTGTTTATCAAAAATAAGTGCATGAAATTTTAATAAAAAGGAGGGAGAAATGAATACGGCTACCAGCACTGTAAAAAAACAATTATCATATAATATTAACAGGCTGAAAGTTCATATTGTGCCTCAATAATAATAAATTACCCGACATACAATGTAAAACGAATTAAAATACAACATTGTTCTAAAATAAAAGGTTTTCATGTGCATAGTTTGTTATTTGTCTTCTCCCTCCTTGTTTTCACACAGAAAAGTATCAATAAGAATACCGATAAGAATACCGATAAAATACCGGATCAAAAAGCAGTATCAATAAGAGGAGTAGTATCGATAAAATCTTAACGATACCCATCCCTATTCACATGCCCATTGCCCACGGATGTATTAACATTTCTCCTCACAAACTCTCAGTGCACTCACCTCCCTCTGGACATTGGTCAAACCCAGACGTGGGTTCAATGAACTGTGGGCGGGCTGGGCAAAATGTTGGCAAGTTGGTATTGGCCCAATATTTTTGCTGGACCTTCAATATTGCGCAACTGTTTGTGCCATTAACTCTTGCTGGACTCTTGATTTTCTGCACTTCCAATAATTCATTGCTGTGTTGATTGAATTTGTCAACTGAATTGTCAAATCAAAATTCAGTCTCCTGCTATTTCCTCTGAGTCGATAGCAGCTTTATTATGTGTGCAATTGTAGGAATGAACAATGCACCCAACTGTAAGCTAACCTCACACAGGACCCAAGTATTATTATTACTTATGTTGAGCCGTTATTAACCTTAGCAATAGTACATCAAAATATAAGTTTAATGGTAAAACACAAAGCTATAGATATAAATATTCAATAGCTCCAATTTTAAACGTTTGTAAAGGGACATTCAGTAGAGTACAGGGAGGTGATTGGATAAAGCACCAGCTTTGTAGCTAAACAACAAACCGCTACAACAGTAAAACAACACAATAAAGACAATGTTAGAAGATTTTTGCTGTTTTTGTAAATGTAGAGCAGCAGACATTGCCGCCATGTTGTGTTGTTGTCAGCAAACCTAAACCCTGCCCACTCACAGCAACACTGCCACACCATTGGCTCGGACCCAAACAGATCAGCGGGAGCCTGACAAGACGGATTTTGTGAATTTGCGAACACACAAATTTCACAACAATCCAGTGCTTTTCTTTGAGTCTTTCTGAAACAGTGTTGGACTCCTCTGCATTAGTATTTCAGGTTTTATAACTTAAAATAATGTATCTGTGGAAAACCTCTTCTGTTGGGGAGCTCTTACTTTCACTTGATTTCGAAGCCTGGATTAGGAGTCTGGCGCCCCCTGCTGGCAAAGATAGTGACTGGACAGAGTAAAAAATGTATATTTTGCTCGGCTATTAGCAACATGATGCTAACAGATAGGTTTCTAAGCTGATGCTTTGTAGTGACAGAGGTTTAAGGCTGAAATGATCAGAACGAGTTCGGTGACGGTGTCTGGGCTTTAGAAATGTGCAGGAGCACTTCCTGGTTTCATGTAGAGCTGTGAGACTGAGCGTTTTCAGCTCTGGAGAAGGGCAGCGCCTCAGCATACAGGATTACTCAAACAGAATACTACTACTGTTTTTGAGGAGGAGACCACATTAGAACAGGTTTAAAGAGAGGAAAAGTTGATTTAGCAGAATAATACCTTTAATGCTCATGGCCTGAGATTAATGGCATGCCTCAAGTCGCATGAGCCGACTGCACACACAACCCAGTGTCAGTGGGGGCAGGCAGGTGTGGAGAGGACAATATCAGGCCTCACAGAAGAAGGATTCTCCTCACAGTGGTCATCGTCTTTATGTAAGTTCCCAGCCTACATAAACATAACGAAGCCTTTAAAAGCCTTAGAGACACACACTGACAGACACATACAACATTCACTGTCATATTAATTTAACCCATCCTTGTGCATTTGACCCATCTGCAACCTGTCAGGAGCAGTGGACCACAGATCTGACCAAGGATCCTGGTCAGGAGGAGTACTTAGCTGGACGCTTCTCCAGATCTGAGCCATTGTTAAGAATAACATGATTAAGCTCTGAGTTAATATTTGAACAATGGTCCAGTTTATTGTTGACTATTTTTTTATTTGGCTGAAGTTAGAGTTATTCTGTACAAAGGTCATGCTGGGTCCACAGACTCTAGGTTTACCTCTTCTTTCATCCACTGAAAAAAACCTCTTCACTTTCTTTGCTGACAATGCCATGGCGTTGTTTATTTATTTATAAGTTTATTTGAAAGGGACAGGACAAAAAAAGCATTGCAACTGATGCCATGTCCATAGTCCATCCAGCTAACAGCTAATTTGCAGGTCCAAACAATAACAAACAATCAGTTAAGAATGCAAACATTAAAACATACAGGACATTTAATACAGACTATTTACAATAAAACACTGATGGGAATGTGGCTCTAATGTTCACAGATTTGATTGGATTTGAGCCATTGTTTGAATTGTCTGAAGGAACAGAAAGGGCTTCAGACGATGCACTGGTCGTCAAGTTTCTGCTGGACAGGTACGTTTATCTTATTGTTTGAAAAAAAATGCCTTTTTTTCTTTATCTGTTGAACCATTTCAACTGTACAGCAACCGTCAGTTTGCTAATGCTACCAATAGCAGGAGTATATATTTTTGCTCACATTTAGGGACTGTGCATGTGACTGGGTCTGTGTGGGGAACTAGGTCAAAGGTTGCGCAAACAAACAATGCAGGTCTAGGTTTAGGTGAATCTCTGCTGATGCGCTGTAAACAAACACTCGTGTTCCAACGCTCGTGCACGTCGCTGTGGAGAAGTTGGAAACAGTGAAGGGCGGGGTCCGATGCATGCGCGTTATTCAAAAAAGGACAAAGTCACTGGTTTCTCAGCAGTGGAAAAAAATCCTCCCTAATATCTTTAATTCTTTTAGAATTTTAATATTGCACATAATTGTTAATAAATGTATTAATAAATGAGAGACATAATATAAAAAGGTGCTAACTGTGACTTTTATTGCCATCATAAAAGAGTACCAAAATACAGATAAATATAAACAGTAAACCAATCTTGGTCTCCTCTAGAAGAGCAGCAAGTTTTACAGTCTTTAAAACCATTATGTGACTAAAAGAAAACATTTCCACTAAATATTTTTCTAGTGCCAAGAAACAGGTGAAGAGAGCAGCAGAGGGCAGAGCCATAGAAAAAGAGCTTTTTACTTCCTTAAACTATTTGTCTGATGCCATTTTCCTCCAAAAGTAAAAATGTCTGTGAGGAATCAGTGGAAACAGAGTTCTACATTGTTTTTTTTGGATAAATGAATGAGAGCAGACTGGATGTAGAGGGCTTGATGTTGATTGGTCAGTGCTTCCTGGAGTGGGCAGGGCTTTGTGGTGAAGCCGAGCATTCTGAGGCCTCAGAAATTCATCACCAGAGAATGCACGATTACTCAAAAAGGTGCAACAGAGTCTTTTACAGTTCAAGTCCTGAGTTACTTCAATTTAGAGGCAGTTTTATTCCTACTTTGAAGTTAAAACTGCTTAGTCCTGGTTTAGTCTTTGGCTCATCTTTGATTAGTCTTGATTTAGTCCTGGTTTAGACCTGGTTTAATTTCAGGTAAATTTTTGTTTAGTCTTGTTTTAGTTCTGTTTTGGTCCAAGTTTTGACCTTGTCTAGACCTGGTTTAGACCTGGTGTAGACCTGGTTTAGTCATTTTAAAGCTGGTACATGTAAAGCCAAATATTTTCTGAGGTGGTCCTTGGTGTGAGACGTTTGAGAATCTCTGCTCTGGAGCGTTTTAAAGCAACGCTCTGTAAGTTCTCTTAAAGTTTTAAAAGTGCTTCCTTCAGAAACATGGGACAGCGCAGAGTTGATGTGGGACGGGGCTCAGGGTGGCGCTGATCTGCGGAGTGAGGTCCAGTTCCTCCTCTCTGACACCAGGGGGAGCCGAGAAACGGAAACGCTGCATCAGAGTCACAAAGAAGATGAACAACTCCATCCTGGCCAGACCTTCTCCCAGACAAACCCTACGACCTGAGAGAGAGAGAGAGAGAGAGAGAGAGAGAGAGAGAGAGAGAGAGAGCATGATGTAATGGCTATTAGCAACCTGATGCTAGCAGATAGATTTCTGAGCTGATGCTTCATAGTGACGGAAGTTTAAGGCTGAAATGATCAGAATGAGTCCAGAGATGGTGTCTGGGCTTTAGAAACGCACAGCAGCACTTCCTGGTTTCACGTGTCTACGTAGAGCTGTGAGACGGAGTGTTTTCAGCTCTGGAGAAGGGCAGCACCTCAGCATACATGATTACTCAAACAGAATACTACTGCAGCTCTGTTTTTGAGGAGGAGACCACAATAGAACATGGTTAAAAAATCAAAAATAGTCGATTCAGCAGAATAGGGATCTTTGAGTAAAAGTAAAAGTACTGAGTGTAAAGATGAGTAAAAGTATGCCACTATTACGACATCTAGTGCTGTACTGTAAATACTGCTGGTACTATTACTATTAAGTAGAAAGTATTTACTGCCACCATTACATCTTTGACTGCTACCACTACTACTACAGTTACTTACCACTGCCCACCTGGCACCAAGGTCAAAAATACTTGAACTCATTTATAAGTTCTTTAATAATGTTTCCCTTCAACACTTTATAAAGGTGCTGAGAGAGAAAGCACACAAAAGTATCTGGTTACTCATAATAATAAATTCTTGTTTATCATCACAAACCTGCAGAGAAAGGCATGAAGGCGTCTCTCTTCACAAACTTCCCGTCTTTGTTCAGGAAGTGAGCTGGATAGAAACTCTGAGGCTTTTCCCATTCAGTCTCATCATAAAGGACAGAGGTGAGGAGAGGGTACACCGTGGTCCCCTGTGGAGAGAAGGGTGGGGGTGGGGGGTGTAGAGAAAACATTGTAGAAGAAACTTATAACCCTCCTTGTAGCTGCAGCAAAGGCAGGATGTCCCTCTGTGCTTTTACCAGCAGAGGGTGCTGTTGTCCTATGACTGGCTGCTCTCAGATCAGTGCAGGACAACACTTAAGGGAATGGTATTTATACAGCGCTTTACCTATGTCACAAATCACCCAAAGCACCTTACACAGAAGGGAAGGGGTATTTCATTCACTCCATACTCAGCGGAGGTAAGTTTCGTTTTAGCCACAGTTTCCCCTGTGGTAGACTGACAGAAGCGTGGCTGCACACATCTGCGCCAACAGACCCTCGGACCACCGACAACCACTCACTCACACCAGCTTCCTGGTATTTCCCCAGCAGTCTCCCATCCAGGTACTGACCAGGCCATACCCTGCTTAGCTTCTGAGGTCTGAGGCGGTGTGGCCTAATGTCTCACCTTCTTGATGAAGTGTCCCTGGAAGGTGATGTCCTGGGACGTTCTGTGGGGAACGGCCATTGGGATGATGTTTGCGATCCTCTGAGTCTCGTGGATAACTGCGTCAGTGAAAGGCAGGTCTTTACGGTCCTCGACCTGGACCTGACGACTTCCTATCACTCTGGTTATCTCCTCACGGACCTGGTCTGAGAGACAAGGGACAGGATTACACCAGGACTAAACCAGGACTAAACCAGGAGTGGTCTAAACTTCAAATTAAGGAACAGGAATAAAACTGGCTCTAATTTAAAACACATCAAGAGTTGATCTCCTAAATAAAAGACTCCTGAGAACCACCACCAGAAGAAGCCTGCATACCACCAGCTGTACCTTTACCACTCTCTGAGAACCATTAAAGAGACCAAAAAAGTCACTAAACTTACGAAAAAGTCTCCTTACCCTGTATGTGTGGATACTTGGCCATGATGAGCATGGCCCATCTCAGAGTGGTGGAGGTGGTGTCTGTCCCTGCGGCGAACAGCTGGAGGACCGTCTCTACCAGGTTCTCATCGTGGAAGAGACTGTCAGGAACTCCAGACTCCTGTCAAAAACAACAACAACAAAACAACAGCATAATGTATTTTGTCAGAGTCCAAACCCCGCCCCTCACTGTCTGTAGGATGAAATGTTATGTCTATGTGATGATAAAGGCTCAAAAATGTCCTCAAAGTGCTGGTTAAACTGGTTTGTCATTTTTGTGTCTTGATTATAGTGAGATGAAATATTGTGATTATACAATTTTCAGGATTATTTACACAATTTTTATTAAATGCTGCTAAACCTGTCTGACCCATTCTTGAGATATTTTTATTTCTTTTTTTTTATTATTATGCTCTGGCAGCTCCAGCTGCATCTTTCCTACAGTGATGCAACGCAGAAGTCATTATGGGAGTCCAGCCTTAAATAACAAAACTGACTGTAGTAGGCTGAATATGTTCACTGTCTTTGAGGGTTAATTATTTCATTACATTTTACTTTCTTTTATTAACTTTGCGTACTCTGTCCTTGTAAAATGTCTCATGCGATTCTGGCTCTGACCAGAGTCACGTGACTTTTGTTCCCTGTGAGACAGTGGCGAGAGAGGAAAGTCCTATTCACTGTCTGTCAGAGCCAGAACCTTTAAACAATTATACAAAATGTATCAAGTAACCTCTATGCAGTGTTGATGTTGATCACATTAAAATAACAATTAAAAATTTTGATGTGCTCTGCTCGATCCAGAGCCAAATCCACGCAGCGCAGCCTTGAGCCACAGCAGCTGTCAGTCAAGTGCTGCAGTGAGCACTGGGGGGCAATGGGATAAACACAGTAAGACTGTCATCACATAGCCTTTACACGACTGCTCAGTCTTCACCGTAACCCCAGATTTCCGGAGGTGCAGCGCCGTGAAGCACCAGCGGCCGATTGGTGATGACTCTCGCCCCCTGGAAGCTTTTTGTACCGGAGCTCTGAGCAGCTGGGGGAGGCATTAGGAGAATGGTGAGATTGTGCGATAATAGCCATCGATAAAGATGGGAACGAGACCAAAACAATCTTTAATCACAAGAGGAAGAACAGAAAACAAGAGTGTAACTTGAGATCGCTTTGTTGTTGTCAGTGTCATCATTTCATGGACTTTTTCTCTACAGCGGGTGAGTTCACTGAGTTTAAAAAAGTTTTGTTTTTGTTTTTTTAACTGTGTGTGCGTATAACACATTTTTATGAGAAATATACATGACATAATGAAACAAACTCGTATGCGAATATATAGCCTATTATTTAAAAAATGTGATACTCCGTGTATAGTTTCGGTTTCTACTTTGAAAATCCGGATGTTGCACTCGTTCAGTCTCCGGATTGGTGCAAGCTGATCTGTGTTGATTGACGAGAACTGGGAGCGCCGTCACAGGAAAATAGAACTGCTGCGTATCTCCAACGAAGCGCTGCGCACTCTCGATCCAGAACCGTGGTGCTAGCAGCGGAAACAGTCTCATTCACGAGAGAGGAAGTGTATTTAAAGGCGCTCATACTTGCAGTGGAAACTGGGGGTAAGGATTTAAAAGTTTGTGGAACAGACTGAAAGCCCAGAGACAGGAGCTGTAAAAGGCTGCACTTCAGTGAGATACGAGCGAAGATCAAGGAAAAAAATGTCTCAGATAAAGTCTGTCCCTTTGATTCCTCTGCCTTCAAGAAAGGAAAGGAGCAGCGATGTGAATGAGCGCAGAAATAAACTCTTACAGTTATTCTACCATGACATTTATAATGGCAAATATTAGTATAATCAGCTAATCTTAGTCATGATGCACTGTGTGTTGGTTGGTTTGGTGACATCTAGTGGCAATATCTCAGATTGCAGCTGCATTCTGTGTGTGACTTAAGCTTTCTAAAATGCAATGTAACTCATTAGTCTTCTGCTTATTCCTGTTAGGACTCTTGGGTGACTGAAGCCCATCCCAGCAACTATGGGCCTTAGTTAGTCCCAGGGCTGACACTTAGACACACACTGGCAGACAACCATTCACTCTCACATTCACTACTGTGGGACAGTTAGATTCTCCAGTTCACCTGCAGTACATGCATGAGTTTGGACGGTGGGAGGAAGAGGAGAGGACCTGCAGTAACGCGGGGAGGACATGCAGAGTCCACTCAGGGGACCGTGTATCGTAATGTCCCACCTTTTCCTGTTGGATCATAAAAGCGTCCACAAATCCTCGGCTCATCTGTGGGTTCAGCGTCTCCCTCAAATTCTTAAAAAACTTTCTGTTCTGCTGTGCATTAAATTCTTTCAGCTTCAGAAATTCATTCCTGTTTGGCACCAGGCGTCCGAGCCACGGGAACAGGTTATAGACCTGAAAAAACATTCATTTGGAACTAGTACGAGGAAATTGAAGTACTTTGTTATGAAGTAATGAATACATGCATGTTAAAGATTGTTACCTGTACTGATGGAGATCCTATGAGTTGCATGTTTCTGTTTGAGCGATCCACTGACTGTGTAAACTCTGGGTCGTCGTACTCAAACCTGCTGCCGTACATCAGGGAGCAGATGATGTTGGAGATGGCGTAGTTCATGGGCTGTGTGGTGTCAAAGGGTTCTCCTGAAATAAAAATGACAAATGAGAGTTACTTCTGTCTCCTCCTCCTCCTCTGGGGTCTCATCTATAAAGCTTACGTACGCCCAAATTGAGGTTGAAATTGGCGTACGCAGCTCTCTGCGTGGAACTTATAAAAAAACAACTAGATGTGAAACCTTGCGTATCCTTACGCCAGTTCTCATTCCTACGTGTGCATATTTTGGAGACACAGCACAAAGGCGACCCTCACAGCGAGCTGCTGCTACAGTTCACCTCAGAAAAAAACTAAGCATTTGATTCAGGCATCGTTATTTAAACAAAGTGTGGGAAGGCCATATGATTTTTCATAAATTCACTAGGTATTCTTGACAATTAACTGTGAACGTGCACGCCCGTACTGCGCGCTGGCTCCATCAATGTCTGCAGTGTGAACTAACAGCAGAGGTGATCTCTGATGAATCCGTGACTGGATTTATGAAATAATGATGGGACCTGAGAATAAACAACTCCTTCAGACTCAGGTTCATATCAGAGCTGTGTGGTTTTAATAAAGCACAAAAATCAAAACGAGACTGAAAGGACATCTGATATTTGTCTTTACGTAGGACATGCACCTGCACCACGGCTCTGTCCCCTCTCTTTACACACAACCTCTGCTCAGACCTCCGCGTGCACGCAGCGTCCACAGAAAAATGATATCCATGTGAGAACCTAAGATCATGATGCTTCCCGCACATTTTATGCTCTTTCATTTATTATAAGTTTCAATCAAAAGGGTACAGCACGAGGAAATCCCAAAAAAGTGATACCTGCAATAATTCAAATAAAACATTTGTTACGTTTTAAGCTTCTTTTTAATGTTTAAAGTTGTCTATATTAAGAGGAAGGGGGCATGGCAATAATTTAGTTTTTGTAATCAGAAAAGCAGCATGCTCTTTCCAATACAGATGCTCGTGTGTGCACAGTGCTGCGTGGAGCGTCACGTGCCTCCCTCGCTTCCGTGTTTCTTGGTGAAACGCTCTCATTAGCGGCTCATGTTTAGGTAAATCTCATTCAGAACTTTGCATTGACCTTCTTTGGTGGATTGGAGGCGTGGAGAGGGCGTGACGTGAGGTGGGTTCACGTGCGCACCTTTTTACTCCAGGTGGGATCTATAAAAGGGAAATTGCTGCAGCTGTGCGTGTGCCCGGTTTTATAAGTGTGAATATTTACTAACGTACACAGCTTTTGAGTTTCTGGCGTACGGAGACATTAGTAAGAATTCCACGCACAGTTTTATAGATGAGACCCCAGGTCTGTTCCCTTCAGAGGAGTCCACAGTGAATCCTCTTCCTCCATCTTTAACCCTGTCCACTGCATCCTCTTCTCTCACACCAACTAACCTCATGTCTTCTGTCTCTACATCCATAAATCTCCTCTCTGGTCTTCCTCTAGGCCTCCAGCTCTAACCTCAGCCTCATCTTCTGTACCCATATATTCACTATCACTCCTCTGTTCATGTCTAAACCATCTCAGTCTGGAAACTTTATCTCCAAACCATCTCCCATGAGCTGTCCCTCTGATGGACTCATTCCTGATTCTATCCATCCTCGTCATGAACACAGAGAGCCTCAACATCTTCAGCTCTACCTCCTGTGTCAATGGTAAAATAGTAAAAACCCCACCTTTAAAATTCTGGAAGACATCACCGAGATGCTTTGCCTCCTCTATGATCTTGTCCTCGCAGGCTCTCTTCCCCATCCCGAAGTCTCTGAGGTTCGTCAGAGTGAAACGCCTCATCTCCTTCTACGGCTCGTTATTGGCCCAGATCACTCCTGTGTGCAACAATGAACAGTTACCTACCTCCACAGTCTAAGTTAGTCTTTCTTCCTTCTGCCACAAAGCCCCACCCACTGCAGGATGCACTGACCAATCAATAACAAGGCCTCTACATCCAGTCTGCTCTCATTCATTTATCCAAAAAACGATGTACAGCTCTTTTTCCACTGAATTCTCACAGACATTTCTCAGTTTGGAGTAGAATGGCATCAGACACAAAGTTTAAGGAAGTAAACAGCTTTTTTATCTCAGTTTCTGTTCAGAAGAGATCCACCCTGTTGCCCTCTGCTGGTCTCTTGACCGCTTCTTTATTGCATTAATCATTTATTTATTGGAAATGTTTACAATGTTTTTAAAGGCTGTAAAACGTGCTGCTGTTCCAGAGGTGACCAAGAGTGGTTAGGTACAAAGTTAGAAGATAAATAAAATCAGGATATAGTTCCTAGTTACCATGATGATCTCTGTCTATACTCTCCAGAAAGACGGGGATTGGGTCTCTGTCTCCAAAAACCTCAGCGTTGTTCACCAGAGCCTCCTTCACCGTCCTGTATCCGGCCAGAACCACCACTTTATGTGGACCAAAATAAACCGTGAACACCGAGCCGTACTTCCTGGAAAACTAGAACAGAAGAAGGACAATGTGTGACAAAGTGTGGATAAAAGCCATAAAAGCTGTGTTTATTTTTTTGTCTTATCTCAGAGATGCTTTTCTTTATCTCTCGACTTTGTCGAGCTACTTGTTGTCTACAAGACAAAAACAAAAACGTATAGGGGTTACTAATGACCCCAGTTAAAAGTACCTATTTTTGCCTAAGTATTTTTTTTAATGTTTTTTTCACTTTAATTAGTTTTTCTTTTATAAGACATCAATATTCGATGTGCCACACACTAGAGGGAAGGTAGGAGCTCACTGTCTGTCATTTTTAAGTGTGTCCAGGTTTACTGAGGCCCACAGGACCACACTGTCCACTAGGGGTGTAACAATACAGTAACTATATTGATGTATTGAAATTGTTTCCATGATACATGTATATCGATATGCATTACCTTGTATTGAATCGTTTTCTAGGTATTGTAAATCGACACACAAGGGAAAAAAATCAATAATATCAGAAATATTAATATTAGACACTGGTATGTTAAAAGAAAACAGATGTGTCTTTTGTATGCAATTTTTGTGTTTTTATTGAAATAAAACATTATATTCAACTTTTCTTTGCTCTCTGTCTGATGAACATAATCAACCCTGACCACAGTGCTACATTTGAGAAGAAACTTTTATGATTTTTGGCAAAGATTTGCTGTATCGGTTATCGATATGAAGGTGCTGAATCGTATCTTTCCAAATTAGCAAATATCTTGAGTTCATCTTGAGTTGAATCGAAACAACTGTAATCGATATGTATCGTATCGTTACAAAATTGTTACACCCCTGCTGTCCACAGACAGCTGAGAGGATCCTGTGGTCACAATACAGGCCTCACTGTGGGCTCTGACTGAGGCAGAAAACTATTCTTTAAAGTCAAAATAATTACAACAGTCTTGACTAGGGATGGGTATCGAAATTTTTCCAATCTATTGGAATTGTCGCCGTTAACGATCCTTCTTATCGATGTTGCTTTGGGGAGTTGTGTTTGTGTGAGCAGGTTTTGCCCCCGAGACCCGGCCCCGAGCAGCACCTCTAACTTTTTTACTTTCACTTCATTGCAAAAATCGTCTTCGATGAGTAGCCTACAAAGCGCTCACAGGATACGGCAGAGCAGAGGTGGAGACGCACGGAGCCGAGCAAACTCACGTCACACAGAGAGCTGAGAGCGACAGCAGGGGCTCATTCCCCGCACTTAAGAAATACAGTATGTAACAGAGTGAGTGATAGAAAGAGAAAAATCACCATAGAAAATGCTGAATCCTGTCCTCACCTGTCTGACGGTGATGTGGCCCCTCCCTGCCTTGCACTGTCACAGTAACACAGACTGAGTTTATTTATTATAACAGCTGTACATTCAATGTTACTTCTGTTTAGTGAGCCCAGTTTAAAACTGTTTCTGCTTCTTAATAAACTGTATGGCCACAAATTTGTTTCATTTATATTCATATTTTTATTTATTACTGTATATAATCACTTATGATTATACCATAAGAGAATCGATAAAGAATTGGACTGACATTGATAAAATCTTATCAATTATTTAGCACAGCTGCTAGCAACATGAGGCTAACAGATAGATAAATGAGCTGATGCTTCGTAGTGACGAAGGTTTAAGGCTGAAATGATCAGAACGAGTCCGGTGATGGTGTCTGGGCTTTAGAAACGCTCAGGAGCACTTCCTGGTTTCACGTGTCTATGTAGAGCTGTGAGACCAAGCGTTTTCAGCTCTGGAGCAGGGCAAACATGTGTAAATGAGACAAAATACTACTCTAGGTCTTTTTCTGAGGTGGAAACAACATTATAACATGGTTCAAAGCTCAAAAAGTTGATTTAGCAGCAATGGTGGAGCCAGGTCAGTGTTTGGCCTCAGCTCTGACAGGATTTCATTTGTTCAGCGCAGCCACGATGCAGCACAGCCTCAAACCAGTGCTCTCCCAAACTCAAAAAGCAACAAGTGCCCACTGCTCACTGTGAGTTTTAGCTGCCAACAGCGCGTCTAAAGAGAGGTAAGAAGCAGTTCTAGATCGATCTGTGGCATATCCTGTAGAGAAATGCAGCTGCTGCCCCATCCTCCAGGCGTCATGCAGTCAGTCATGTGAACAGCTGACAGTGCACCTCATCAGTTACTGTAGAGTAAATCATTGAGAACATTGAGACTTTCAAATCCATAAAGGTGTTATCAAAGCTTCAAGTCAGTCTTTGTTTGATGACAATCAATCGCATTTTTGCAGAGATCTCATCATAAACGGCTCTTTAAAATAATAGTGGATTCAAAGCGACAACATTTCTTTCCTAAGCTCAGTTCTTCTCGTGTTTCCAGCCCCTCCTCGGGTCTCTGATGAGAGGCAGGAGATTTCAAACATGACTTTTTGTGTCTGAACCTATTCTTCTCCAGTGTCTGTCAGATCTTGATCCTGTGATTGGCGGTTGCTTCGGCGATGTCGCTCCACATTTGCATAACGTTGACTTCAGTTCAACTCAAACCTACGCTACGCCAGCTTGCATAGGAAATTAATGGTCGCTGGTCGCGTCAGACGCTCGGGTCGCTGTTGGTGAATCTACCTTTAGACGGAAAGTCACTTAGGACACGACCCAAACCGCGGCACCGCAGTGTTGGGAGACATGTTTGTCACAATATCCTAGCTCTATTTTTACAGAGTAAACGCACCAACTTGGAAAACATTAAAATCATAAATAATGTATTTTCTACCGCCAGATAAAAATAATATAATATCATCTAAAATGCACCAGAATACAGGAAATTGCCAAGGTTTTGTTGAAATTTTCTTTGGGGGAGGACGCCCAGACTCCCCTGCTTTATATTTTCCAAATTAAAAAAACTTTCTACAATATTTTACATTTAGTGTGCAGCCCCCAAATTATTCTGACTTACATCTTTGGATTGTGTCTGTGCTGTTGTTAATATAACATTAGAGACAGACTATGTATTTTAAAAATATTTCATAGTGTATTTCTACATGCAAATTGTTAGTCTGTAAACGATGATATAGATGATGTCTGTGCCAGTCCTCTGTGAGCTGTGGCCCCGGGCTGGGCTCCCTGATAAAAACTTTCTGCCTTCGTCATTGTTTTGCAGAATAGGGGACCTTTAAAGTGCCGTCTTTGTAATAAAACTTTCTCTTTCAGCGCATGGCATGTTGAGAGTGGCAGAGTCTATGAATGCTCCAGGGAAAAAAAAATCATTATTATATAAATAAATTATCTGATGGTCTGTTGTTGCAGCCCTAAGACTTTTATATTTTCCATCAACCAACTTGTTTTTCTATTTTATACAGTATTCTGCAGTTTAGCATTTCATTCATATGTAGATCATACATATTTTTTTTCATTTGTATATATTTATTTATTTGTTTTTTTTTTTCTTTTCTTTGTCTCATGCTCGAAATAAATATTAAAATAATAATAATAAAAACATTAGCATTTAAAAAAAAAGTGCCCAACGTAAATATTCCAACTACAACTACTGCAACTATTACTACTACTGCTGCTGCTATCACTACTACAAGAGATCAAACCCAGGATTTTCTGGTTGTGAGATAAAAGCTACCCCCCTCACCCCTGAGGTCAAAGAGAACATTTACTCAATAAAACTCACAACTGAACTAAGCAAAAGTGAAGCTGTTTCATTAAAATACTTTTAATCTAAATTTTCTTTAAAACATCTGTAGTTAGCTTTCTTCACTGCTTCTAGAGAATCCATTTACATTTAAGTGATAGTGCAGTGTTTTGTAAGAAGTAGTATGTAGGGTCCCAGTTTGGAGAAGCAAACAGGAGCAATGAGTGTAAATGTATGGCTGAAAAGCCAAAGCACAGAGTAAAAATACTAAAATCCTCACCTCCATCAGTGAGTTGTACGGCCTCTTCAGATCCATCTGTAGCAGGTTTCCCAGAACTGGAACCGGTCTCGGTCCTGGAGGTCCATGATCCGAGCTAAGACCATAGACCGAGACCACATAGACCAGAATTAGGACCAGTGCAGCCCATAATAAAGAGACCGGACTGGACAGGAAGACTTCAGAGATGATCCCCATTTCACCTTTGGATGCAGAGAGTGAGCAGACCCTTTTTTATAGAGTGTCCTGTGTAAACAGAGGCACTGCAGGAAAGGGAAGGGGGGTGGGGGTAGGCTCTGTATGAGGTCACGGGACGTTTAATCAATTTAATGTTTAACATCTCTGTGCTGCAGTGTGAAGTAAGAAAGGTGAGGTATTTCTCTCTGTACAGAGATGGGACAGGCCTGGTTTGTGAACTGTGCCCTGGTTGGAAACTCAGGTTAAGAAGAACTATTGGCCAGAGCCAGGTTACAAATAAGTGACATAGTGGAATCTATTCAGGGTTGGTAAAAGTGGTAGTAAAAGTACTTTTAGTAAAAGTACTTTAACTTCAGAATATCAGAACTGAAGTATAAGCCATGCCACTTTGACCAATAGAATTTATGCACTTACTGCTTAACTTTAGAGGTTAGGACTGAAATTATCTGCTTGCGCGTACAACATTTAGTGTATAATATTTCAATATGATTTAAGGAAAGAGAATAACACATTTTTTTCTGCTTCTTGAACTGCCACCTCATCGTGGTGGAGGGGTTTGAGTGCCCGAATGATCCTAGGAGCTATGTTGTCAGGGACATTATGTCCCTGGTAGAGTCTCCCATGGCAAAGAGGTTCTAGGTGACGGGCCAGACTAAGAGCATTTCACAAATCCCTTATGATGAGCTTTAAATCAAGGACTGTGACATCACCTGGTGTGGCACAACTGGGGCCCCACCCAGGAGCCAGGCCTGGGGTTAGGGCTCATATGCGAGTGCCTGGTGGTCGGGCCTTTGTCCATGGAGCCGAGGTTGAGAGATCTCAGCCAGACATAGTCAGGCTCACCTCCAGGCACAGCTTGGGCTCTGAAACCCAGCTCCTCGAGAGGGGCTGGACCTTCAGGTCAGGGACAGGTCTCTTACTGTTGTTTGTGCCTACAGAGTACAGAGTACCCAGCCTTGGATCTGAACCCGAGGAGTGTTTTGTTACTGGACTTCTGTGGTAGCCACAGTTTGTCAATAACAAACACCATGTACAAGCACAAGGGTGTCCATCGGTGCACTTGGCACCAGGGTCCATCAAGTCCAGAGGTCTATGATTGACTTTGTTGTCATGTCATCTGACCTTCGGCCGTGTGTCATGGACACTCGGGTGAAGAGAGGGGCAGAGCTGTCAACTGATCACCACCTGGTGGTGAGTTGGATCCACTGGCGGAGGAGAAATCCAGACAGACTCAGACCCAGACATGTTGTGAGGGTCTGTTGGGAACGTCTGGCTGAGTCCTCTGTCAGAGGGGTCTTCAACTCTCACATATGGGAGAGCTTCAACCAAATCCCAAGGGAGACTGAAGACATTGAGTCCGAGTGGACCAAGGTCTCTGGTGTCTGTTGTGGCAACAATCACAGAACCCAGTGGTGGACTCCAGAAGTAAGGGATGCTGTCAGGCTGAAGAAAGAGTCCTATTGAGTCTGGTTGACTTGTAGGACTACAAAGGCAGGTGACGGTTACCGGCAGGCTAAGCGTGCTGCTGCCCGGGCGGTTGTGGAGGCAAAAACTTGGGTCTGGGAGGAGTTCGGGGAGGCCATGGAGGAGGACTATCGGTCAGCCTCAAAGAGATTCTGGCAAACCATCCGCCGCCTCAGGAGGGGGAAGCAGTTCTTCACCAACACTGTTTACAGTGGAGGTGGAGAGCTGCTGACCTCGACTGGGGATGTTGTTGAACAATGGAGGTAATACTTGAGGATCTCCTCAATCCCACCGGCACGACTTCCATTGAGGAAGCAGGGGCTGGGGGCTCAGAGGTGGACTCGACCATCACCCAGGCCAAAGTCACTTAGTGGGTCAAAAAGCTCCTCAGTGGCAAGGCACCAGGGGTGGATGAGAGCTGCCCTGAATCTCTGGATGTTGTGGGGCTGTCTTAGTTGACACATCTCTGCAACATCGCGTGGGGGTCGAGGATTGTGCACAGGGAAAAACAAAAATCAGTGCCTATGCTTATGCATTTGACCTATCTGCAACCTGTCAGGAGCAGTAGACCAGAGCCAATATTTTTATAAGTCAATATTTGAACAATGGTCCAGTTTATTGTTGACTTATTTTTAATGTGGTTGAAGTTAGTTTTTATTCTGTACAAAGGTCACTCTGGGTCCACAGACTCCAGGTTTACCTGCAGACTCAGATCAGTCAGGTTTTGTCTCTTCCTTCCTCTTCTGAAAAAAACTTCTTCACTTTCTTTGCTGACAATGCCATGGTGTTGTTTTAAAATGTAAAGTTAGAAAAGTTTCTTTATTCAGCTGTTAGCTTGCTCCACCTGCCTGCTCCTCTGAGATTTTCTCTGCGGAACTCCCCCTGTATTTTAGAGTAAAGGACCAGGTTGGTTCTCCCATTCTTACAAAGCTGTTTTTTTCACTTAGATACCCCAGGGGGCGCTGCAGGGAGCTTAATCCACCCTGCAACAACTTCTTTACTCTTCACACCTCTCTTAAAGTTTTAAAAGTGTCTCCTTCAGAAACACGGGACAGCGCAGAGTCGATGTGGGATGGGGTTCAGGGTGGCGCTGATCCGCGGAGTGAGGTCCAGTTCCTCCTCTCTGACACCAGGGGGAGCCGAGAAACGGAAACGCTGCATCAGAGTCACAAAGAAGATGAACAGCTCCATCCTGGCCAGACCTTCTCCCAGACAAACCCTACGACCTGAGAGAGAGAGAGAGAGAGAGAGGGAGGGAGAGAGAGAGAGAGAGAGAGAGAGGATTACTCAAACATGATTCAACTCATTTCACTCAAACAAAATACTACTCCAGGTCTATTTTTGAGGAGGAGACATCATTATAACTTGGTTAAAAGAGAGGAAAACTCAATTTAGCAGAACAGGGACCTTTGAATAAAAGTAAAAGTACTGAGTATAAAGTGTAAGTAGAAAGTATGCCACTATTCCTACATCTGGTGCTTCACTGTAAATGCTGTGTAGCAGCACTGGATTTTGCTGCTGACATTTGTTTCTAACTCAAAAGGACATTCCTTTCAGGAGCCACAGTGTGTGGCCCATAGTGACCCAAAGACAATGAATAAGAATGGTTTTCTGCTTTCTGGTACCACTCATGGCAACTTTTGTTGACTTAAAAGTCACAAATCTGCCATAAACTTCATTTCTAACAGATGTGCGATAAGACCACTCATCACTACAGCTAACCTCAATCTGACCTTTTACAAATTCCAGGAGGACTCGAAACATGGAGCAATACTGCCACCTAGTGGCCAGGACGTACTGTGGTCGCTATAACTCTATTCTCTTGGTTAATAAAGGCATACATATCAAAGACTTTATTTACACTCATCTATTCAAGAGACTGATTTCATACATACATGTTGCTTTACAGGAAAATGTCCTCACTGTATTTTGTGCAAACTGTTGAAATCATCATATTTAATATTGGTTAGATATATGCTTAGTCGATATTACTCACCAGTATTGTTTATGTTTGTTGCTACAAAACTTGCCACTCAGTTTAAATGTAACATGCCTTAAAACTTAGTTAAATTGAAGTGGAGTAAAACACATTTATGGTGTTACATGGTATTTACTTTGCATTAAGCAAAAGTAATTTGATATCCCCCACAATCTCTGCAGAGGACCGAGGGCCGCCCCATTTTAACACAAAGTTTAAAACATCCAGGTCCTTTGTTCTCTAGTCTTTCTCTTCAATGTCCAGCTCTTCTTCGTCTACTATGTTTATGTCTTTTCTTCGTCTTCGTCTCATCTTCATCGCTGCTTTTAGTTTCTCTCATTGTAACCTTACGTTTGTTACGTTTGTTCGTGTTAATTTTACTTTTCCGGTGATAATATCTTTTCACAATAAGTCGTCTAAACTTTTAATTGATAGTTTTCAAGTATCATTTTTGCAGTTTATTTTGAAAGCCTCGCGTTGCACAACATCTGCCAGCTTTAACAAGCACTGCCTTGACCAAAGCGGCTATTTCAGGAAGCTATACTTCTTAAGTTTTTGAGTCACCATGAAGGTGTTTTTATTGAACTTTTACATTTTGGCATTAAAAGGACATTTGCCATACTCTGAGACTTTGACGCTGCCTTACGCTGAACAACAGCTAAACTCTCCTGTGAGTACACACTACTACTTAACAATAGTGCTACCACTATTGCTACTAAGTAGAAGGTATTTACTGCCACCATTACTCCTTTGACTGCTACTATAAATATATTAGAGTTACTTACTACTACCCACCTGCCACAGAGGTCAAAAATACTTACTGTTTCCCTTCAGTAATTTATTCAAGTAAATGTACTAAGAGAGAAAGTACACAAAGGTTTCTAGTTATAGTAATATAGTTAAAGATTCTTGTTTATCATCACAAACCTGCAGAGAAAGGCATGAAGGCGTCTCTCTTCACAAACTTCCCGTCTTTGTCCAGGAAGTGAGCTGGGTAGAAACTCTGAGGCTTTTCCCATTCAGTCTCATCATAAAGGACAGAGGAGAGGAGAGGGCACACTGCGGTCCCCTGTGGAGAGGAGAGGTTTTTAAAAAATAAAAATACAGAGGTAACATGAAACTTAGAACCCTCCTTGTAGCTGCAGCCAAGGCAGGATGTCCCTCTGTCCTTTTACCAGCAGAGGGTGCTGTTGTCCTATGGCTGCTCTCAGATGCAGTGACAACACTTATGGTTAGGTAAAGTGTCTCTTAATTAGTGCTTATGTATGAGGGGAAACCCCACTTTACTTACTGTTTGTAATGGTGCCCTATGAATTTTTATGAGTAATTATAAGTTAATCTCACTTTACCGAGCCTATGCAATGGGTGCGTGTATCTCTTAATTAGTGCTTATGAGCAGTAAAATAACCATTGACAAAAAATATATGAATAAGACATGGAATTCTGACACAGGTGCACATGAGCTGCTTTGGGTATAGTCATGGCAGGTGCCCGAAACGTCACTTGCGATGAAAAATATACTGGAGTTAAAAAGCGTTGTTGTGTGGATCCCACACTTTATAACTTTTTGGATTTACCTGTCTTGATCCAGCACACAATCATAAGGTTTTTTGTGGATGTGTGTGTCTTTTTCTCTTATCTACCTAAAAAAAATGCCACTGAAATGAAATGCTTATCTGCAGAATACTGTATAAAATAGAAAAACAAGTCAGTTGATGGAAAATATAAATGTCTAAAATTAGGGCTGCAACAAAAGATCAGATTAATTGATTATAATCATTTATAAAATAATCATCACCTTTTTAGTAACCGATGAAATGTTTTCTGGAGTATACATAGACTAGAAGCTTTCATTGCGATGATGGCACTTTAAAGATCTCCTATTCTGCTAAATCGACTTTTTGAACTATGTTATAATGTTTATAATGTTGTCTCCACCTCCAGAATGTAACTGGAGTACTTGAAGAAAAACAAGGTCCAGGCACTCACTTGGTTGAAAAGGTAAAAAAGCCCTTTATTTCATGAGGGCTGGAGACATTAAAACACACCAACGCGTGTCGGCTTGCGCCTTCTTCAGGGTGAACACAAAGACAAAGGGAAACACTAATTTATACTCCTGGCTGCAGGTGTGCATCCAGGAGTATAAATTTAGTGAGACCAACATAGAAACAGCCACAGGGGCATTCAAGACAATACACTACATGGGTGGTATTACAGTTTATAAAGCTATGAACTGAGTATGTCATATTATTAGCTATATCCATGAAGGTGTTTGCCTTTACCATGTTCTCACAGTATCTGCATTGGCCACAATGAGAGTTTCCATTTGGACGAGAGAGCCATGTGTTAGGTTTAGAGGCTGGAAGGTAGCTCCTCACCAACTTGTCTTTTATTGTAGGAGCTCTTTTGAAACTGACTCCAGGGGGCTCAGGGAATACGTCTCTTAGGAGGGGATCACTCACAATAACGTCCCCGTTTTTCTTCATGATATGTTTAATCTGAACTGCCTCTTTACTATAACGTGTGACAAAAAAAAGCTTCTGGACTTGTTCCTGTTTAGGTTTGGAGGTGAGTAGTTCAGTCCTCTCCAGTGACAGCGCTCTCTCAGGAGCCTGAGCCAGAAGTTCTGCTGGATAACCTCTTTGAATAAAACATTGTTGCATATCCATAGATTGGTTTACAAAATCCTGGTCAGAGTCACATATGCGTCTGAGTCTCTGTATCTGTCCATAAGGAATATTTTTTATTAACCAAGGAGGATGAAAACTATGTGCATGCAATATTGTATTGCGATCTGTAGATTTCCTAAAAATTGAAGGCTGTAGATTGCCTTGGTCACCTTTTGTAATCTTTAGGTCCAGAAAATGAAATCATATTCCAAACTTAACTTCAAATTGACATTGAGACTGTTGACATAGAGATGAAAATCAAGCAGTTCCCTTTTCTTGTTTGTATAATTTATCTTCAAACAAAAAAACATTATTTTTTAAGGTCCACTCAGTTAGCTTTATGATGAAATCTGTTGTGGGCATTGGATCTGTACCTCTGTTCCCCTGATAATGTCTTAGGGCCTCTAATCCTTCTTCATGTACAATATTGCTGTAGAGAGAGTCAACATCCACTGTGGCCATAATAAGAGCCAATATTAGCCATTTGTGTGATCTTTTGAAGCGCTTGAGTGCTGTCTTGAATTTAAGATGGTAATTGTAAAACAAATGGTTTAAGAAAATGATCCACAAATTTGGAAGCAGGTTCTGTAATTGAATCATGGAAGCATATAGAGAGAAGGAAATCATGTTTTTTGGCAAATCAAAAAATCATATTCTTTATTAGAGATCCAGTGCTGATTTTTGGCAATATCTAATAACTCCAAAAATTCTCTTTTCATATTATCCTTTGGATTTGATGAAGGCATAGAGTAGTATTCTGTATTAGTTAATTGGTGCAAAGCTTCTGTTAAATATTTTTCTTTGCCCCACACACAGACTGCATCACCCTTATCTGCACTTTTTATAATTATATCAGTTCTATTAGATCGCCATGTAAGTACATCATGTTCATTTTTTTGTAAGGTTATAATGTCTTATCTTTATAGGGGCCTTAAAAATTCTCACCAGCTCATAAGACACCTTTTTGGTGAAGGTGTTTAATATTTGATTGTTTATACAGGGTAGAAAGGTGGATTTAGGCCAAAAAGAGGAGTAGGGTCTGTTTGGATCATCCTCTCCACTGGTGGAGTGGGCCATTGTATTGTAAGGGTTTTGATGGTACCACACTTTTAAATGTAAGCTTCTATAAAAACCAAAACAGGTCAACTTTTGTGTCAAATTCTCTACCTGAGTAATTAGGAGAAAATGAAAGGCCTTTACTCAGAGACAGATCTGCAGTGACTTGAAAGAGGGACGTTAGAGACGCTTGGAGTCTCTGTGACTCTGAGCGGTTCCCAGACAGCAGTGAACCTGTTTTCACCAATGGCCTTTTAGTTTTAGCATTAACCACTGTAGCTTTTTACCCACATGAGTGCTACGAGATTACCTCCATGCCTGCATTGGCAGAGTGACTGTCTGTGTGCTGACAACTTGTTTCTTGTTTGCAGTGCTTTGCCATCTAGAGATCTTACAGACAGACATTTGGAAATTCAATAATGTACCTTGACAATCTCTCTCTAAAAGCTTTTATCGAGTTATTGCCCCACAAGTTGGCTTTTGTCCACACTTTGTCACACATTGTCCTTCTTCTGTCTTTGTTTATTTTGGCCCACATAAAGTGGTGGTTCTGGCCGGATACAGGACGGTGAAGGAGGCTCTGGTGAACAACGCTGTGGTTTTTGGAGACAGAGACCCATTGCCCATCATTTTGGAGACTGTGGACAGAGACCATCATGGTAAATAGGAACTATATTCTGATTTTATTTATCTTTTAAAAACTAATCTTTGTCACCTCTGGAACAGCAGCAGGTTTTACAGCCTTTAAAAACATTGTAAACATTTGCAGTAAATAAATTACTGCTGCAATAAAGAACTGGTTTAGAAACCAGCAGAAGGCAACAGGGTGCAGCTCTTCTGAACAGAAACCGAGAATAAAGCTGTTTACATAAACTTTTTCTATGACACCATTTTACTCCAAAAGTAAAAATGTCAGTGAGGAATCAGTGGAAACAGAGCTGTACACTGTGTTTTGGATAAATGAATGAAAGCAGACTGGATGTAGAGGGCTTGTTGTTGATTGGTCAGTGCTTCCTGGAGTGGGCGGGGCTTTGTGGTGGAACCAAGCGTTCTGAGGTATGTTTTTGATGAGGCCACACCATCACAACATGGGAGAGGGAGAGGTCAATTTAGCAAAATATAGACTGTTAAATTTTTCCAGCCACAAGCCAGTCCCCAGGAGGCAGAGCTGAAGATGTTGAGGCTCTCTGTGTTCATGACGAGGATGGATAGAATCAGGAATGAGTCCATCAGAGGGACAGCTCATGGGAGATGGTTTGGAGATAAAGTTTCCAGACTGAGATGGTTTAGACATGAACAGCAGTACTCCGCTAGGTTGGTATGGCTCTATAACATCATTAATGTAGGATGGAGCCTTGTAAGTCAGCAGAAGGATTTTAAACTTAATTCTGAATTCGACTGGAAGCCAGTGAAGTGAAGCTAGCACAGGAGTAATATGTTCTCTCCTGTTAGTTCCTGTTAATAATCTTGCTGCTGCGTTTTGAACAAGCTGAAGACATTTTAAAGAGTTTTTAGGGCACGCTGCCAGCAGAGAGTTACAGTAATCCAACCTAGATGTAACAAACGCATGGACAAGTCAGCGTCACTTTTAGATAAAATATTTCTGATTTTGGCTGTTACGTAAGTGAAAGAATGCTGTTTTACAGGCTTGGTTTATATGAGCCTTAAATGATAAATCTTGGTCAAATAAAACTCCTAAGTTTGTCACAGTAGAACTTGAGGCTACACTGACACCGTCCAGGGAGACTCTGGTCAGACAGAGCATCTCTCAGCTTTTTGGGGCCTAGTATAATGACCCCTGTTTTTTCTGGGTTTAGGAGGAGATAATTAATTGTCATCCAGGTCTCACACAGGCACTAAGTTTCTCTGCGCAGTCATTCTGATCAGGTTTAATTGATAAATACAACTGTGTATCGTCTGCGTAACAGTGAAAATTAATGCCATGTTTTCTGATTCTGTTTCCTAAAGGCAGCAAGTAAAGCAGGTCATATCTCCCTTCAAGGGCAAGCCACAGAACTGAACTTGTTAAACATCTGAGTCGTGGCTCCAATTTCTCAAATCATAAGCTCAGACTCTTACTGCATCATACACACCCCTCCCCTTCCCAACCCCCCTCCATCCGTCTGCCTCCTCCCTTTTTTCCTCTCTCCCTCACCCAAGTCCAAACGAAAATTCCATCACATGACCACGTGTACTGTGTCTTGTTATGTTATATTACTGTTGTGTTTGTGTATGTATGCCTTTGCAAACTGTATTTAACTTTCTGGAGAGCGTGTGGCGGCACTGACAAATAGCTGCGGCCCCGGAGGCTTGCTCCAAACACAATTTCGCTGTACTTTTTTGTGCATGTGACAATAAACTTATCTATCTATGAACAGAATGGGTCCAAGTACTGAGTCTTGTGGCACTCCATAGCTAACTTTACTGCACTGTGAGGAATGTTCAATTACACTGACAAACTGGTACCTATCAGATAAGTATGATTTAAACCAGCAGGGGGCGCTCCTCTGACCCCTATGTCACAGTCTAATCTCTGGAGTAAGATGCTGTGGTCAAAGGTGTCAAAGGCTGCACTGAGATCTAACAGAACTAGGATTGAGACCAATCCATTGTCTGAACTTAATAACAAGTCATTTGTGACTCTGACTAATGCAGTTTCTGTGCTATGGTGGGGTCTAAACCCTGACTGAAAATCTTCAAATAAGCTATTGTCCTTTAGGTGGCGACATAACTGTTTAACTACAACTCTACAACTCATTTAACCACTGTAGCTTTTTACCCACACGAGTGCTACGAGATTACTTCCATGCCTGCATTGGCAGAGTGACTGTACTGTGTGCTGACAACTTGTTTCTTGTTTGCAGTGCTTTGCCATCTAGAGATCTTACAGACAGACAGTAGGAAATTCAATAATGTACCTTGACAATCTCTCCCTAAAAGCTTTTATCGAGTTATTCTCCAACAAGTTGGCTTTTATCCACATTTTGTCACACATTGTCCTTCTTCTGTTCTAGTTTTCCAGGAAGTACGGCTCGGTGTTTACGTTTTATTTTGGTCCACATAAAGTGGTGGTTCTGGCCGGATACAGGACGGTGAAGGAGGCTCTGGTGAACAACGCTGAGGTTTTTGGAGACAGAGACCCATTGCCCATTATTCTGGAGACTATGGACAGAGACCATCATGGTAACTAGAGACTATATCCTGATTTTATTTATTTTCTAATTTTGTACCTAACCACTCTTGGTCACCTCTGGAACAGCAGCAGGTTTTACAGGTTAATTTATGAGATTATAGACTCACTTAGATTATTCCAGCCACAAGCCAGTCCCAAGCCCAGATAAATGTTGCATCAGGAAGAGCGTCTGGCATAAAATCTACACCAAATCAATCCCCAGAAGAGAAAAGGTAGGTAACTGTTTCTTGTTGCACACAGGAGTGGTCTGGTCCAATAACAAGCCGTGGAAGGAGATGAGGCGTTTCACTCTGACGAACCTCAGAGACTTTGGGATGGGGAAGAGAGCCTGCGAGGACAAGATCATAGAGGAGGCGAAGTATCTCATCGACGTCTTCCAGAATTTTAAAGGTGGGGTTTTCACTATTTTGCCATGGACACAGGTAGATACATAACTCAAAAACACTTTAGATTAAGTCTCCACTAATAAGACAGAGGCTCTGAGGAACAAACAGGAGGCAGAGCTGAAGATGTTGAGGCTCTCTGTGTTCATGGCGAGGATGGATAGAATCAGGAATGAGTCCATCAGAGGGACAGCTCATGGGAGATGATTTGGAGATAAAATTTCCAGACTGAGATGGTTTAGACATGAACAGAGGAAGGACAGTGAATATATGGGTAGAAATATGCTGAGGTTAGATCTGGAGGCCTAGAGGAAGACCAAAGAAGAGATTTATGGATGTAGTGAAGGGGGACATGGAGGTAGTTGGTGTGAGAAAAGAACATTTTAAATTCAAATTTTCCATTCAAGTTTATTTATAAAGCCCAGTATTACAACAACAGTCACCTCAAAGTGCTTTAAACAGTTAATCAAACAGAAACACACAATACACAATCAGACATAAACAATAACACTAAACTAAACTGACCCAGGACATCCCCAGTCCTCACACCCTCCTTCTTATTTATATAGTCCAGTATCACAACAACACTCATCTCAAGGGGCTTCACAAACAGTTAATCAAACATAAACACACAATCAACACAAACAATAACTACACTAAAACAGCTGTGGGAAAAAAGAAGAAACCTTATGGAGCCCATATTGAAGGAGAGATCCTCTGCCAGGACGGACAGGCAACATGTGTCTAGGACTGTTAGTCCTCTGTTTTTGTTTTTTTTTTCTGCGCTAAATTTCTCCACTCGGTCATTCTGATCAAGTTTAATTAATAAATACAGCTGTCTCCCGTCCTAAAAGACGCATGTAAAGCATGAACTGAATGGGACCAACTGAGTCCCTGTGGCACTCCATAGGATGTAGAGGAGAGGGTTAGATGGAGGCAGAGGTTTCACTGTGAAGGGAACAGACCAGGAGGAGGAGGAGACAGACAAAATTCTCATTTTTATTTCAGGAGAACCCTTTGACACCACACAGCCCATTAACTACGCAGTCTCCAACATCATCTGCTCCCTGATGTACGGCAGCAGGTTTGAGTACAACGATCCAGAGTTTTCTATGTTAGTGGATCAAATAAACAGATTCATGCAACTCGTAGGATCTCCATCAGTACTGGTACGAATCTTTAACATGCATGTACTGAGTATTCATTACTGCATACCATAAAATACATTTTCTTGTTGAAGTGACAAATGAACAGTTTTTCTTTTTTAGGTCTATAATATGTTCCCGTGGCTTGGACGCCTGGTGCCAAACAGGAATAAACTTCTGAAGCTGAAAGAAATTAATGCACAGCTGAACAGAAAGTATTTTAAGAATTTGAGGAAGACGCTGAACCCACAGACGAGCCGAGGATTTGTGGACGCTTTTATGATCCGACAGGAAAAGGTGGGACATAATGTTTAACGTCTGACACACAATCACTCTGAGTGGACTCTGCATGTCCTCCCCGCGTTACTGCAGGTCCTCTCTTCTTCCTCCCACCGTCCAAACTCATGCATGTGCATAGGAATGGGAGAATCTAAATGAATAGTGAATGAATGTGAGAGTAAATGGTTCTGTCAGTGTGTGTCGCTAACTCTGAATTTACACTGGAAGCATCACAGAAACAGAATGCAGATTACAAACTACTCACCATCTAAACACAATACAGTGGCCAGGCGTTCAACTTCTGCATGTTGTCCTGGAAAATGGCTGCTTGGCATCACAAATGATGTAACATTTCTTCATTTCCAAAATTAACTTCTCGATGTGCAATGTTTACATTACCACCGTTGAGTGTATCTTTATTTTGAAAGTGTAGAGGAAGTTTATTTTTACACTTGGTGCCTGTTTCCTGTATTACCCTGGCTGTATCGCTGCAGAGCTGCTCGAAAAATCAATCTCCAACCTATCTGTAGTGAAGCAGTGAGTGACAAGTCATTCCTTGTCTACTGTCGCCGGTATGAATTTTCAGAAGAAGTTTAAATACTTAGGCTCCATTATCAGTGAGGAGGGATCAAGGCTGGAAATACTTGCCAGGACAAAGCAAACAACAGCAGCACTTGCTAGATTAAGACCAGTCTGGAAAGATTAGATTCCGAAATAAAACTTCTTACTCTTGTTGCTCCTATCCATCTTCTTGTATGCCTGCGAGACCTGGACATTAACTTCTGACCTACATTGTTAAACACAAGCTATGCAAATGAGATTATATGGAAGAGTCCTTGGCATCTGATATCAAGACCATATTACAAATGTCAAAGTCTGATCAACGTCTTAGCGGGTCACCGTGAAGATTTGTTGACCACAGTAAAACAACGAAAACTGTTGTTGCTCCTTCATGCGACCAGGAGTAACGGTCTGTCAGAAAGGATCCTGCAGGGAACTGTTCAGCGAGGATGAAGATGAGGTCGACAAAAAAAGAAATGGGTCAACAATTTCCCTGAGTGGACAGCTATGAATTTTCACCATCACCCAGGCTCTCGCTCATGACAGAAATGCAAATATCTAGCTCATTCATAAACGCCACCACGACTGAAGGGTTAAGGAAACAGAGAGAACTACAGAAGTTTAGTCAAGCACAAGCTCACATAAAGAGAGTAAAGGTCATTCCCATTGGCTGTTGGTCAGGTGCAACCAGTGAGGGGCGGGGTTTGGACTGTGACAGAATACATTATGTTGTTGTTTTTTGTTTTGTTTTTTGGGCTGACAGGAGTCTGGAGTCCCTGACAGTCTCTTCCACGATGAGAACCTGGTACAGATGGTCATCCAGCTGTTCGCCGCAGGGGCAGACACCACCGCCACCACTCTGAGATGGGCCATGCTCATCATGGCCAAGTATCCACACATACAGGGTAAGAACATGTACGCTCAGATGTTTAGGGACTTTTTAGGGACGTCTTTGGTCTTTTTGATATTTCTCAGACTGTGGTATGGGCACAGCTCGTGGTACGCAGGCTTCTTCTGGTGGTGGTTCTCAGTTTTTTATTTAGGTGTTTACGTCCTACTGTTTTTATTTGGAAACAGTTTTATTCCTGTTTCTTAATTTAAAGTTTAGACCAGTACTTGGTCCTGGTTTAGTCCTGGTCTGGTCTTTATCTAGCTCTGGTTTTGTCCTAGTTTAGCCTTCGTTTAGTATAGCCCTGGTTTATGTAGTTCTAGTTTAGCCATGGTTTAGCCCCGGTTTAGTCCTGGTTTTACTCTAGATTTGCCCTGGATTGTTCCTGACTTAGTCCTTGTCTGGTCTTGGATTTGTCCTGATTTAGTCTGATTTTAGTACTGGTTTAGCCCTTGTTTTGTATAGCCCTAGATCATGTAGTCCTACTTTAGCTGTGTTTGAACTCTTTGTCCTGGTTTAGCTCTGGTTCATCCCTGATTTAGCAATGGAATAATCCTGATTTAGTTCTTTTCTGGTCTTGGATTTGCCCTGATTTAGTCCTGGTTTAGTCCTGGTGTAATCCTGTCCCTTGTCTCTCAGACCAGGTCCAGTGAGGAGATAACCAGAGTGATAGGAAGTCGTCAGGTCCAGGCTCGAGGACCGGAAAGACCTGCCTTTCACTGACGCAGTTATCCACGAGACTCAGAGGATCACAAACATCATTCCAATGGCCATTCCCCACAGAACGTCCCAGGACTATCACCTTCCAGGGACACTTCATCAAGAAGGTGAGACATAAGTGTTGTCCCCCACTGCACTGATCTGAGAGCAGCCAGTCATAGGACAACAGCACCCTCTGCTGGTAAAAGGACAGAGGGACATCCTGCCTTGGCTGCAGCTACAAGGAGGGTTCTAAGTTTCATGTTACCTCTGTATTTTTATTTTTTAAAAACCTCTCCTCTCCACAGGGGACCGCAGTGTGCCCTCTCCTCACCTCTGTCCTTTATGATGAGACTGAATGGGAAAAGCCTCAGAGTTTCTACCCAGCTCACTTCCTGGACAAAGACGGGAAGTTTGTGAAGAGAGACGCCTTCATGCCTTTCTCTGCAGGTTTGTGATGATAAACAAGAATCTTTTACTATATTACTATAACTAGATACTTTTATGTACTTTCTCTCTCAGCACCTTTACTTTAATAAATTACTGAAGGGAAACAGTAAGTATTTTTGACCTCTGTGGCAGGTGGGTCATAGTAAGTAACTCTAATATATTTATAGTCAATAGCAGTCAAAGGAGTAATGGTGGCAGTAAATACCTTCTACTTAGTAGCAATAGTGGTAGCACTATTGTTAAGTAGTAGTGTGTACTCACAGGAGAGTTTAGCTGTTGTTCAGCGTAAGGCAGCGTCAAAGTCTCAGAGTATGGCAAATGTCCTTTTAATGCCAAAATGTAAATGTTCAATAAAAACACCTTCACGGCGACTCAAAAACTTAAGAAGTATAAGCTTCCTGAAATAGCCGCTTTGGTCAAGGCAGTGCTTGTTAAAGCTGGCGGATCTTGTGCAACGCGAGGCTTTCAAAATAAACTGCCAAAATGATACTTGAAAACTATCAATTAAAGGTTTGGACGACTTATTGTGAAAAGATATTATCACCGACAAAGTAAAATTAACACGAACAAACGTAACAAACGTAAGGTTACAACGAGAGAAACTAAAAGCAGCGATGAAGATGAGACGAAGACGAAGAAAAGACATAAACATAGTAGACGAAGAAGAGCTGGACATAGAAGAGAAAGACTAGAGAACAAAGGACCTGGATGTTTTAAACTTTGTGTTAAAATGGGGCGGCCCTCGGTCCTCTGCAGAGATTGTGGGGGATATCAAATTACTTTTGCTTAATGCAAAGTAAATACCATGTAACACCATAAATGTGTTTTACTCCACTTCAAGTTTTAAGGCATGTTACATTTAAACTGAGTGGAACTTTTTGTAGCAACAAAGATAAACAATACTGGTGAATAATATCGACAAAGCATATATCCAACCAATATTAAACATTTCAACAGTTTGCACAAAATACAGTGAGGACATTTTCCTGTAAAGCAACATGTATGTATGAAATCAGTCTCTTGAATAGATGAGTGTAAATAAAGTCTTTGATATTTATGCCTTTATTAACCAAGAGAATAGAGTTATAGTGACCACAGTACGTCCTGGCCACTAGGTGGCAGTTTGAGGTGAGCTGTAGTGATGAGTGGTCTTATCGCACATCTGTTAGAAATGAAGTTTATGGCAGATTTGTGACTTTTAAGTCAACAAAAGTTGCCATGAGTGGTACCAGAAAGCAGAAAACCATTCTTATTCATTGTCTTTGGGTCACTATGGGCCACACACTGTGGCTCCTGAAAGGAATGTCCTTTTGAGTTAGAAACAAATGTCAGCAGCAAAATCCAGTGCTGCTACACAGCATTTACAGTGAAACACCAGATGTAGGAATAGTGGCATACTTTCTACTTACACTTTATACTCAGTACTTTTACTTTTATTCAAAGGTCCCTGTTCTGCTAAATTGAGTTTTCCTCTCTTTTAACCAAGTTATAATGATGTACTCCTCCTCAAAAATAGACCTGGAGTAGTATTTTGTTTGAGTGAAGTGAGTTGAATCATGTTTGAGTAATCCTCTCTCTCTCTCTCTCTCTCTCTCTCTCTCTCTCTCTCTCTCTCTCTCTCTCTCTCTCTCTCTCTCTCTCTCTCTCTCAGGTCGTAGGGTTTGTCTGGGAGAAGGTCTGGCTCGGATGGAGCTGTTCATCTTCTTTGTGACTCTGATGCAGCGTTTCCGTTTCTCGGCTCCCCCTGGTGTCAGAGAGGAGGAACTGGACCTCACTCCGGGGGTCGGCTTCACCCTGAACCCCGTCCCACATCGACTCTGCGCTGTCCCGTGTTTCTGAAGGAGACACTTTTAAAACTTTAAGAGAAGTTACAGAGCGTTGCTTTAAGACGCTCCAGAGCAGAGATTCTCAAACTTCTCACACCAAGGACCACCTCAGAAAATATTTGGCTTTACAAGTACCAGCTTTAAAATGACTAAATCAGGTCTACACCAGGTCTAAAACAGGTCAAGAGCTAGGCGCAATATTAAATCTACACCAGCACTAAATCAGGTCTAAATCAGGACTAAAACTAAATTTACCTAAATCAGGACATGAAGTCAAATATACTGCTGAGCACCTCCAGAAGAAGCCTACGTACCACCAGTGGGACCCTTAACACAGTTTGAGAATCACTGTCCTCTAGATTTTCAGATCAGAGGTTCCAAATGATGGGTCAGGTCCCCCACAGCAGGTCACAGGGAGGTTGACTGTAGTTTTAATGTTCTTTGTATGTAGTTTGAATGACATGAACTGGTGAAACAGATTTTAAAACACATGCCTCGGGTCTCACAGTCAGACCACTGGCTTTGATGAAATATTATGTTGTATAAGTTGTTATATTGTATATTTCTGTATTGGTTTAAATCTTTTAAACTTGTGGAGCTGGCCAAATTTGAGTTTCCATATCAATATGTTTGTAAATAGAGAACACAGAATTTATACACTTTGCTATATCTGTTTATGTTTAGCTGTATGTTGGGAATAAAAGCCATAGTTAAAAGCTTTTTAGATTGTCTTTCTCATTTTTTAACAATAATTTGAAATATTTATGGTGACTAGCAGTTGAACATAATTTAGTATTTGGTCTTTAAGGATAAAAACTTTTAAAAGAGCACTATGCAACTTTTTAACTGAATTAAACAGTTTTAGAGTAGGTGTGAAGAGTAAAGAAGTTGTTGCAGGGTGGATTAAGCTCCCTGCAGCGCCCCCTGGGGTATCTAGGTGAAAAAAACAGCTTTGTAAGAATGGGAGAACCAACCTGGTCTTTTACTCTAAAATACAGGGGGAGTTCCGCAGAGAAAAGCTCAGAGGAGCAGGCAGGTGGAGCAAGCTAACAGCTGACTAAAGGAAGCTTTCTAACGTTACATTTTCAAACAACACCATGGCATTGTCAGCAAAGAAAGTGAAGAGGTTTTTTTCAGGAGAGGAAGGAAGAGACAAAGCCTGACTGATCTGAGTCTGCAGGTAAACCTGGAGTCTGTGAACCCAGAGTGACCTTTGTACAGAATAAACTAACTTCAACCAAATTAGAAATAAATCAACAATAAACTGGGCCATTGTTCAAATATTGACTTATAAAAATATTGGCTCTGGTCTACTGCTCCTGACAGGTTGCAGATAGGTCAAATGCATAAGCATAGGCACTGATTTTAGTTTTTCCCTGTGCACAATCCTCGACCCCCACGCGATGTTGCAGAGATGTGTCAACTAAGACAGCCCCACAACATCCAGAGATTCAGGACAGATCTCATCCACTGGTGCCTTGCCACTGAGGAGCTTTTTGACCCACTAAGTGACTTTGGCCTGGGTGATGGTCGAGTCCACCTCTGAGCCCCCAGCCCCTGCTTCCTCAATGAAAGTCGTGCCGGTGGAACTGCTTCCCCCTCCTGAGGCGGCGGACGGTTTGCCAGAATCTCTTTGAGGCTGACCGATAGTCCTCCTCCATGGCCTCCCTGAGCTCCTCCCAGACCTGAGTTTTTGCCTCCACAACCGCCCGGGAAGCAGAACACTTGGCCTGCCGGTAACCGTCACCTGCCTTTGGAGTCCTACAAGTCAACCAGACTCAATAGGACTCTTTCTTCAGCCTGACAGCATCCCTTACTTCTGGAGTCCACCACTGGGTTCTGGGATTGTTGCCACAACAGACACCAGAGACCTTGGTCCACTCGGACTCAATGTCTTCAGTCTCCCTTGGGATCTGGTTGAAGCTCTCCCAGATGTGAGAGTTGAAGACCCCTCTGACAGAGGACTCAGCCAGACGTTCCCAACAGACCCTCACAACATGTCTGGGTCTGAGTCTGTCTGGATTTCTCCTCCGTCAGTGGATCCAACTCACCACCAGGTGGTGATCAGTTGACAGCTCTGCCCCTCTCTTCACCCGAGTGTCCATGACACACGGCCGAAGGTCAGATGACACGACAACAAAGTCAATCAGAGACCTCCAGCCTTGTGCTTGTACATGGTGTTTGTTATTGACAAACTGTGGCTACCACAGAAGTCCAGTAACAAAACACTCCTCAGGTTCAGATCCAAGGCTGGGTACTCTGTACTCTGTAGGCACAAACAACAGTAAGAGACCTGTCCCTGACCTGAAGGTCCAGCCCCTCTCGAGGAGCTGGGTTTCAGAGCACAAGCTGTGCCTGGAGGTGAGCCTGACTATGTCTGGCTGAGATCTCTCAACCTCGGCTCCATGGACAAAGGCCCGGCCACCAGGCACTCGCATATGAGCCCTAACCCCAGGCCTGGCTCCTGGGTGGAGCCCCAGTTGTGCCACACCAGGCGATGTCACAGTCCTTGATTTAAAGCTCATCATAAGGGATTTGTGAAATGCTCTTAGTCTGGCCTGTCAGCTAGAACCTCTTTGCCATGGAAGACTCTACCAGGGACATAATGTCCCTGAAAACATAGCTCCTAGGATCATTCGGGCACTCAAACCCCTCCACCATGATGAGGTGGCAGTTCAAGAAGCAGAAAAAAATTTGTTAGTTTCTTTCCTTAAATCATATTTATTTAAATTTTAAATATTATACACTAAATGTTGTACGCTCAAGCAGATAATTTCAGTCCTAACCTCTAAAGTTAAGCAGTAAGTGCATAAATTCTATTGGTCGAAGTGGCATGGCTTCTACTTCAGTTCTGATATTCTGAAGTTAAAGTACTTTTACTAAAAGTACTTTTACTACCACTTTTACCAATCCTGAATAGATTCCACTATGTCACTTATTTGTAACCTGGCTCTGGCCAATAGTTCTTCTTAACCTGAGTTTCCAACCAGGGCACAGTTCACAAACCAGGCCTGTCCCACCTCTGTACAGAGAGAAATACCTCACCTTTCTTACTTCACACTGCAGCACAGAGATGTTAAACATTAAATTGATTAAACGTCCCGTGACCTCATACAGAGCCTACCCCCACCCCCCTTCCCTTTCCTGCAGTGCCTCTGTTTACACAGGACACTCTATAAACAAGGGTCTGCTCACTCTCTGCACCAAAAGGCAAAATGGGGATCATCTCTGAAGTCTTCCTGTCCAGTCCGGTCTCTTTATTATGGGCTGCACTGGTCCTAATTCTGGTCTATGTGATCTCGGTCTATGGTCTTAGCTCGGATCATGGACCTCCAGGACCGAGACCGGTTCCAGTTCTGGGAAACCTGCTACAGATGGATCTGAAGAGGCCGTACAACTCACTGATGGAGGTGAAGATTTTAGTATTTTTACTCTGTGCTTTGGCTTTTCAGCCATACATTTACACTCATTGCTCCTGTTTGCTTCTCCAAACTGGGACCCTACATACTACTTCTTACAAAACACTGCACTATCACTTAAATGTAAATGGATTCTCTAGAAGCAGTGAAGAAAGCTAACTACAGATGTTTTAAAGAAAATTTGGATTAAAAGTATTTTAATGAAACAGCTTCACTTTTGCTTGTTCTCTTTGACCTCAGGGGTGAGGGGGGTAGCTTTTATCTCACAACCAGAAAATCCTGGGTTTGATCTCTTGTAGTAGTGATAGCAGCAGCAGTAGTAGTAATAGTTGCAGTAGTTGTAGTTGGAATATTTACGTTGGGCACTTTTTTTTTAAATGCTAATGTTTTTATTATTATTATTTTAATATTTATTTCGAGCATGAGACAAAGAAAAGAAAGAAAAAAAAACAAATAAATAAATATATACAAATGAAAAAAAATATGTATGATCTACATATGAATGAAATGCTAATCTGCAGAATACTGTATAAAATAGAAAAACAAGTTGGTTGATGGAAAATATAAGTCTTAGGGCTGCAACAACAGATCATCAGCTAAATTATTTATGTAATAATGATTTTTTTTCCCCTGGAGCATTCATAGACTCTGCCACTCTCAACATGCCATGCGCTGAAAGAGAAAGTTTTATTACAAAGACGGCACTTTAAAGGTCCCCTATTCTGCAAAACAATGACGGAGGCAGAAAGTATTTATCAGGGAGCCCAGCCCGGGGCCACAGCTCACAGAGGACTGGCACAGACATCATCTATATCATCGTTTACAGACTAACAATTTGCATGTAGAAATACACTATGAAATATTTTTAAAATACATAGTCTATCTCTAATGTTATATTAACAACAGCACAGACACAATCCAAAGATGTAAGTCAGAATAATTTGGGGGCTGCACACTAAATGTAAAATATTGTAGAAAGTTTTTTTAATTTGGAAAATATAAAGCAGGGGAGTCTGGGCGTCCTCCCCCAAAGAAAATTTCAACAAAACCTTTGCAATTTCCTGTATTCTGGTGCTTTTTAGATGATATTATATTATTTTTATCTGGCGGTAGAAAATACATTATTTATGATTTTAATGTTTTCCAAGTTGGTGCGTTTACTCTGTAATAATAGAGCTAGGATATTGTGACAAACATGTCTCCCAACACTGCGGTGCCGCGGTTTGGGTCGCGTCCTAAGTGACTTTCCGTCTAAAGGTAGATTCACCAACAGCGACCCGAGCGTCTGACGCGACCAGCGACCATTAATTTCCTATGCAAGCTGGCGTAGCGTAGGTTTGAGTTGAACTGAAGTCAACTGTTATGCAAATGTGGAGCGACATCGCCGAAACAACCGCCAATCACAGGATCAAGATCTGACAGACACTGGAGAAGAATAGGTTCAGACACAAAAAGTCATGTTTGAAATCTCCTGCCTCTCATCAGAGACCCGAGGAGGGGCTGGAAACACGAGAAGAACTGAGCTTAGGAAAGAAATTTTGTCGCTTTGAATCCACCATTATTTTAAAGAGACGTTTATGATGAGATCGCTGCAAAAATGCGATTGATTGTCATCAAACAAAGACTGACTTGAAGCTTTGATAACACCTTTATGGATTTGAAAGTCTCAATTTTCTCAATGATTTACTCTACAGTAACTGATGAGGTGCACGTCAGCTGTTCACATGGACTGACTGCATGACGCCTGGAGGATGGGGCAGCAGCTGCATTTCTCTACATGGATATGCCACAGATCAATCTAGAACTGCTTCTTACCTCTCTTTAGACGCGCTGTTGGCAGCTAAAACTCACAGTGAGCAGTGGGCACTTGTTGCTTTTTGAGTTTGGGAGAGCACTGGTTTGAGGCTGTGCTGCATCGTGGCTGCGCTGAACAAATGAAATCCTGTCAGAGCTGAGGCCAAACACTGACCTGGCTCCACCATTGCTGCTAAATCAACTTTTTGAGCTTTGAACCATGTTATAATGTTGTTTCCACCTCAGAAACAAACCTAGAGTAGTATTTTGTCTCATTCACATATGTTTTCCCTGCTCCAGGGCTGAAAATGCTTGGTCTTACAGCTCTACGTAGTCACGTGAAAACAGGAAGTGCTCCTGCGCGTTTCTAAAGCCCAGACACCATCACCGGACTCGTTCTGATCATTTCAGCCTTAAACCTCTGTCACTTATACAAATTTACACTCCGGCGCGTTCTCTGAGGTCCGAGAGCCAGCTCCAGCTCGTGGTCCCTAGGACAAGATTTAAAACCAGAGGGGACCGGGCCTTCTCTGTTGCTGGCCCCAAACTATGGAACACTCTGCCCCCACATCAGAGCGGCCCCCACAGTGGAATGTTTTAAGTCTCGTCTTAAGACTAATTTTTATTCTCTGGCTTTTAACTCAACGTGAATTGTGTGGTCCTCTGTTGTCTTTTATTGTGTTTTATTGTTTTGTTTTTATTATTTAATTCTTGGCATTTATTTATTGTTATTTTATTGTATTACTTTTATTTGGTTTTACTGGTTCTTATTATTTAATGGGGACTGGTGGAGCTGAATGGAGTAATTTATTGTTATTTAGTGTTCTATGTGCAGCACTTTGGAAACTGTTTTGTTTGTAAAATGTGCTATACAAAAAAAGTGGATTGGATTGGATTGGACTATGAAGCATCAGCTCAGAAATCTATCTGTTAGCATCATGTTGCTAACAGTTGTGCTAAATACTCCTTTTATGCTCTGTCCAGTCCCCACTGTTGCCAGCAGGAGGCAGCAGACTCCTTACCCAATTGTTCACAAAGTTACAGCTCCCCAAAAGAAGATGTTTTCCACATATAAATAAGTTTTTTTTAAACGTTATAAAATGTGAAATACTAATGCAAAGTAGTGTTGCTTGTGGCTGCTGTAGGGGCCGCTCTAACAGTATGGTCCTTGAGGCCAGGACTGTCCGGTCTGTGTACGACCAGAGCAGGACCTGAGCGACTTCAGACATGTTTCTGGCTCAGTTCAGACTCTGTCGAGACTTGGGATGGGAATTGATAAGATTTTATCAACTGTCAGTGCCATTGTTGATTCTGCTTATCAATCCAATCCTTTATCGATTCTCTTATAGTATAATCATAAGTGATTATATAATAAATAAATGTGAATATAAATTAAATACATTTGTGGCCATACAGTTTATTAAGAAGCAGAAACAGAAGCTTATTTTTATGTATGTGAGCCTGTTTTAAACTGGGCTCACTAAACAGAAGTAACATTGAATGTACAGCTGTTATAATAAATAAACTCAGTCTGTGTTACTGTGACAGTGCAAGGCAGGGAGGGGCCACATCACCGTCAGACAGGTGAGGACAGGATTCAGCATTTTCTATGGTGATTTTTCTCTTTCTATCACTCACATCTGTTACATACTGTATTTCTTAAGCGCGGGGAATGAGCCCCTGCTGTCGCTCTCAGCTCTCTGTGTGACGTGAGTTTGCTCGGCTCTGTGCGTCTCCACCTCTGCTCTGCCGTATCCTGTGAGCGCTTTGTAGGCTACTCATCGAAGACGACTTTTGCAATGAAGTGAAAGTAAAAAAGTTAGAGGCGCTGCTCGGGGCCGGGTCTTGGAGCAAATCCTGCTCACACAAACACAACTCCCCAAAGCAACATCGATAAGAAGGATCGTTAACGGCGACAATTCCAATAGATTGGAAAAATTAGAACCGGTTCTCGGGTAGAACCGGGTTTCGATACCCATCCCTAGTCAAGACTGTTGTAATTATTTTGACTTTAAAGAATAGTTTTCTGCCTCAGTCAGAGCCCACAGTGAGGCCTGTATTGTGACCACAGGATCCTCTCAGCTGTCTGTGGACAGCAGGGGTGTAACAATTTTGTAACGATACGATACATATCGATTACAGTTGTTTCGATTCAACTCAAGATGAACTCAAGATATTTGCTAATTTGGAAAGATACGATTCAGCACCTTCATATCGATAACCGATACAGTAATTTTTGCCAAAAATCATAAAAGTTTCTTCTCAAATGTAGCACTGTGGTCAGGGTTGATTATGTTCATCAGACAGAGAGCAAAGAAAAGTTGAATATAATGTTTTATTTCATTGAAAACACAAAAATTGCATACAAAAGACACATCTGTTTTATTTTAACATACCAGTGTCTAATATTAATATTTCTGATATTATTGATTTTTTTCCCTTGTGTATCAATTTGCAATACCTAGAAAATGATTCAATACAAGGTAATGCGTATCGATATACATGTATCATGGAAACAATTTCAATACATCAATATAGTTACTGTATTGTTACACCCCTAGTGGACAGTGTGGTTCCTGTGGGCCTCAGTAAACCTGGACACACTTAAAAATGACAGACAGTGAGCTCCTACCTTCCCTCTAGTGTGTGGCACATCGAATATTGATGTCTTATAAAAGAAAAACTAATTAAAGTGAAAAAACATTAAAAATACTTAGGCAAAAATATGTACTTTTAACTGGGGTCATTAGTGACCCCTATACGTTTTTGTTTATAAAATTCTCAAGTTTCATCAGAAACTCAAAACAAGTGTATGACGTTGTAGACAACAAGTAGCTCGACAAAGTCGAGAGATAGAAAAGCATCTCTGAGATAAGATAAAAAAATAAACACAGCTTTTATGGCTTTTATCCACACTTTGTCACACATTGTCCTTCTTCTGTTCTAGTTTTCCAGGAAGTACGGCTCGGTGTTCACGGTTTATTTTGGTCCACATAAAGTGGTGGTTCTGGCCGGATACAGGACGGTGAAGGAGGCTCTGGTGAACAACGCTGAGGTGTTTGGAGACAGAGACCCAATGCCCGTCATTCTGGAGAGTATAGACAGAGATCATCATGGTAACTAGGGACTATATCCTGATTTTATTTATCTTCTAACTTTGTACCTAACCACTCTTAGTCACCTCTGGAACAGCAGCACGTTTTACAGCTTTTAAAAACATTATAAACATTTCCAATAAATAAATTAATACTGCAATAAAGAAGCGGTTAAGAGACCAGCAGAGAAGAAAGCTGTTTACTTCCTTAAACTTTGTGTCTGATGCCATTCTACTCCATGCTGAGAAATGTCTGTTAGAATTCAGTGGAAACAGAGCTGTACACTGTTTTTTGGATAAATGAATGAGAGCAGACTAGATGTAGAGGCCTTGTTATTGATTGGTCAGTGCATCCTGCAGTGGGCGGGGCTTTGTGGCAGAAGGAAGAAAGACTAACTTAGACTGTGGAGGTAGGTAACTGTTCATTGTTGCACACAGGAGTGATCTGGGCCAATAACGAGCCGTGGAAGGAGATGAGGCGTTTCACTCTGACGAACCTCAGAGACTTCGGGATGGGGAAGAGAGCCTGCGAGGACAAGATCATAGAGGAGGCAAAGCATCTCATCGATGTCTTCCAGAATTTTAAAGGTGGGGTTTTTACTATTTTACCATTGACACAGGAGGTAGAGCTGAAGATGTTGAGGTCTTCTGTGTTCATGACGAGGATGGATAGAATCAGGAATGAGTCCATCAGAGGGACAGCTCATGGGAGATGGTTTGGAGATAAAGTTTCCAGACTGAGATGGTTTAGACATGAACAGAGGAGTGATAGTGAATATATGGGTACAGAGAATGAGGCTGAGGTTAGAGCTGGAGGCCTAGAGGAAGACCAGAGAGGAGATTTATGGATGTAGAGACAGAGGACATGAGGTTAGTTGGTGTGAGAGAAGAGGATGCAGTGGACAGGGTTAAAGATGGAGGAAGAGGATTCACTGTGGACTCCTCTGAAGGGAACAGACCTGGGGTCTCATCTATAAAACTGTGCGTGGAATTCTTACTAATGTCTCCGTACGCCAGAAACTCAAAAGCTGTGTACGTTAGTAAATATTCACACTTATAAAACCGGGCACACGCACAGCTGCAGCAATTTCCCTTTTATAGATCCCACCTGGAGTAAAAAGGTGCGCACGTGAACCCACCTCACGTCACGCCCTCTCCACGCCTCCAATCCACCAAAGAAGGGCAATGCAAAGTTCTGAATGAGATTTACCTAAACATGAGCCGCTAATGAGAGCGTTTCACCAAGAAACACGGAAGCGAGGGAGGCACGTGACGCTCCACGCAGCACTGCTGCACACACGAGCATCTGTATTGGAAAGAGCATGCTGCTTTTCTGATTACAAAAACTAAATTATTGCCATGCCCCCTTCCTCTTAATATAGACAACTTTAAACATTAAAAAGAAGCTTAAAACGTAACAAATGTTTTATTTGAATTATTGCAGGTATCACTTTTTGGGATTTCCTCGCGCTGTACCCTTTTGATTGAAACTTATAATAAATGAAAGAGCATAAAATGTGCGGGAAGCATCATGATCTTAGGTTCTCACATGGATATCATTTTTCTGTGGACGCTGTACGTGCACGCTGTACGTGCACGCGGAGGTCTGAGCAGAGGTTGTGTGTAAAGAGAGGGGACAGAGCCGTGGTGCAGGTGCATGTCCTACGTAAAGACAAATATCAGATGTCCTTTCAGTCTCGTTTTGATTTTTGTGCTTTATTAAAACCACACAGCTCTGATATGAACCTGAGTCTGAAGGAGTTGTTTCTGCTCAGGTCCCATCATTATTTCATAAATCCAGTCACGGATTCATCAGAGATCACCTCTGCTGTTAGTTCACACTGCAGACATTGATGGAGCCAGCGCGCAGTACGGGCGTGCACAGTTCACAGTTAATTGTCAAGAATACCTAGTGAATTTATGAAAAATCATATGGCCTTCCCACACTTTGTTTAAATAACGATGCCTGAATCAAATGCTTAGTTTTTTTCTGAGATATAAAGTGAGGGTGAACTGTAGCAAACGCGCAGCAAACATGGATTTGTCAGACTTGCTTCACTTCAGCAGCTCGCTGTGAGGGTCGCCTTTGTGCCGTGTCTCCAAAATAGTGCGCATGTAGGAGTGAGAACTGGCGTAAGGATACGCAAGGTTTCACATCTAGTTGTTTTTTTATAAGTTCCACCTTTGGCGCAGGGAGCTGCGTACGCCAATTTCAGCCTCATTTTGGGCTTATGCAAGCTTTATAGATGAGACCCCAGAGGAGGAGGAGGAGACAGAAGTTACTCTCATTTGTCATTTTTATTTCAGGAGAACCCTTTGACACCACACAGCCCATGAACTACGCCATCTCCAACATCATCTGCTCCCTGATGTACGGCAGCAGGTTTGAGTACGACGACCCAGAGTTTACACAGTCAGTGGATCGCTCAAACAGAAACATGCAACTCATAGGATCTCCATCAATACAGGTAACAATCTTTAACATGCATGTATTCATTACTTCAAAACAAAGTACTTCAATTTCCTCGTACTAGTTCCAAATGAATGTTTTTTCAGGTCTATAACCTGTTCCCGTGGCTCGGACGCCTGGTGCCAAACAGGAATGAATTTCTGAAGCTGAAAGAATTTAATGCACAGCAGAACAGAAAGTATTTTAAGAATTTGAGGGAGACGCTGAACCCACAGATGAGCCGAGGATTTGTGGACGCTTTTATGATCCGACAGGAAAAAGGTGGGACATTACGACACACGGTCCTCTGAGTGGACTCTGCATGTCCTCCCCGCGTTACTGCAGGTCCTCTCCTCTTCCTCCCACCGTCCAAACTCATGCATGTACTGCAGGTGAACTGGAGAATCTAACTGTCCCACAGTAGTGAATGTGAGAGTGAATGGTTGTCTGCCAGTGTGTGTCTAAGTGTCAGCCCTGGGACTAACTAAGGCCCATAGTTGCTGGGATGGGCTTCAGTCACCCAAGAGTCCTAACAGGAATAAGCAGAAGACTAATGAGTTACATTGCATTTTAGAAAGCTTAAGTCACACACAGAATGCAGCTGCAATCTGAGATATTGCCACTAGATGTCACCAAACCAACCAACACACAGTGTATCATGACTAAGATTAGCTGATTATACTAATATTTGCCATTATAAATGTCATGGTAGAATAACTGTAAGAGTTTATTTCTGCGCTCATTCACATCGCTGCTCCTTTCCTTTCTTGAAGGCAGAGGAATCAAAGAGACAGACTTTATCTGAGACATTTTTTTCCTTGATCTTCGCTCATATCTCACTGAAGTGCAGCCTTTTACAGCTCCTGTCTCTGGGCTTTCAGTCTGTTCCACAAACTTTTAAATCCTTACCCCCAGTTTCCACTGCAAGTATGAGCGCCTTTAAATACACTTCCTCTCTCGTGAATGAGACTGTTTCCGCTGCTAGCACCACGGTTCTGGATCGAGAGTGCGCAGGCGCTTCGTTGGAGATACGCAGCAGTTCTATTTTCCTGTGACGGCGCTCCCAGTTCTCGTCAATCAACACAGATCAGCTTGCACCAATCCGGAGACTGAACGAGTGCAACATCCGGATTTTCAAAGTAGAAACCGAAACTGTACACGGAGTATCAAATTTTTTTAATAATAGGTTATACATTCACATACGAGTTTGTTTCAATATGTCATGTATGTATATTTCTCATAAAAATGTGTTATATGCACACACAGTTAAAAAAACAAAAATAAAACTTTTTTAAACTCAGTGAACTCACCCGTTGTAGAGAAAAAGTCCATGAAATGATGCCACTGACAACAACAACAAAGCGATCACAAGTTACACTCTTGTTTTCTGTTCTTCCTCTTGTGATTAAAGATTGTTTTGGTCTCGTTCCCGTCTTTATCGATGGCTATTATTGCACGATCTCACCATTACCCTTATGCCTACCCGCTCAGAGCTCCGTGGCACTGTGCTGCCGGTACAAAAAGCTTCCAGGGGGCGAGAGTCAGCGCTGTCGGCCGCTGCTGCTTCACGGCGTGGAGCTTACGCTTGCAGTGGAAATCTGGGGTTACGGTGAAGACTGAGCAGTCGTGTAAAGGCTATGTGATGACAGTCTTACTGTGTTTATCCCATTGCCCCCCAGTGCTCACTGCAGCACTTGACTGACAGCTGCTGTGGCTCAAGGCTGCGCTGCGTGGATTTGGCTCTGGATCGAGCAGAGCACATCAAAAATTTTAAAACTTTTTTTTAATTGTTATATTAATGTGATCAACCTCAACACTGCATAGAGGTTACTTGATACATTTTGTATAATTGTTTAAAGGTTCTGGCTCTGACAGACAGTGAATAGGACTTTCCTCTCTCGCCACTGTCTCACAGGGAACAAAAGTCACGTGACTCTGGTCAGAGCCAGAATCGCATGAGACATTTTACAATTTAAGGACAGAGTAATAATAATAATAATAATAATTCATTGAATTTATATAGCGCTTTTTTGGACACTCAAAGACGCTTTACATACACACACGCACAAAAAAAAAAAAAAAAAAAAAAAAACGTTTATGAAAGGGCAAGATTGAACAGGTGAGTTTTTAGCTTTGATTTGAAGTTTGGTAGAGAGTCCGAATTCCTGATGGGTTGTGGGAGTGAGTTCCAGAGGACAGGGGCAGCTGCAGCGAAGGCTCTGTCACCCATGGTTCGGTGCCTTGTCCTGATGATGGGAGTGAGGAGATTAGTGTCTGCTGATCTGAGGCGGCGGGTGGGACAGTGCTGGCGGAGGAGATCAGTAAGGTAAGGAGGAGCTAGGTTATGGAGGGACTTGTAGGTGATGAGGAGAACCTTGTATTGGATACGGTATTGTATGGGGAGCCAATGGAGCTGTTTAAGGACGGGGGTGATGTGGTCTCTGAAGCGGGTGTGGGTGAGTAGGCGGGCAGCAGAGTTTTGGATGTATTGCAGTTTCTAAAGGTGGGTGGAGGGGAGACCATATAAGAGACTATTGCAGTAGTCAAGTCTGGAGGTGATAAAAGCATGGATTAGGACTTCTGCGGTAGGTTGTGAGAGGGAGGGGCGGAGACGTGCAATGTTGCGGAGATGAAAAAAAGATGTTTTGGTGATGTGGTTTATGTGGGACTTGAATGAGAGGGTAGGGTCCAAGATGATGCCGAGATTGCGAACGGAAGGAGACGGGGTGACAGTGTGGCCATTCGATGATTAGGGAGAAGTCCTGAGCAGAAGGAAGGAGAGATTTGGGTCCAGTGATAAGAAGTTCTGTTTTTTTGCTGTTTAGTTTAAGAAAGTTGTGGTCCATCCAGGTTTTTATATCAGTGAGGCAGTTTGTAATGGTGGAGACAGTGACTGGGGTGATGGATTTGGTAGAGATATAGACCTGTGTGTCATCAGCATAGCAGTGAAAGCGGAGACCATGGTGGCGAATGATGTGGCCAAGGGGAAGCATGTAAATGATGAAGAGGAGGGGGCCAAGTACCGAACCTTGGGGAACTCCGGTGGTGACAGGGGAGGTGTGAGATTTGAAGTTGTTTATGGAAACGTAGTGATGACGGTCAGAGAGGTAAGAGGAGAACCAGGACAGTGCTGTGCCAGAGATGCCAATTGACTGTAGACGGTGAAGGAGGATGGTGTGATCAATGGTGTCGAATGCTGCACTGAGGTCAAGGAGGAGGAGTATAGAAAGAGAACCAGAATCTGCGGCAAGAAGGAGGTCGTTGGTGACTTTTCAGAAGGGCTGTTTCAGTGCTGTGGTGAGGGCGAAAACCAGATTGGAATGATTCGAAGAGCTTGAAGTTGATGAGATATTGCTGGAGTTGGGTGAAGATGGCGCGTTCTAGTATTTTGGAGAGGAAAGGGAGATTGGAAATGGGTCGGAAGTTGTCCAGGTTGTCAGGATCCAGGCCAGGTGGTGTGATTGTGGCAAGTTTGAGTGTGGGAGAGACAGTACCGGAGCTGAAGGAGGTGTTTATGATGCTATTGATGAGTGGAGTAAGAGAGGGGAAGCAGGCCTTCAAAAGGGAAGAAGGGATGGGGTCAAGACGACAGGTTGTAGGTTTCATGGTGGAAAGGAGTTTGGTGGTGTCAGAAAGGGATAGGACCTGGAAAGAGGACAAACTGTAATTTGGAGTTGGGTTGAGGTCGAGTTCTGGGTGGGAGTGATTGGAGAGAGATGAGTTAAGTGAGGTGTGGATGTTTCGGATTTTGGAGTGGAAAAATGACAAATAGTTGTTGCATTTTTCAGTTGTGAATGTGGAGGTGTTACTGTCAATGGGTTTGGTGAGCTGAGCAAATGTGGAAAACAGAGTACGGGGGTTTGAGGAGTTGGAGTGTATGATTTGAGAGTAATAGTTGGATCGGGCGGTTTTGAGGGCTGTGTTGTAGGTGGAGATGAAGTCTGTGTATGCTTTGGTGTGTACAGTGAGTCCGGTTTTGCTTTGAAGACGTTCTAGTTGTCTGCGTTTCTTTTTGAGATGGTGGAGTTCCGGGGTGAACCAAGGGGCAGAGGTGGAGAAAGTGACTGTTTTAGTGTTTAGGGGGGCAAGCAGGTTAAGGCAGGACAAGAGGGACTGGTTGTAATGGTCGATGAGTTCTGAAGTCGTTGGATTTGTAGGTAGGGAAGAGTTGGTTATTGAATTGGATAAGGAGGAAGAGAAGGAGATAGGACAGAGTGATTTGAGGTTGCGGAATGTTATTGTACGGGTTTGTTTAGGAATGGGAGTGGGAGTGAGAATGTCCATAGTGACGGCCAGGTGGTCGGAGATAGTGAGGTTGGTCAGTAGTAGATTGTGGACTGAGAGTGAGGCTGAGGAACAGACGAGGTCGAGAATGTGTGTGTGTGTGTGGGAGAGCTGACGTGTTGGGTGAGATTAAGGCAGTTTAAAATGTCCAAAAAGTCTGCTGTGAATTTAGATTTGGGACAGTCAATATGGATGTTAAAATCGCCAAGGAGTAGAATGGATGGGGAAATGGAAGAGAGCTGAGTGTAAAAGTCTGTGAAGTCTGGGAGAAATGATGAAGACGTTTTGGGGGGGCGATAAATGATGGCGACAATGAGAGACTGAGAACCAGGGAATCTGAAAACCAGGTGTTCGAATGAAGATGTAGTGGGGATGGAGATGGGGCGGAGGTTGAGTTTGTTGTGGTAGATGACAGCGATGCCTCCTCCCCGACGGTCCGGGCGGGGGTTGTCAAAATAGAGGTATCCAGGTGGTGTGGTCTGATTGAGGGCAATGTAATCCAGTGGTTTGTGCCAGGTTTCTGTGAGACAGAGTAAGTCCAGTTCCTTGTCCATGATAAATTCTTGTAGAAGTAGGCTTTTGTTGTTGAGTGACCTTGTGTTGAATAGGGCTGTCTTGAGAGGCTTTTGATGTGAAGTCCTTGTGGCGGAAGCTGGGACGGAGCGGAGGCTGTAGTGGGTCATGTGACCAGTGCGCGGATGATGTATGCGGATGTTGTTGTGTTCGTAACCAAAGTGGCGCGGGCTGCGCTCGGACCAGATTGAGGGAATATTGTTGTTTTCAGCAGTGATGTGGAGGACAAATTTGCGGCGAGAGCCTCGATGGACGTAGGGGCGACGACGGAGAAGGCAGAGCTGTTCCAATGCTGAGATTCTGTCCAGCGAGGGAGGTGTGCGGTGGTTGAGACCGAGAAGCTGCGTGGATGTATATCGAATAGCCATAGTCGGGTGGTGGATGGTGGAGTGATGTGACAGTGACAAATAAGTCAGCAGAAAAGCCACAAAAAGCGGCAGCATTGCTGACAAGCTGCTCCGGCGTGCTGGCCGGCCAGTAATCGAGCTGTGGGCCGCTGTTCTGGCGGAACACAGCGGGCTCGGGCCGTATGGGCAACCTCACGGAGCTAGCTGGAGGGAGGTCACAACAGTCAACACCAGGACCGGCGATAAACAGTGACTAGGTCGAAAATAATCCACATGGAGTGCAGGATGAGAACCACCAAAAAAAAAAAGAAAAAAAAAAAAAAAAACCACGAACGGTAAGAAAAACTGTTCGAGCAAAGTAGAATCGTAGATAGAGAAGGATAGAGAAGCGGCAGCCAAAACGCGCCAGCGTCCTCTCATATCCTCTGTTTCTCCTCTTAGACTGAGACTCCTCATTATTTAGAGTACGCAAAGTTAATAAAAGAAAGTAAAATGTAATGAAATAATTAACCCTCAAAGACAGTGAACATATTCAGCCTACTACAGTCAGTTTTGTTATTTAAGGCTGGACTCCCATAATGACTTCTGCGTTGCATCACTGTAGGAAAGATGCAGCTAGAGCTGCCAGAGCATAATAATAAAAAAAAAGAAATAAAAATATCTCAAGAATGGGTCAGACAGGTTTAGCAGCATTTAATAAAAATTGTGTAAATAATCCTGAAAATTGTATAATTACAATATTTCATCTCACTATAATCAAGACACAAAAATGACAAACCAGTTTAACCAGCACTTTGAGGACATTTTTGAGCCTTTATCATCACATAGACATAACATTTCATCCTACAGACAGTGAGGGGCGGGGTTTGGACTGTGACAAAATACATTATGCTGTTGTTTTGTTGTTGTTGTTTTTTTTTGACAGGAGTCTGGTGTTCCTGACAGTCTCTTCCACGATGAGAACCTGGTAGAGACGGTCCTCCAGCTGTTCGCCGCAGGGACAGACACCACCTCCACCACTCTGAGATGGGCCATGCTCATCATGGCCAAGTATCCACACATACAGGGTAAGAACATGTACGCTCAGATGTTTAATGACTGTGGTTCTCAGGAGTCTTTTGTTTAGGAGATCAACCGTTGATGTGTTTTAATTTAGAGCCAGTTTTATTCCTGTTCCTTAATTTGAAGTTTAGACCACTCCTGGTTTAGTCCTGGTTTAGTCCTGGTTTAGTCCTGGTGTAATCCTGTCCCTTGTCTCCCAGACCAGGTGCGTGAGGAGATAACCAGAGTGATAGGAAGTCGTCAGGTCCAGGCTCGAGGATCGTAAAGACCTGCCTTTCACTGACGCAGTTATCCACGAGACTCAGAGGATCGCAAACATCGTCCCAATGGCCCTTCCCCACAGAACGTCCCAGGACATTCACCTTCCAGGGACACTTCATCAAGAAGGTGAGACATAAGTGTTGTCCCCCACTGCACTGATCTGAGAGCAGCCAGTCATAGGACAACAGCACCCTCTGCTGGTAAAAGGACAGAGGGACATCCTGCCTTGGCTGCAGCAGGAAGGAGGGTTTTAAGTTGTTTCCTTAATGTTTTCTCTACACCCCCCCACCCCACCCTTCTCTCCACAGGGAACGACAGTGTACCCTCTCCTCACCTCTGTCCTTTATGATGAGACTGAATGGGAAAAGCCTCAGAGTTTCTATCCAGCTCACTTCCTGGACAAAGACGGGAAGTTTGTGAAGAGAGACGCCTTCATGCCTTTCTCTGCAGGTTTGTGATGATAAACAAGAATCTTTTACTATATTACTATAACTAGATATTGTTATGTACTTTATCTCTCTGTACCTTTACTTGTAGTAGTGGTAGCAGTCATAGAAGTGATGGCAATAAAGTGGACGGGGCTAGCAGGGCCTTAAAGTGACAGAAACCAAATCCATTGTTTTGCCAAATCAAAGTAACAGCTCCCCAAAAGAAGATGTTTTCCTACAAATACATCCATTCATCTATTGGCCTGACCCAAAGCTCCTGACCTTAGGTGAGAGAAGGAACGTAGATCGACGGTAAATTGAGAGCTTGGCTTTTCGGCTCAGCTCCTTCTTCACCACAAAAGACCGATACAACGACCGCATTACTGCAGACACCGCACTGATCTCCTGTCAGTCTCAGCTCCATCCTTCCCTCACTGTGAACAAGACCCCGAGATACTTAAACTCCTTCACTTGAGACAGGAGCTCTCCTCCGACCTGGAGAGGGCGCCACCCTTTTCCGGTTGAGAACCATGGCCTCAGACTTGGAGGAGCTGATTCTCATCCCAGCCACTTCACACTCGGCTGCAACCCACCCCAGTGCACACTGAAGGTCCGGGTTCGATGAAACCAACAGGACAACATCATCTGCAAAAAGCAGAGATGAAATCCTGTGGTTCCCAAACCGGACTCCCTCCGGCCCCTGGCAGATCCTCATAGCACATGTGGACAGGTTGGGCGAACTCCCATGAACCCTTGAGCACCAACAGAGGGAGAGGTCCATGGTTCCAGATTGGGTGATAGATGAGTCCACCACAACGTCCTCAGCCTCTGTTTCCTCAACGGAAGGCGTGGATTGAGGAGATCCACAAAGGTCGAGGTCAACAGCTCCCACCTCCACTGTAAACAGTTTTGATGAAGCACTGCTTCCCCTCCTGAGGTGGCAGACGGTTTGCCAGAATTTTTTTGAGGCCGTCCGATAGTCCTGCCGAGTCTGTCCGGCCTTCTCCTCCGCCAGCAGATCCAACTCACCACCAGGTGGTGATCAGTTGACAGCTCTGCCCCTCTCTTCACCCGAGTGTCCAAGACACACAGCCAAAGGTCAGATGACACGACAACAAAGACGATCATCGACCTCTGACCTAGGGTGTCCTGGCACTTGCACCGATGGAATCCCTTGTGCTTGAACATGGTGTTCATTATGGACAATCCGGGACTAGCACAGAAGTCCAACAACAGAATCTGATCTGAACAGGGAGGCTGTTCCTCCCAATCACGACCCTCCAAGTGCCACTGTCACTGCCCACGTGGGCGGTGAAGTCCCCCAGTAGAATGATGAGTCCCCAGTTGGAGCACTTTCCAGCACCCCTCCCTGGACTCCAAGAAGGCCGAGTACTCTACACTGCTGTTCGGATCTTTAGCCGAGACAACAGTGAGAGACCTGTCCCCAACCCAAAGGCGCAGGGACGCGACCCTCTCGTTCACCTACAAATACATTATTTTAAGTTATAAAATGCGAAATGTTGATGCAAATATGTCCACTCTCTCTATCCCCCCTCTCTCTCTCTCTCTCTCTCTCTCCCTCTCTCTCTCTCTCTCTCTCCCTCTCTCTCTCTCTCCCTCTCTCTCTCTCTCTCCCTCTCTCTCTCTCTCCCTCTCTCTCTCTCTCTCTCTCTCTCTCCTCTCTCTCTCTCTCTCTCTCTCTCTCTCTCTCTCTCTCTCTCTCTCTCTCTCTCAGGTCGTAGGGTTTGTCTCGGAGAAGGTCTGGCCAGGATGGAGCTGTTCATCTTCTTTGTGACTCTGATGCAGCGTTTCCGTTTCTCAGCTCCCCCTGGTGTCAGAGAGGAGGAACTGGACCTCACTCCGCGGGTCGGCTTCACCCTGAACCCCGTCCCACATCGACTCTGCGCTGTCCCGTGTTTCTGAAGGAGACACTTTTAAAACTTTAAAGATATTAGGGAGGATTTTTTTCGACTGCTGAGAAACCAGCGACTGTTTGTCCTTTTTTGAATACTGCGCATGCGTCAGGCCCCGCCCTTCACTGTTCCTTTCCAAGGAACTCCTCCACAGCGACGTGCACGTGTACAGCGCACGCCGTCCTTTGAAGGAATCGCCAATAACCACACAGGTTTTATTCTGCTCTTCTACAGTTTTTCTCCTCCTCCTCTGGTTCACTTCAAAAACAGTTTTCCTTTTGTGACCGCCCGGTTCACGGTTTTCCTCAGGCATTGTGCTCTTCGAAGTCAGGCTGTCCACGCTACAATGTTAACGCCGCTAACACAGCGCTAATGTCAGACTACATAAACATAGTGTATACGCATGCGCAGGCACAAGAATGCGAAACTAGGAAGTCAGAATGATTGGCGAGTCCATGGAACAATGGTTAACGTACTCATGACGAAAACGATTGGATGAGGTTTTTTAAGTCCCACAGAGTCCACAGTTTATTAATATTATTATTATATTTTCTAATACACCAATTTATAAGCCTTATACAGGGCAATGAAGGTAGTTTTAATAAATATTGCAAAAAATGAATTTATAAAGATCCTCCCTAATATCCTTTAAGAGACACCAGTTCTAAACCAGGTCAAGACTAGGCCCAATATTAAATCTACACCAGCACTAAATCAGGTCTAAATCAGGACTAAAACTAAATTTACCTAAATCAGGACATGAAGTCAAATATACTGCTGAGCACCTCCAGAAGAAGCCCACGTACCACCAGTGGGACCCTTAACACACTTTGAGAACCACTGTCCTTTAGATTTTCAGATCAGAGGTTCCAAATGGTGGGTCAGGTCCCCCACAGCAGGTCACAGGGAGGTTGACTGTAGTTTTAATGTTCTTTGTATGTAGTTTGAATGACATGAACTGGTGAAACAGATTTTAAAACACATGCCTCGGGTCTCACAGTCAGACCACTGGCTTTGATCAAATATCATGTTGTATAAGTTGTTATATTGTATATTTCTGTATTGGTTTAAATCTTTTAAACTTGTGTAGCTGGCCAACTTTGAGTTTCCATATCAATATGTTTGTAAATATAAAATTTATACACTTCCCTATGTCTGTTTATGTTGATGATTTATATGTTGGCAATAAATGTCAATTTTTTTAAAATTGATTTCAAGTATTTACAGTGGCACAGCGGTTAGCGCCAGAGATTTAAGGACTGATCCCAGGAAAGGTCCCATAGCAAATAAACATAACTTAGGCCTAAAATTTTGTCCTTAAAATGATAAAATAAAGTAAAATTATTCGAAAAGAAAACAGGTTCAAAGTCGGTGTGATGACAAAAGAAGTTGTTGCAGGTGAATAAAGTCGTAAGTAGCAAGTAGTTACAGATAGCTAAAAGTTACTTTTTTAGTATAAATATGGGGTCTTTAACACAGGCAAATAAAAGGAGGTAATTATTGTAATTATTGTTATATCTTTCACCTTAGTTTTTAGTGGGGATCCTTTTCTCCTCAAATAAACTCAAAAACAGTGCATAAACATCAGACTTTAGTTCAGTGGAGAACATTCCTGCTTCTTAAGGCGGTATGCTGTCAACACTGCAGCCCCTCCCATCAGGTTGGACTTTGACTGAAGGCTCCTACATAAGTCAGTAACTCAGCCTTGCACAATGTATTTTCATCAGTTCACTGAAAGAGAAAAACTGTGGAGGTAATGGCAGTAGTAGTAGTAGTAGTAGTAGTAGTAGTAGTGGTAGTAATGATAGTAGAACCAGAGATGTTTTCTACACCAGAGATGTGCACATCCCATACAAGTAATTTTCCATGCATTTGTCAATCGTAGATATTACAATATTCCAATGCAAATGTACATCACTTTTTTTTTCTAGTTTCTATCTCATTATTTTACAATACGCATTACATTACATATATAATACATATACCCATGCCCCCTACCCAATCTGCTGTAAATCCACTTTATTTATACCTACACACCTCCACTTCATTGTTCCACTATATATATACATATATACACATATACACATACATACATACATATACATATCCTTCCCTTTAAGGCCTCCATACACCAAGGCGACGATCGCCCGTCTGAAGCCGTCTGAACGGTTCTTCCACGTCGCTCATTTCCGTCCTTTTGGTCTGTCTGCGCCGTCTGCCCCCATCGCTCCAGGACGGAGTCTGACCAGTTTCCTGCCGATTGGCCTTGTTGTTGTTGAATCGGCGCCTTTGATCTTTGGCATGAAGCGCTCTGATAGGCCTAGCACTACAGCTGACGCGCCAATCAGCTCATGGGAATTTTAGCGGAACTGACGGAGTGACGAGGCGCTGTCGAATCCAAGACTTAACCCACTTTGTGCGCTTTTTTCTCCCTGTTGGCCTCTGTTCTTCTTCAAGTAACAGAGCAGCAGCACCTAATCCTCACAAAACAATGTCCAAACCGGCCATGATCACGCTTCTCAAATGTTCAAACAAGCTGAGAACAGTGGCAGACCAAGGCGCGCTACATGCAGATGTACTCCGCAAACATTGTGTCACTTCCATTGATCTTTGTTCACTGGCTAGCGCCATCTGCCGCTTTGGAGGGGTAATTACATCACGCGCATGCGCAAGACACGGTCTTTAGGTCGGTTGTCGCTTCGGTGAATGAAGAGGGAAAAAGGTCATGCAACGTCAGGAAACGGGAGGGAACTGTCATGTTCCATGTCTGTGTCCTGTTTTCTGTGTTTGTTTCCCTTGTGTTTTATTTTGTAGTCTTGGTTGTCCTCGTGTTTTTCTGATTTACTTCCTGCCTTTTGTGTTTCCCACCTGTGTGATTGCCTGCCCCGCCCTAATGTATTTCACCTGTGCCTCATCCTAGTGTGTATATTTAAGTATCTGAGCTCCAGTGTCTTGACATCTCGTGTCTTTTGTGAGTAACCGTGTCTAGTCTTTGTCTGCTTAGCCCTAGTGTTTCCTGCGACTCTTGTCTTCAGTGTTTTTTTATTAAAAGTTTATTTTAGTTCTGCATTTTTGGATCCTTTTTCCCTCCTTGTTCCTCCCACCACGACAGGAACGAGAGGAGACTGAGAAGAGACTGTCGCTCCGTCTTTTCAGGTGGCCTGTCTGGGAGTCGCCTTGGTGTATCCAGGCCTTTAGTTCACCTACATTCACCTTAACCCATCCCTTCATTCCAAACTGTGTATACACAAACAAGTACCTACCTATACTCGCCTAAACACACACCACCTGATACTGGTTAGAGTATTTTATACTCTCTAAATACTTGTATTACTACTGACCATAAATCTTCAAATTCATCTGTTTTGTACTGAAGTCTTGCCGTCACTTTTTCCATCGTCATCACATCTTTTACTCTGTCCCACCATTGTTTTATGCTGGGGGATTGTGATATTTTAGGTTTTATAGTTTAAAATAATGAGTATGTAGAAAACTCTTCTGTTGGAGAGATGATATTTTGACTTTGCAGAGAGAGCTTGGATTAGGAGTCTGTCACCCCCTGCTGGCATCGCTGGGGAGTGGACAGAGAATGAAATGGATATTTAACACAGCTGTTAGCGACATGATGCTAACAGATTTCTGAGCTGACTGCTTCATAGTGACGGAGGTTTAAAATGATCAGAACGAGTCCGGTGACGGTGTCTGGGTTTTAGAAACGCGCAGGAGCACTTCCTGGTTTCACATGACTACGTAAAGCTGTGAGACCGAGTGTTTTCAGCTCTGGATATGGACAGCGCCCCAGCATACAGGATTACTCAAACAGAATACTACTGCAGCTCTGTTTTTGAGGAGGAAACAACATTAGAACATGGCAGTATAACAATAAATGACGCTGGAGGCTTGGAGGCAGCTGTTGAGAAGACAATATCAGGCTCCGGAGAAGAAGGAAAGGGATCCTCGTTGCAGTGGTCATCTTCTTTATGTAAGTTCCCAGCCTACATAAACATTAGCAAAGCCTTTAAACACCTTAGAGACGCATGATTATAGGCAACCATTCACCGTCATATTAACCTCTTAAACCCGAATAGAGCCCGACGGGGCTCCGCCCCCTTGCGTCCGCTTGTTGGGACCATAGCGGGGAGATACA
>CM036257.1:30296494-30403994 GCA_020698575.1 Bostrychus sinensis
AGAGAGAGAGAGAGAGAGAGAGAGAGAGGTTAGGACACTGAGAGACACCAACAGTTTGGAGAAGCAGCCAGGAGTAACACCTGAGGCTAAAACATGTGCTGCCACTGGGGAGGGTCGTATGCATGGAGTGGTAATAATCTAAGACAGAAGAAGTCTTCAGAATCTGTACTCAAGAAAAAGTACTTTTACTTTAAAATAATATTACCCCAAGAGAAATATTTAGCAAATGTGTTGCTTTAGGGGCCTGTATTTTGCTTTTTGAAATAAATGTGGACATATTTGCATCAACATTTCGCATTTTATAACTTAAAATAATGTATTTGTAGGTGAACGAGAGGGTCGCGTCCCTGCGCCTTTGGGTTGGGGACAGGTCTCTCACTGTTGTCTCGGCTAAAGATCCGAACAGCAGTGCAGAGTACCCGGCCTTCTTGGAGTCCAGGGAGGGGTGCTGGAAAGTGCTCCAACTGGGGACTCATCATTCTACTGGGGGACTTCACCGCCCACGTGGGCAGTGACAGTGGCACTTGGAGGGTCGTGATTGGGAGGAACAGCCTCCCTGTTCAGATCAGATTCTGTTGTTGGACTTCTGTGCTAGTCCCGGATTGTCCATAATGAACACCATGTTCAAGCACAAGGGATTCCATCGGTGCAAGTGCCAGGACACCCTAGGTCAGAGGTCGATGATCGTCTTTGTTGTCGTGTCATCTGACCTTTGGCTGTGTGTCTTGGACACTCAGGTGAAGAGAGGGGCAGAGCTGTCAACTGATCACCACCTGGTGGTGAGTTGGATCTGCTGGCGGAGGAGAAGGCCGGACAGACTCGGCAGGACTATCGGACGGCCTCAAAAAAATTCTGGCAAACCGTCCGCCACCTCAGGAGGGGAAGCAGTGCTTCACCAAAACTGTTTACAGTGGAGGTGGGAGCTGTTGACCTCGACCTTTGTGGATCTCCTCAATCCACGCCTTCTGTTGAGGAAACAGAGGCTGAGGACGTTGTGGTGGACTCATCTATCACCCAATCTGGAACCATGGACCTCTCCCTCTGTCGGGTGCTCGAGGGTTCATGGGAGTTCGCCCAACCTGTCCACATGTGCTATGAGGATCTGGAGAAGGCATTCGACCGTGTCCCTCGTAGCGTCCTGTGGGGAGTGCTTTGGGGGTATGGGGTCTCAGGCCCTCTGCTGAAGGCTGTCTGGTCTCTTTATGGCCAGAGCAGGAGCTTGGTCCGCATTGCCAGCAGTAAGTCGGACTTGTTTCCTGGTCCTGTTTCAGTGTGCACTGGGGCGGTTTGCAGCCAAGTGTGAAGCGGCTGGGATGAGAATCAGCTCCTCCAAGTCCGAGGCCATGGTTTTCGACCAGAAAAGGGTGGCCTGCCCTCTCCAGGTCGGAGGAGAGTTCCTGTCTCAAGTGAAGGAGTTTAAGTATCTCGGGGTCTGGTTCACAGTGAGGGAAGGATGGAGCTGAGATTGACAGGAGATCAGTGCGGTGCCTGCAGTAATGTGGTCGTTGTGGTGAAGATCGATTTAGCATCGATCTGCGTTCCTACTCTCACCTATGGTCATGAGCTTTGGGTCATGAATGGATGTATTTGTAGGAAAACATCTTCTTTTTGGAAGCTGTTACTTTGACTTTGCAGAAAACAATGGATTTGGTTTCTGTCATTTTAAGGCCCTGCTAGCCCCGCCCACTTTATTTCCACCATTACTTCTGTGACTGCTACCACTACTACTACAGTTACTTACTACTGCCCACCTGCCACAGAGGTCAAAAATACTTGGACTCATTTAAAAGTTATTTAGTAATTTCCCTTCAACACTTTATTTAAATAAAGGTACAGAGAGAGAAAATACACAAAGTATCTGGTTACTCATAATAATAAATTCTTGTTTATCATCACAAACCTGCAGAGAAAGGCATGAAGGCGTCCCTCTTCACAAACTTCCCGTCTTTGTCCAGGAAGTGAGCAGGATAGAAACTCTGAGGCTTTTCCCATTCAGTCTCATCATAAAGGACAGAGGAGAGGAGAGGGTACACCGTGGTCCCCTGTGGAGAGAAGGGTTTTTTTTTTTTAAATACAGAGGAAACATTATAGAAGAAACTTAAATCCCTCCTTGTAGCTGCAGCCAAGGCAGGATGTCCCTCTGTCCTTTTACCAGCAGAGGGTGCTGTTGTCCTATGACTGGCTGCTCTCAGATCAGTGCAGTGGGGGACAACACTTATGTCTCACCTTCTTGATGAAGTGTCCCTGGAAGGTGATGTCCTGGGACGTTCTGTGGGGAATGGCCATTGGGACGATGTTTGCGATCCTCTGAGTCTCGTGGATAACTGCGTCAGTGAAAGGCAGGTCTTTACGGTCCTCGAGCTGGACCTGACGACTTCCTATCACTCTGGTTATCTCCTCACTGACCTGGTCTGAGAGACAAGGGACAGGGTTACACCAGGACTAAACCAGGACTAAAACCAGGACTAAAACCAGGACTAAAACCAGGACTCAACCAGGACTAAACCAGGGCCAACTTTAGGTCTAAACTTCAAATTAAAGAACAGGAATAAAACTATCTATAAATTAAAACACATCAGTATATAAAACCCTAAAAAGACTCCTGAGAACCACCACCAGAAGAAGCCTGCGTACCATGAGCTGTGCCCGTACCACAGTCTGAGAACCATTAAAGAGACCAAAAACATCACTAAACATACTGTCTCCTTACCCTGTATGTGTGGATACTTGGCCATGATGAGCATGGCCCATCTCAGAGTGGTGGAGGTGGTGTCTGTCCCTGCGGCGAACAGGTGGAGGACTGTCTCTACCAGGTTCTCATCGCTGAAGGCACTGTCAGGGACTCCAGACTCCTGTCAGGTAAAAAACAACATGACTTCTGGTTTAATACAGAGTATTCTATCACTGTCCAAACCCCACCTCTATGGAAGTAAACCTGTCTCTTCAGATTTAGATTTTTAAATCTTTTTGAATTCCTACCACTGAAAAAATCTGTCTGAAAATTGTTGTCTCTAAATTTCAGTCACTGCAGTTTCATTATCTATTTTCACAGTATTTTTTCATATACACTGTATTTCCTAATACTTCTGGCTCAGATGAGCTAATACTTTTGGAAATATAATGCATTTCCAAATGCTCAAATTTGATTGGCCAAATTAAGAGCCTAAAATACACCATAAAAATGGCGAATAAGTAAAAAGCTCAATAAGAAAAAAAAACTTTTCTGTTTGCACATGCAAACATCTGGGCTGAGCTTGTGCAGCAGGTTGAGCGGTATCGGCTAGATATAGTCAGCTCACCTCCATGCACAGCTTGGGCTCTTATAGCTCCCCAGCTCAGCTCCATGTGTTGGAGTTCACCCCAGTGAACGAGAGGGTCGTGTCCCTGTGCCTCCGGGTGGGGAACAGGTCTCTCTCACTGTGGTTTTGGCTTACGGGCCGAACAGCAGTGCAGGAGGAGTTCGGGGAGGCCATGGAGGAGGACTATCGGTCAGCCTTGAAGAAATTCTGGCACACCGTCCGGCGCCTCAGGAGGGGGAAGCAGTGCTTCACCAACACTGTTTACAGTGGAGGTGGGGAGCTGTTGACCTCGACTGGGGATGTTGTCAGGTGGTGGAAGGAATACTTTGAGGAATACTTTGGGGACTCCGAGGTGGACACGTTCATCACCTGGGCTGAAGTCACCAAGGTGGTCAAAAAGCTCCTCAGTGGGAAGGCATCCGGGGTGGAAGAGATCCATCCTGAGTACCTCAAGTCTCTGGATGTTGTGGGGCTGTCAGGGACAACATCGCATGGCGGTCGGGGACAGTGCCTCTGGACTGGCAGACCGGGGTGGTGGTCCCTCTTTTTAGAAGGGGGACCGGAGGGTGTGCTCCAACTACAGAGGGATCACACTCCTCAGCCTCCCTGGGAAAGTCTATTCCAGGGTTTTGGAGAGGAGAATTCAGCCGATAGTCAAACCTCGGATCCAGGAGGAACAATCCGGTTTTCACCCCGGTCGTGGAACAGTGGACCAGCTCTATACCCTCCATAGGTTGCTCGAGGGTTCATGGGAATTCGCCCAACCCATCCACATGTGCTTTGTGAATTTGGAGAAGGCGTCCCCCGAGGCCCTCTGTTAAGGGCTGTCCGGTCCCTGTATGACTGGAGCAGGAGTTTGGTTCGCATTGCCGGTTGTAAGTCAGACCTGTTCCCAGTGCACGTTGGACTCCAACAGGGCTGCCCTCTATCACCGGTTCTGTTTATTATTTTTATGGACAGAATTTCTAGGAGCAGCCAGGGGCCGGAGGGTGTCAGGTTTGGGGACCACAGGATTTCATCTCTGCTTTTTGCGGATGATGTTGTCCTGTTGGCTTCTTCAAACCAGGACCTTCAGTGTGCACTGGGGCGGTTTGCTGCCGAGTGTGAAGTGGCTGGGATGAGAATGAGCACCTCCAAATCCAAGGCCATGGTTCTCAAACAGAAAATGGTCTCTCCAGGTCGGAGGAGAGTTCCTGTCTCAAGTGGAGGAGTTTAAGTATCTCGGGGTCTTGTTCACGAGTGAGGGAAGGATGGAGCGTGAGATCAACAGACGGATCGGTGCAGCGTCTGCAGTAATGCGGTCGTTGTATCGGTCTGTTGTGGTGAAGAAAAAGCTGAGCCGAAAGACGAAGCTCTCGATTTACCGGTCGATCTACGTTCCTACTCTCACCTATGGTCAGGAACTTTGGGTCATGGCCGAAAGGACAAGATCCCGGAAACAAGCGGCCGAAATGAGTTTCCTCCGCAGGGTGGCTGGGCGCTCCCTTAGAGATAAGATTAGGAGCTCAGTTACACGGGGGCTCGGAGTAGAGCCGCTGCTCCTCCGCATCGAGAGGAGCCAGCTGAGGTGGCTTGGGCATCTGTTCCGGATGCCTCCTGGTCGCCTTCCTGGGGAGGTGTTCCGGGCATGTCCCACTGTGAGGAGGCCCCGGGGAAGACCTAGGACACGTTGGAGGGACTACGTCTCTCGGCTGCCCTGGGAATGCCTTGGGGTCCCCCCGGTAGAGCTGGAGGAAGTGTCTGTGGAGAGGGAAGTCTGGGCATCTTTGCTAGGCTGCTGCCCCCGCGACCCGGCCCCGGATAAAGCAGAAGAAGATGGATGGATGCATGGATGGATGGATGAAATTAAGACATAAAAAACTTCTGACACTTTTTTAAAAATTCAGTGGTAGACATTTAAAAGTATTTAAAATTCTAAATCTGATGAGACAACTTTGCTTCCATACAGCCCTCACTGTCTACAGCTGACCTGCGTCTCTTACTCTCTCTATGTGAGCGTGTGACTGGCAACACTTCTGTATTCACCACACTCTTACCCATTATAAGGTCTAGTTTTTCACAGATGATTCTTATCACAGTGTGATGATGAGGGCTTAAAAATGTCCTCAAAGTGCTTGTTAAACCGGTTTGTTGTTGGCCTGAGGTAGGGCTTGGACTGTTCTCTGGAACTCCTTGCAAAGCATCGTGAACTGGTTTTGGTCTACTCTTGCTTTGTGCTGTCTTGGCTGCTGGTCCTGAGACTCATGATGCACTGTGTGTTAGTCCTTTGGTGGCATCTAGTGGCAGCATCTCAGATTGCAGCAATCTGTGTGCATCTCAAACCTTGTAAAATGCAATGTCTTCTGCTTATTCCTGTTAGGAGCTTTGAGTGACAAAATCTTTAACACCAACTATGGGCCTTAGTTAGTCCCAGGGCTGACACTTAGACACACACTGGCAGACAACCATTCACTCTCACATTCACTACTGTGGGACAGTTAGATTCTCCAGTTCACCTGCAGTGCATGCATGAGTTTGGACGGTGGAAGGAAGAGGAGAGGACCTGCAGTAACGCGGGGAGGACATGCCGAGTCCACTCAGAGGACCGTGTGTCATAATGTCCCACCTTTTCCTGTCGGATCATAAAAGCGTCCACAAATCCTCGGCTCATCTGTGGGTTCAGCGTCTCCCTCAAATTCTTAAAAAACTTTCTGTTCTGCTGTGCGTTAATTTCTTTCAGCTTCAGAAATTCATTCCTGCTTGGCACCAGGCGTCCGAGCCACGGGAACAGGTTATAGATCTAAAAAACAAAGTTCATTTATCACTTACACAAGGAAATTGAAAATTGAAATGGAAATTGAAGTACTTCATGACAGTGGTTCTCATCTTTCTTTTTTTGTTTGTTTTTTTGTTTGTTTGTGTAGCCCGGATAAAAATGAGTATGCAGTAAAAAGTTCATGAAGTAAGAGCTAATAAATACACAGGCATCAATAGGGTTAAAAGGATAAATTAATTTATTCTTGTTTAATTAAAAATGCTAAGTTCATGTTTTACTGTTAAAATGTATTTGCAATGTAAAAAAAAAAGTCACTGCATATTAATATTTCATTTCTTTTATGGTACATTTGATAGTCAGTGAATGTTACGTGAGTTTTTTGGGGTGAGGGCGCAGCGGGAAAAACAAGTGGGATCTGGTTCGAACAGTCACGGGCTAACAGCTTTAGCTAAAAATTTACTTGTCTTTGTAATATTGAAGTAAACTGTGCCGTGGGTTGTCTGTAAAATAATCTGCTGTGAGCATGATTGTTTAAGTCTGTGACAGGGGACAATTAAGTTTCAACTTGAAGCTTTTGGACTTGTTGTTTACTGCTAACTGTTAGCATAAGAGGAGACGATGCTAACAAGCTCGCTAAATGGACTATAGGCTGCTGTTTGCTAATCCAGCTGGACCAAGGACCTTACAGAGGACCGTTACCAAACTGGACAATGAGAGACGCGACCCAGATAGCGCCCTGAGCCACCCGGGAACGCTTAGAGTACCTCTGGCAACGTTGGAAACGAGGATAAGAAGTTTTGTGACCTGTGGGCCACGCACTTGGCTATTCGTGGCAGCTGGAGCAGTGAGCTGTATTTTCCTGTGAGATGAGGAATATGCAAAACTGGACAAATCTGGTGGGATTAATACACTTTCACAAGGTACCAAAAACTTTATTTTTATTTTGCTCTTGGAGTGAAGCGACCGCTGTGTTTCTGGTCGATTGATACAGGCCTGCAATGTAGGGTTAACTTTGGGTTTGCTGGCTTTAGGGTTAAATAATAAGCAGTGAATTTGATAAACAGTCTGAAAGTTTGTTTGTTGTTTTTGTGCAGCAACAAGTCTGCAAGTTGGTGTTTGTTTGGTTACAGCCGTAAAACTATAATTTTGTTAATTGAGGTTGGTTATTCAGCTTTAGTGACTTTTTAGATGTTTAGTGCTTACTTTAAAGGTACCCTTTAGTGACCCAAACTGTTAATTGTAATTTTGATTGAAACACTATCATACGAGAGTACACTGTTAGAAGAACCCAGAGCCCGCTCATTTAAAGCATGAGTAAACAAGGGCTACATTTGTTTTTTCTCGTGTAGATCTGGGCTTTTTTCCATACCATGAGTTCCCCCTCACTCTGACATTCATGATTCTTCAAAAAGTGCTCACATAAAACATCTGTGTCTGTTAGTACAAAGACATTTTATACTTACTTTAATGTAAACACTAATTCACCTGCATTTTTTTCAGGGTTTCCAGTTCTTGTCAAAGTTTGCATAAGAAGAGAACAAAACAAATGCGAATTAGATGCGTTTTGATTGAGGTGTTTGAGACGATCAGGGGGCGCTGGTAGTTACAAGAACAGCCATTACAGCACTGTTCCTGCAGAGGGCATGCACGCTGTGTGGTTGGTTTGGTGAGAGTGGGTTGCATTCCCTGTTGTTGTTGAGCTGTTCATAACTGTGTGCATTAGGCCTGCGATTCGTGACAAGTTAGTTGCAGTAATACCTGTAATGTCATAAATAAATGTTATACCTATGCAAGAAACTGTCTACTGTCTCTAAAGTAGAGCCGGTATTATTGGCTTATATAGCCCATTATAAAATTATTGGTTATCGACCGAAATCTGGCCGATATCTGCCGATATAAACAGTTTTACTGTGTGCTGGAATAAGACCCTTTTTACTTGCAAATAATGGCCTTCTGCTATTTGTGCAGAAAAGGGTGCTAGTGTGTTTCCAAACAGTTGGGCTTTTATGCTGCAGTTTATAGGAAACTCCCCAAATCTCCTTCTCATGGCCTGAAAAGCTCAAAAAGGCAATAAAAATATTTTGCTCATTTCTCTGCCATAAAACCTCATAAAACAAAAATTCAAATGCATTTTGTAGTTCTCCCATGCTCCACTTGTAGACCAAGTTTAAATGAAATTTAAGTTAAACAAATCTAGTTAAAGCTAAATAAAATAAATGTAATACATAAAATACATAATAAACCTCCCCACACCAATGCCCTACAGCTTACATAACAATCAGCATAAAGAACAATAAGCAGCTTTCTACAACATTTTAAAAATAAGTTTAGTCTAATAAAGTGGCCTGGGGTGGACACGCCATATTCATGTAAACAAGAGCAGGAAGAAAAATGCTTTAAAATACTTTTTCCTAATGTATAATTGTATCGGCCGATATATCGGATATTTGTATTTTTTTGTTACCTAATATTGTTATCGGCATCGGCCTAAAAAAAAGAGATAAAGAGATTTTTTATGTTTTCTATGAACTGCAGAGTAAGCGCCCAAATTGAGATAAGATGGCTGGGAAAAAAAAAAAAAAAAAAAGCTTCACTAATGAGACTCTTGTCCTCGTTCAGTTCAAATGATGATAATGAAAAAAAATAAATAAATAACAAAACTCAAGAAATACTTCCTTATTGTTTTGGAAGTACATTAAGAAATAATTCCAAGAACCCCCTGCAAATTGCTTGTGTACCGCTTGGGGTGTCTGTACCCCTAGTTGGGAATCACTGCATTATAAAGTAATGAATACCCAGTAAATGTAAGTTAAAGATTATTACCTGTATTGATGGAGATCCTACGAGTTGTATGTTTCTGTTCGAGCGATCCACTAACAGTGTAAACTCTGGGTCGTCGTACTCGAACCTGCTGCCGTACATCAGGGAGCAGATGATGTTGGAGATGGCGTAGTTCATGGGCTGTGTGGTGTCAAAGGGTTCTCCTGAAATAAAAAATGACAAATGAGAGTTACTTCTGTCTCTTCCTCCTCTGGAGCGGAGTGCAGCAGCTGGGTTTAACCTAAGTCGGTCCTAACTCTTACACCGACGTAGTAAATGGAGTTAGTACCGAGTGCAGCAGTGTTCACTAAGGCCGGTCTTAACTGCGCCCGGTCGTATCGTGCGCGTTCATGAGTAGACAGGGGGCGCTGTAATCATTGCCTATAGCAACACATTCAGTTAAGCAGTATCATGGAAGTCCCCTCTGACCTGTCCCCTCCTGACCTGTCCTCTCTGACCTGTCCCCTCCTGACCTGTCCTCTCTGACCTGTCCCTCCTGTCCACTCTGCTCCTGCTCTGTTCCCTTCAGAGGAGTCCACAGTGAATCCTCTCCTCTGCATCCTCTTCTCTTACACCAACTAACCTCATGTCCTCTGTCTCTACATCCATAAATCTCCTCTCTGGTCTTCCTCTAGGCTTCCAGCTCTAACCTCAGCCTCATCCTCTGTACCCAGTCACTATCCCTCCTCTGTACATATCTAAACCAAATTGTCCGTTCCTCAGAGCCTCTGTCTTATTAGTGGTAACTCATTCTAAAGTGTTTTTGAGTTATGTATCTACCTATGTCCATGGTAAAATAGTGCAAATCCCACCTTTAAAATTCTTGAAGACGTCGATGAGATACGTCGCCTCCTCTATGATCTTGTCCTCGCAGGCTCTCTTCCCCATCCCAAAGTCTCTGAGGTTGGTCAGAGCAAAACGCCTCAGCTCCTTCCACAGCTCGTTATTGGACCACATCACTCCTGTGTGCAACAAGAAACAGTTACCTACCGTCATAGTCTAAGTCAGTCCTTATTCTCTTTTCATTTGGGTTTTTCTGTCCTGGGTATTGGTGTAGATTTTATACCGGATGCTCTTCCTAAGGCCCTTATCTGTGCTTGGGACTGGCTTCTTGCTTGTTTTCTGCACGGTCGCAGACATGCATCCCGAACTGTCACTGCATGTAGCTGACAGCAGTCAGTGATAGAAACAACAGAGCAGAGTCTGCTCACAGCCGGTGTGCAGTGGGTACGAGCGGAGAGATCCAGCGACAGCAGTAATGGATCAAACCATTTGTTGCACAGGAGTGCTATTTCTTTTGTTAAAGTTAGCCTATTTGTTTTTTATTATATATGATCAATAAATTTGACATCATCATCGGGTCGCGGGGGCAGCAGTCCAAGCAGGGACACCCAGACGTCCCTCTCCCCAGACACTTCCTCCAGCTCCCCTGGAGGAACCCCAAGGCGTTCCCAGGCCAGCTGAAAGACATAGTCCCTCCAGCGTGTCCTAGGTCTTCCCCGGGGTCTCACAGTGGGACATGCCCGGAACACCTCCCCAGGGAGGCGACCAGGAGGCATTCGGAACAAATGCCCGAGCCACCTCAGCTGACTCCTCTCAATGTGGAGGAGCAGTGGCTCCACTCCGAGCTCCTCCCGGGTGACAGAGCTCCTCACCCTATCTCTAAGGAAGCGCCCAGCCACCCTGCGGAGGAAATTCATTTCCACTGCTTGTATCCGGAATCTTGTCCTTTCGGTCATGACCCAAAGCTCATGACCATAGGTGAGAGTAAGAACGTAGATCGACCGGTAAATCGAGAGCTTCGCCTTTCGGCTCAGCTCCTTTTTTTCACCACAACAAACCGATACAATGACCGCATTACTGCAGACGCTGCACTGATCCTCCTGTCAGTCTCAGCTCCATCCTTCCCTCACTGTGAACAAGACCCCAAGATACTTGAACTCCTCCACTTGAGGCAGGAACTCTCCTCCGACCTGGACCACCCTTTTCCGAGAACCAAGTCAAGAACCATGACCTCGGACTTGGAGGAGCTGATTCTCATCCCAGCTGCTTCACACTCGGCTGCAAACCGCCCCAGTGCACACTGAAGGTCCTGGCCTGATGAAGCCAACAGGACAACATCCATCCATCTTCTTCCGCTTATCCGGGACCGGGTCGCGGAGGCAGCAGTCTAAGCAAAGATGCCCAGACTTCCCTCTCCACAGACACTTCCTCCAGCTCTACCGGGGGGACCCCAAGGCGTTCCCAAGCCAGCCGAGAGACGTAGTCCCTCCAGCGTGTCCTAGGTCTTCCCCGGGGCCTCCTCCCGGTGGGACATGCCCGGAACACCTCCCCAGGGAGGCGTCCAGGAGGCATCCGGAACAGATGCCTGAGCCACCTCAACTGACTCCTCTCGATGTGGAGGAGCAGCGGCTCTACTCCGAGCTCCTCCCGGGTGACAGAGCTCCTCACCCTATCTCTAAGGGTGCGCCCAGCCACCCTGCGGAGGAAACTCATTTCGGCCGCTTGTATCCGGGATCTTGTCCTTTCGGTCATGACCCAAAGCTCATGACCATAGGTGAGAGTAGGAACGTAGATCGACCGGTAAATCGAGAGCTTCGCCTTTCGACTCAGCTCCTTCTTTACCACAACAGTATCTTGGGGTCTTGTTCACGAGTGAGGGAAGGATGGACAGGACAACATCATCGGCAAAAAGCAGAGATGAAATCCTGTGGTTCCCAAACTGGACTCCTTCGGGCCCCTGCACTGGGAACAGGTCTGACTTACTGCCGGCAATGCAAACCAAACTCCTGCTCCGGTTGTACAGAGACCAGACAGCCCTTAGCAGAAGGCCCCAAACCCCATACTCCCAGAGCACCCCCCACAGGACTCTACGAGGGACACGGTCAAATGCTTTATCCAGATCCACAAGGCACATGTGGACAGGTTTAGTGAACTCCCATGAACCCTCGAGCACCCGACAGTGGAAGAAGAGCTGATCCACTGTTCCGTGACCAGGAGGAAAACCGCATTGTTCCTCCTGAATCTGAGGTTTGACTATCAGCCGAATTCTCCTCTTCCGTACCCTATAATAGACTTTCCCGGTCTGCCAGTCCAGAGGCACTGTCCCCGACCGCCACGCAATGTTGCAGAGACGTGTCAGCCACTTGAGGTGCCTTGCCACTGAGGAGCTTTTTGACCACCTCGGTGACTTTGGCTTGGGTGATGGTCGAGTCCATCTCTGAGTCCCCAGCCTCTGCTTCCTCAAAGGAAGGCGTATCAGTGGGATTGAAGAGATCCTCAAAGTATTCCTTCCCGCCCAACAACATCCCCAGTCAAGGTCAAGGGACGGTTTGCCAGAACCTCTTTGAGGCCGAACGATAGTCCTCCTCCATGGCCGCCCTGAACTCCTCCTAGACACGAGTATTGGCCTCCACAACCGCGCAGGCTGCAGCACGCTGGGCCTGCCGGTACCTGTCAGCTGCCTCAGGAGTCCCACAAGCCAGCCAGCCTCGATAGGACTCCTTCTTCAGCCTGACGGCATCTTTTACTTCCAGTGTCCACCACCGGGTTTGGGTCAAGGTTATTGTCAATGCAGCCGTTTATCATATTATTTGTAATTTATTAATCTGTACAGTTCCTGTCTTTATCTGTATGGAAACATGTATTTATCTACAGGGCACCAGAAAGAGTCCCACCCACTCCAGGAAGCACTGTTCAATCAACATAAATCAAGCCCTCTACATCTCTCTGTTTCTGTTCAGAAGAGCCAACAGAGCTGCAACCTGCTGCCCTCTGCTGGTCTCCATTTCTTTCTTGCAGCAGTAATTTATTTATTGCAATCATTTACAATGTTTTTAAAGGCTGTAAAACCTGCTGCTGTTCCAGATATCACCAAGATTAGTTTTTAAAAGATTAATTAAATCAGAATACAGCCCTTGCATAGCCCCTAGTTACCATGATGGTCTCTGTCCATACTCTCCAGAATAATGGGCATTGGGTCTCTGTCTCCAAAAACCTCAGCGTTGTTCACCAGAGCTTCCTTCACCGTCCTGTATCCGGCCAGAACCACCACTTTATGTGGACCAAAATAAACTGTGAATACCGAGCCGTACTTCCTGGAAAACTAGAACAGAAGAAGGACAATGTGTGACAAAATGTGGATAAAAGCCAATTTGTGGGGCAATAACTGGATAAAATCTTTTAGGGGGAGATTGTCAAGGTACATTATTGAATTTCTGACTGTCTGTCTGTAAGATCTCTAGATGGCAAAGCACTGCAAACAAGAAACAAGTTGTCAGCACACAGTCAGTCACTCTGCCAATGCAGGCATGGAAGTAATCTCGTAGCACTCGTGTGGGTAAAAAGCTACAGTGGTTAATGCTAAAACTAAAAGGCCATTGGTGAAAACGGGTTCACTGCTGTCTGGGAACCGCTCAGAGTCACAGAGACTCCAAACTGTCCTTAAATGAATATTTTTTAAATTGCTTGGTGATTTTTAAAGGTCCTATATTATGCTTTTTGACACCTTTGCATTAGTGTTTAACATTTTATAACTTAAAAAAAAAAACAATGTAGAGTTGTGGAAAACATGTTGCTGTTACTTTGTAGAATGCTTGGATTGCCCTGTGGCCCCCTGCTAGCAACGACGGGGACTGGACAGAGCATAAAATGACATAATTTATAGCAAGGCTATTAGCAACATGATGCTAACAGATTCTAATGATGCTAATAGATTTCTGAGCTGATGCTTCGTAGTGACGGAGGTTTAAGGCTGAAATGATCAGAACGAGTCCGGTGACGGTGTCTGGGCTTTAGAAATGCGCAGGAGCACTTCCTGGTTTCACGTGCGAATGAAAGAAAATACAACTCCAGATATGTTTTAGCGGTGGAAACAACATTATAACAAGCTCAAAAAGTTGATTTAGCAGAATAGGAGACCTTTAAAGCGCCATCATTGTAATAAAAGCTTCTAGTCTATGTGTACTCCAGAAAACAATTAATACTAAATTTGGTGGCAATTATTTTATAATCAATTATAATCAATTAATCTGATCTGTTGTTGCAGCCCTAGTTTAAGACTTTCATATTTTCATCAACTGACTTTATTTTCTATATTATACAGCAGTCTGCATATAAGCATTTTATTTCATTAGCATTAAAAAAAGGGCCCAAAGTGAACATTCCCATTACAACTACTGCAACTATTGATACAGCTACTGCTGCTACTTGAGATTCTTGAGTTTCTTTTTAGCTTCTTTTTAATGTTTAAAGTTGTCTATATTAAGAGGAAGGGGGCGTCCATTGTGTCATGGCAATAATTTAGTTTTTTTAAACAGAAAAAGCATGCTCTTTCCAATACAGATGCACATGTGGCTGAAAATCCAAAACACACTGCTGCTATACTGCTATATATGAGAAAATCCTTACCTCCATCAGTGAGTTGTACGGCCTCTTCAGATCCATCTGTAGTAGGTTTCCCAGAACTGGAAAAGGTCTCGGTCCTGGAGGTCCTTGATCCGAGCTAAGACCATAGACCGAGATCACGTAGACCAGAATTAGGACCAGTGCAGCCCATAATAAAGAGACCGGACTGGACAGGAAGATTTCAGAGATGATCCCCATTTCACCTTTGGATGCAGAGAGTGGGCAGACCCTTGTTTATAGAGTGTCTGATGTACTGCAGGAAGGGGGGGGGGACTCTGTATCAGGTCACGTCGGAACGTTTAATCAATGTAATGTTTAACATCTCTGTGCTGTAATGTTAAGTAAGAAAGGTGAGGTATTTCTCTCTGTGCCCTGGTTGGAAACTCAGGTTAAGATGAACTATTGAGCAAAGCCAGGTTACAAATAAGTGACATAGTGGAATCTATTCAGGGTTGGTTTGTCAGTGCATTTTATGCTCATGCAAAATTCTCATTTACATATCAGATTTGCGGCAGCAGTTACTTGCGCAGTTTCTCTTCGTATATCACACGCAACACGCCCACAAATACCAGATGCTATTTTTTAAGCTGCACTCACAATTTTGCACTTGTCTTAGTAAATATGGCCCTTAGTGTATAATATTTCAATATGATTTAAAAATTACACATTTTTTTTCTGCCCCTTGAACTGCCACCTCATCGTGGTGGAGGGGTTTGAGTGCCCGAATGATCCGAGGAGCTATGTTTTCAGGGACATTATGTCCCTGGTAGAGTCTCCCATGGCAAAAAGGTCCTAGGTGACGGGCCAGACTAAGAGCAGTTCACAAATCCCTTATGATGAGCTTTAAATCAAGGACTGTGACATCGCCTGGTGTGGCACAACTGGGGCCCCACCCAGGAGCCAAGCCTGGGGTTAGGGCTCGTATGCGAGTGCCTGGTGTCCGGGCCTTTGTCCATGGAGCCGAGGTTGAGAGATCTCAGCCAGACATAGTCAGGCTCACCTCCAGGCACAGCTTGGGCTCTGAAACCCAGCTCCTCGAGAGGGGCTGGACCTTCAGGTCAGGGACAGGTCTCTTACTGTTGTTTGTGCCTACAGAGTACAGAGTACCCAGCCTTGTATCTGAACCCGAGGGGTATTTTGTTACTGGACTTCTGTGGTAGCCACAGTTTGTCAATAACAAACACCATGTACAAGCACAAGGCTGGAGGTCTCTGATTGACTTTGTTGTCGTGTCATCTGACCTTCGGCCGTGTGTCATGGACACTTGGGGGAAGAGAGGGGCTGAGCTGTCAACTGATCACCACCTGGTGGTGAGTTCCACTGGATCCACTGGCGGAGGAGTAATCCAGACAAACTCAGACCCAGACATGTTGTGAGGGTCTGTTGGGAACGTCTGGCTGAGTCCTCTGTGAGAGGGGTCTTCAACTCCCACATCTGGGAGAGCTTCAACCAAATCCCAAGGGAGACTGAAGACATTGAGTCCGAGTGGACCAAGGTCTCTGGTGTCTGTTGTGGCAACAATCACAGAACCCAGTGGTGGACTCCAGAAGTAAGGGATGCTGTCAGGCTGAAGAAAGAGTCCTATTGAGTCTGGTTGACTTGTAGGACTACAAAGGCAGGTGACGGTTACCGGCAGGCTAAGCGTGCTGCTGCCCGGGCGGTTGTGGAGGCAAAAACTTGGGTCTGGGAGGAGCTCAGGGAGGCCATGGAGGAGGACTATCGGTCAGCCTCAAAGAGATTCTGGCAAACCGTCCGCCGCCTCAGGAGGGCAAGCAGTGCTTCACCAACACTGTTTACAGTGGAGGTGGAGAGCTGCTGACCTCGACTGGGGATGTTGTTGAACAATGGAGGTAATACTTGAGGATCTCCTCAATCCCACCGGCACGACTTTCATTGAGGAAGCAGGGGCTGGGGGCTCAGAGGTGGACTCGACCATCACCCAGGCCAAAGTCACTTAGTGGGTCAAAAAGCTCCTCAGTGGCAAGGCACCAGTGGATGAGATCTGTCCTGAATCTCTGGATGTTGTGGGGCTGTCTTAGTTGACACATCTCTGCAACATTGCGTGGGGGTCGAGGATTGTGCACAGGGAAAAACTAAAATCAGTGCCTATGCTTATGCATTTGACCTATCTGCAACCTGTCAGGAGCAGTAGACCAGATCTGAGCCAATATTTTTATAAGTCAATATTTGAACAATGGTCCAGTTTATTGTTGACTTATTTCTAATTTGGTTGAAGTTAGTTTATTCTGTACAAAGGTCACTCTGGGTTCACAGACTCCAGGTTTACCTGCAGACTCAGATCAGTCAGGTTTTGTCTCTTCCTTCCTCTTCTGAAAAAAATATCTTCACCTTCTTTGCTGACAATGCCATGGTGGTGTTTGAAAATGTAAAGTTAGAAAGCGTCCTTTAGTCAGCTGTTAGCTTGCTCCACCTGCCTGCTCCCGAGTTTTTCTCTGCGGAGCTCCCCCTGCATTTCAGAGTAAAGCACCAGGTTGCTTCTCCCATTCTTACAAAGCTGTTTTTTTCACCTAGATACACCAGGGGGCGCTGCAGGGAGCTTAATCCACCCTGCAACAACTTCTTTACTCTTCACACCTACTCTGAAACTGTTTAAGTTAAAAAAAAATGCATAGTTCTCTTTTAAAAGTTTTTATCCTTAAAGAGCAAATACTAACTTATGTTTAATTGCTAGTCACCAGAAATACTTCAAATTATTGTTAAAAAATGAGAAACACAATCTAAAAAGCTTCTAACTATGACTTTTATTCCCAACATATAGATAAACATAAACAGACAAAGCAAAGTGTATAAATTCTGTGTCCTCTATTTACAAACATATTGATATTGAAACTCAAAGTTGGCCAGCTACACAAGTTTAAAAGATTTAAACCAATACAGAAATATACAATATAACAACATATACAATATAATATTTTATCAAAGCCAGTGGTCTGACTGTGAGACCCAAGACACACTACATTCAAACTACATACAAAGAACATTAAAATTACATTCCACCTCCCTGTGACCTGCTGTGGGGGACCTGACCCACCATTTGGAACCTCTGATCTGAAAATCTAGAGGACAGTGGTTCTCAAACAATGTTAAGGGTCCCGTTTGTGGTACGTTGGATTCTTCTGTGCTCAAGTGTTTCAAGTCCTGATTTAGTTCAATTTAGAGCCACTTTTGAAGTTAAGAATGCCTGGTTTAGACCTGATTTTGTGCTGGTTTAGATTTAATATTTAGCCTACTTTAGTCTTTGTTTAGTTCCAGTTTGGACCTAGTGTTGACCTGGTTTAGACCTGGTGTAGACCTGGTTTAGTTGTTTTAAAGCTGGTACTTGTAAAGCCAAATATTCTCTGAGGTGGTCCTTGGTGTGAGAAGTTTGAGAATCTCTGCTCTGGAGCGTCTTAAAGCAACGCTCTGTAACTTCTCTTAAAGTTTTAAAAGTGTCTCCTTCAGAAACACGGGACAGCGCAGAGTCGATGTGGGACGGGGCTCAGAGTGAAGCCGACCCGCGGAGTGAGGTCCAGTTCCTCCTCTCTGACACCAGGGGGAGCCGAGAAACGGAAACGCTGCATCAGAGTCACAAAGAAGATGAACAGCTCCATCCTGGCCAGACCTTCTCCCAGACAAACCCTACGACCTGAGAGAGAGAGAGAGAGAGAGAGAGAGAGAGAGCGAGGGAGAGAGAGATAATTTGTTAATGTACTGAGAGAGAAAGTACACAAAGGTTTCTAGTTATAGTAAAATAGTAAAGATTCTTCTTTATCATCACAAACCTGCAGAGAAAGGCATGAAGGCGTCTCTCTTCACAAACTTCCCGTCTTTGTCCAGGAAGTGAGCAGGATAGAAACTCTGAGGCTTTTCCCATTCAGTCTCATCATAAAGGACAGAGGAGAGGAGAGGGTACACTGTGGTCCCCTGTGGAGAGAAGGGTGGGGTGGGGGGTGTAGAGAAAACATTAAGGAAACAACTTAAAACCCTCCTTCCTGCTGCAGCCAAGGCAGGATGTCCCTCTGTCCTTTTACCAGCAGAGGGTGCTGTTGTCCTATGACTGGCTGCTCTCAGATCAGTGCAGTGGGGGACAACACTTATGTCTCACCTTCTTGATGAAGTGTCCCTGGAAGGTGATGTCCTGGGACGTTCTGTGGGGAAGGGCCATTGGGACGATGTTTGCGATCCTCTGAGTCTCGTGGATAACTGCGTCAGTGAAAGGCAGGTCTTTACGGTCCTCGACCTGGACCTGACGACTTCCTATCACTCTGGTTATCTCCTCACGGACCTGGTCTGGGAGACAAGGGACAGGATTACACCAGGACTAAATCAGGACTAAACCAGGACTAAAACCAGGACTAAACCAGGACCAAGTTTAGATCTAGTGGTCTAAACTTCAAATTAAAGAACAGGAATAAAACTGTCTGTAAATTAAAACACATCAGTATAAAACACCTAAACAAAAGACTCCTGAGAACCACCACCAGAAGAAGCCTGCGTACCACCAGCTGTACCTGTACCACTCTCTGAGAACCATTAAAGAGACCAAAAAAGTCACTAAACTTATGAAAAGTCTCCTTACCCTGTATGTGTGGATACTTGGCCATGATGAGCATGGCCCATCTCAGAGTGGTGGAGGTGGTGTCTGTCCCTGCGGCGAACAGCTGGAGGACCGTATTTAACAGGTTCCCATCGTGGAAGGGACTGTCAGGGACTCCAGACTCCTGTCAGCCAAAACAAACAAAAAAAAAAAAACATGGCTTAAATTAAAGAGTATTCTGTCACTGTCCAAACCCCGTGTCTATGGAAGCTCATCAGATTTTGATTTAAATGCCACTGAATTTTTTAACACTGAATTTTTTTGTCTCGGAATTTCAGTCACTGAAATTATTGTATCAAATTTTCACAGTAATTTTTTAGTGAGTAAAATTTCAGAATATAAAAATCACCTTTATAAAATTTGGTGCATATAGTTTTGAGTCCTCAAATTTGATTGGCCAGAGTTAATAACAAAAATACTGCAAACCTTCGAGCATGTTTGAGCATGTGCACATTAATGGCAACTCGTGCTTACGATACAAAATTTTAGGACTTAAAACTATATGCGTACATTTTTTAAAGGCAAATTTTTTAATCTGAAATTTTGCTCACTGAAATTTCAGAGATTGTGAATTCTTATCACAGTGTGATGATGAGGGCTTTAAAAGGTCTTCAAAGTGCTTGTTAAACCGGTTTGTTGTTGGCCTGAGGTAGGGCTTGGACTGTTCTCCAGAACTTCTTGCAAAGCATTGTGAACTGGTTTTGGTCTAGTCTTGCTTTGTGCGGTCTGCTGCTGGTCCTGAGGCTCGTGATGCACTCTGTGGTAGTCCTTTGTCGGCATCTAGTGGCAGTGTTTCAGGTTGCAGCTGCATCCCGGGGTGGGAGAAAACCACCCTAGTTTGCAGGGCTGACACTTTCACACCGACAGACAACCAGTCACTCTCACATTTATTCACTATAGGACATTTAGAGTCTCCAGTTCTCCTGTACATGCATGTGTGATGGGAGGAAGAGGAGAGAACCCACAGTAACACGAGGAGGAGATGCAGAGTGATCGTGTGTTGAAAGTAAAATATTATGTCCCACCTTTTTCTGTCGGATCATAAAAGCATCCACAAATCCTCGGCTCATCTGTGGGTTCAGCGTCTCCCTCAGTTTCTTAAAAAACTTTCTGTTCTGCTGTGCATTTCGTTCTTTCAGCTTCAGAATTTCATTCCTGTTTGGCACCAGGCGTCCGAGCCACGGGAACAGGTTATAGACCTGAAAAAACAAACAGTTTATGCATCATGACAAAGAAATGACAGTAAAAAGAATGGCTAAGTGTGTGTTAATGATTGTTACCTGTACTGATGGAGATCCTATGAGTTGTACATGTTTCTGTTTGAGCGATCCACTGACTGTGTAAACTCTGGGTCGTCGTACTCAAACCTGCTGCCGTACATCAGGGAGCAGATGATGTTGGAGACGGCGTAGTTCATGGGCTGTGTGGTGTCAAAGGGTTCTCCTGAAATAAAAATGACAAATGAGAGTTACTTACTCGTCCACCTTTCCTTTCATTCTCGCTGAAATATTAATATCACACAAGACACCTGACACTTTTCTCCACCCATTCCAAAAATCCCACCTTTAAAATTCTTGAAGACGTCGATGAGATACGTCGCCTCCTCTATGATCTTGTCCTCGCAGGCTCTCTTCCCCATCCCAAAGTCTCTGAGGTTCGTCAGAGTGAAACACCTCAGCTCCTTCCACGGCTCGTTATTGGAAAATATCACTCCTGTGTGCAACAAGAAACAGTTACCTAAAGTCACAGTTTGAGTCAGTCTTTAACAGTGGCTCCTTTACCGTGACTGCCTTTCTCCAAAACGTCCAGAATGATGGCTGGCAAATCTCTGTCTCCAAACACCTCAGCGTTGTTCACCAGTGCCTCCTTCACCGTCCTGTACCCGGCCAGAACCACCACTTTCTGTGGCCCGAACCATACTTGTTGTAAAACTAGGACAAAAAAGAAGATCAACAAACATAAATCTTAGTAGTAGTAATAGTAAAGTGTTGACAGAAGCCAACTCAAGGTAAGATGATTAGAAGAAGGCTTTTAGGGAGAGTTTGTTCATTTTTTATTTAAAAAAAACTGCATAATTGTTTGGGTTTTATGCCAATTTCGACATAAAAAATCTTATTGTGTACCTGGGCCTGGTTAGAACACACTCTTAAAAGCATTCCTTTACTACAGCAACTTCCGTATTTTCCGGACTTTAAGTTGCTCCAGAGTATAAGTGGTACTAGCCAAAAAATGGATAATGAAGAAGAAAAAACATTTATAAGTCGCACTGGACTATAAGTCGCAATTTTGGGGGGAAATTTATTTTACAAAATGCGACACCAAGAACAGACATTTCATGTTGAAAGGCAAGTTATAGTAATAATAGAATAGAGAACAACAGGCTGAATAGGTGTGTGCTATGCTAACGTAACACATTGATGGTTATTCAGCTACATGAAGCATAAACAACGAACTGAATAGGTGTCTCGTATGTTAACGTAATATATTAACAGTTATTCACATAACTATACTATAAAGAACATAATATAACAAGTTCACCAAACTCACCATCTCACTCCTAATCGCTAAATCCTTTAAATTCTTCATTCAGCTGCAGTGCGAGAGGAAAAACTAAGAATTACTGTCATACTTTAACTCCAACCTGTAGCTCTTAGCCACTTTCCAAGTAGCTCCCCAATGGCTTTATGAATCCTACATGAGTGTGATTAGTCAAATGTGATTATTTGGCAATTAGTTGTCAATCAAACAGTTGCACTGCAGTCAAGTTTGATATGAACTTGGCAGCAGCATGATCGTAGCAAAGAGGCTAAAAACATGCTACTGTATTTTCATGAAGATTAGTTATTAAGTTAAGACAATGGAAGACACAGTTTTGCTTCAGGAATGTAAACGATAAGTTTGTGATCTGAGGTGCGAGCGTGCCCCCTGCTTTTTACTAATATTAATACTTTGTTAAATTATCAGAAACTGCTGCTATACTGCTATATATGAGAAAATCCTCACCTCCATCAGTGAGTTGTACGGCCTCTTCAGATCCATCTGTAGCAGGTTTCCCAGAACTGGAACTGGTCTCGGTCCTGGAGGTCCATGATCTGAGCTAAGTCCATAGACAGAGATCACGTAGACCAGAATTAGGACCAGTGCAGCCCATAATAAACTCCGGACTGGACAGGAAGACTTCAGAGATGATCCCCATTTTGCCTTTTGGTGCAGAGAGTGAGCAGACCCTTGTTTATATGGTGTCCTGTGTAAACAGAGGCACTGCGGGAAAGAGGCAGGGCTCTGTATTATGTCAGGTCGGGACGTTTTATCAATTTAATGTTTAACTTCTCTGTGCTTTAATGTGAAGTAATAAAAGTGACGTAAGTATGTCTCTCTGTACAGAGTTGGGACAGGTTGGGTTTGTGAACTGTGCCCTGGTTGGAAACTCAGGTTAGGATCAACAGGTTTTGTCTTGTGAAATGTAAGACACTTAAAGTGAAATTTTATGCCAGCGTCATCAGCAACAGAAGAATAATCTGTATTAATTTTACACTAAGGATTTATCCATACTACTCTGAAACTCAAGGGTTTTGTTTTAAAAATTTAATAAAGAACTCCAGAGCTGCATTAAAACAATCGTGCATAACATTTCTTCAATATATATATATTTTTTTTTATTGCAGTGACGCTACTTTTTTGTAATATTAACATAATGTTTTAACAAATTTTAATACCTAGATGAACAAAGTTTAATACCTACTCATAATATTTAATACCTTTAAGGCTTTGATTTTGACATGATCAAAAGCACTTTACATTTGAAAAACAAATCGCTAAGTGCCACATTACACAAAATAAGGCAGCGCAAAGCAATAATAATAATAAAAAACAATTAAAACAAGCTTCAACAGCTAGCTAGGGTAGGCTTGCATCCACCGTCTGAAGAGCCCTGAGGATAATGTGGAGTCTGTGGCATGTGCGGAGGATGGGGGTGATCTGCTCAAATTTTCGCACCCTCATCAGGAACCTGGCAGCGCTGATTCGGACACATTGGAGCTTTTGGAGGCTCCTGCCAGGAACCCCGATGAGGAGTGCTCTACAGTAATCCAGCCCGGAGGAGACAAAGGTTTGAGAGTGAGAGTGAAGGACGGAGTTTGGCTAATATGCGGAGATGAAAGAAAGAAGTTTGCAGATGTGTTTTACTTGATTGTCAAAGGTGAGCTGGGGATCAAACATAACCCCACAGATTAGTAACAGAAGGAGAGAGGAGAATGTTGTGGTTAGAGAATGATATGGAAGTGATGGAGGAGCTGGTCGAGGTGCCTATCGGATCGACTTTTGCTTTGGAGATATTTAACTGCAGGAAGTTTTGGCTCCTCCAGGTCTTTATCTCCTTCAGGCAGGAGGTGAGATGGGCGACAGTGGCAGCGGGGGTGGAGGTGGGGGTGACCTTAATGTATAGTTGAGTGTCATCAGCATAGCACTGGAATAATATCCCGTGCCTGCTGATGACACACCCCAGGGGGAGCATGCAGAAGGTGAAAAGGGTCGGACCGAACATGGAGCCCTGAGGGACCCCACAGGCGAGTTTGTATGGTTGAGATTTAGCGTCCTCCAAGGCTACTTCCTGTGAAATATGAGTGAAACCAGTGAAGGGCAGTGTCGGAGAGGCCAGTGTAGTGTTGAAGGCGATGGAGGAGGACGGTGGTGGTCAACGGCGTCAAACGCAGCAGAAAGGTTGAGAAGGATGAGGAACCAGAGTCAGAGGTCATCAGCAGATCGCCGGTGACTCTGATGAGAGCTGTTTCGGTGCTGTGGGAGGGACGGAAGCTGGATTGGAATTTTGTGTACAGACCGTATGATTGGAAGTGGTTGTGAAGTTGGATGGAGACTACTTTTTCTAGAACTTTGGAGATGAATGGGAGGTTGGAAATGGGCCTGTAATTTTAACAGGACTTCATGGTCTAAGGTGTTTTGTTTTTTTATTGTTTTTTTTAGATGTGGCTTGATGAGGGTTGATTTTATGGAGGTTGGAACATGGCCTGTTTGGAGAGAGAGGTTTATGATTGTTGTTATGATGGGACTGGATTGGTTGCGTGCTTTAAGCAGAAGGTAGGAGATCCAGGGAGCATGTGGACGGTTTAGATTTACGGATGATGTTTTCGACCTCCTGTTGCATTGTGGAGAAGTGCTGTGTGGTGACTGCAGTGGGGTTGTCATTTATAGGGTCGAAGGTGTTTGTGAGTGAGAGAGAAGAGGGAATATTGTCTCTTTTGAATGTGAAAAGGTCAATGAACCTATTACAGTTATTACAGCTTTTACAGAGGGTGTTTGTGGTTTGAAGATGGTTTATGGTTGAAAAAAGTTGTTTAGAGTTTCCTAGTGGTCTGATCTGGAGTTAGAAAGTGCTTTTGCCTATGCCTTTTAGTGTTCCTGGTAGGCCAATTTATGCACCGTCAAGCCCGAGCTTTTGAAGGTACGCTCCAGGATTTAACCAGATCTTTTGCTCTGTCATAGTTCTGAGGGCCCGAAGACCACAGGCTCCAATAAAGGTCTAGGGCCTTGTCCCTTACACAGAGATTCGTCCAGTTTCTCTGAATCTTTTGACGATGTTATGCTTTGTAGATGATGAGATTTGGCAAAGTCTTTGATATAACACAAGGGGAAAAGAACTCCTAAAAGGCAAAAAACAGAAACTGAAATGCACAAGTTTCAGTGCAACATGTACAGGTCCACAGATTTGGAATGAGATTGACACCATGATAAAAGAATCAACATCTCTGTCTATTTTCAAAAAAAGGTTAAAACAAAAATTGCTATTAAATTATGTAAAATTCTAAACCCCATATGGCTGGTTCCAATCAAGTAAACTTATGTAAAAGCTGTATATATGTTTAAATTGTAAACTATGAATTAGTATCTGATGTGTCAAAACTTAATCTAATGAACTATGAATTAATGTTTAGGATTTCTAGGTCTGAGATAAATGTAGGTGTCAGGTATTTGTTTATAATTGTATGTATGTTTATGAAATGTCTGGGCCCCTATTTATAAGCTCGGGAGCTTTTGGGGAGTCCCATTTTACGAAAGATTTTATTGACAAATATGATTTGTATATTCGCATATTTTGTAAATAAAAAATAAACTTTGAAACTTTGAACTTTGCAATTTGACATTGAGGAAACATTGTTTTTAAAGTATTCCACTTTAATCTTTTTCCTCTTCACTCTTTCACAAATTGGAGAGCCTCTGCCCATCTTTACCTCTGAGAGAATCTGCCTCGTGCTAATCTTGTTACAGACCTGAGATCAATAAACTTAATTACTTGCTAGATCTTCTCTCGGCTGAATCTTTTTAAAATGTCATGCTTTTTCAGCCATTTGTTGCCTTTGTCCCAACTATTTTGAGACCGGTAGCAGGCATCAAATTTGAAATGAGCTCATTTTGTGATAAAAGTGTATAATTTCTCAGTGTAAACTTTTGTTATGTTCTATTGTGAATAAAATGTTGGCTCAGTTTTTTTTTTTTTTTTTTGGTTTTCATTTTATTCCAATTTTTTTAAAAAAAAAACATAACATTTCCGGAATTCTGGTTTTATACTGTTATTACTGCTACTCCGTCTCTGTGCTGTAATGTGAAGCAGTGCTCTGTACAGAGTTGGGACAGGTCCAGTCTGTGAACTGTGCTCTGGTTGGAAATTCAGCTCAGGAAGATCTATTGATTACATAGTGAACAGGAACACAGAGTGTGTTTGAAATAATGTCAAGTAAAAGTTTACTTGAGGTGCTTTTTGTAACTGTACAGCAAAATCTACTGCTACTATTACTACTACTACTACCACCACCTCCACAGCTACTAATGCTACTAACAACTACCACTAATAAGACTTTTTTTTAGTACTACTACTACTACAATAACGGCTACAATGGAACTGCTTTATAAGGAGTTCTATGTAAGGTCCCAGTTTGGAGGAGCAGACAGGAGCAAGTACTAGTTCTGTGTTAAGTATTTCTACTGATGGGGCCGGTTACTCACTGCAGAACATTTAACTTCACTTTAAGTTAACATTTAACTTTCACAACTTTAAAGCTCCTCTCAGTGTTCCATAGAGGAAACCAGGTCTAAACCAGGACTAAACCAGAAATAAACCAGATCTAAATCAGGTCTAAACCATGACTAATCCACGTCTAAACCAGACCTAAATCAGAAATAAACCAGGTCTTATTCAGGTCTATACCAGGATGAAACCAGGGGAAAAAAACAGGACTAAACAAAGTCTTAATGAGGTCTAAACCCGGACTAAACAAGGTCTAAACCAGGTCTAAACCAGGTCTATACCAGGTCTATACTCCTCTCAGTTCAAGTGTGTTTTCCATGGAAGGGATTTACAGCCATTTATTTTGACATATGACAGATTTTTATTCAGTTTCTCATTTATAGTAAAATCATAAAACTTAGCACTCCCCAGTACAAGCTCCTCAGAGTCACAGTAGTAGTAGTAGTAGTAGTAGTAGGTTGCTTAATTAAAGAGGTGAAAGCTCTGGAGTTCCCTTCTCTCCACTTGGATCGACACTTACTGTGCTGATAAAGTCCAGCTGTATTTAAATATAAAACAATAAAGTAGTACCGCTGTGTGACCTCTCTACAGAATAATCTCAAACCCAGATCTGGGGCAAACACATAATAATAACATTTTATTGACATTTTATGAAACTATACACAGGGACGAGCAGTGCTTGGACTAAATACTGCCAAGTCTGATTTGATAAGAAAAACAGCCTTTAAAAACATTATGTGACTTAAAGATAACATTTTTATCAGGTCCTCTACTGGTGCTGTAAAGAAACAGGTGAAGAGAGCAGCAGAGGGCAGAGTGTTGTGGTCTTTTGAGCGCAATTTAAAGAATAAAAGAAACTTCACTTCCTTTTTGTCAGATGCCATTTTACTCCAAAGTGAAAAATGTCTGTGAGAAATCAGTGGAAACATAGCTGTACACTGTTTTTTTTTTTTTTTTGTTTTTTGTTTTTGGTTAAATGAATGAGAGCAGACTGGATGTAGAGGGCTTGTTGTTGATTGGGCAGTGCTTCTTGGAGTGGGAGGAGCTTTGTAAGAAACTCAGCGCCAGAGAATCGAGGATTACACAGTGGATCAGTGGACAGCAAACGTAATATACATAAATTAAAAGAAGAAGAGAAAAAAAAAAAAAAAACACAGGTGCCAGGTGTAAGGATTTGTTCATTTTGGGTGAAAGCATCAAAGAGGACGATGATTCAGAAGTGTAATCAAGTCAGAAGTTTATTCAGTAAAAACACAGGTAAGGTTACAGTCAGCAGAGTGAGCGCGCTCCTAGAGAGAGGAGTGTTCTAAGTTTTTATATTATGTATGACGATGTATGACGATCTCTGCATAGCATTACCTTCTTGGCTTCGAGTAACTTTTTTGTGCATAGGGCAGGGCCACAAAAAGTTCTCAGTTTCTGCAGAGTCTTCCCACCATCAACAGGAGCCCCCCCTGCAACCTTGGGTCCGATAACTTTGTAGCAAGCTCATTATTTATGCCATATTTGGAATGCACCTAAGAGTAGAGTGACCTTAGAGTGAAAGAAGAAAAACATCACATAAAAATAAAAGTATTATTATTCCTAATGTTGAAGCGTTATTAACCTTAGCAGTAGTACATCAAAATATAAGTTTAATGGTAATACGCAAAGCTATATGTAGAAATATTCAATAATTCCCCCTTTTCACACCATATCACATGGTGTGAAACAACCTCTGAAAAGAAAAACATCACTCGACAAAAAACAAAAAATAAAACCTGTAAGAAGCATAATGCACAGGGGTCGCAGAAATTATGACTCATTACTATAACAGGTCAGTACAATACTGTCACCACCAACAAAGACTTTTATTCATTCATTTATTTATTCATTCAAACTTTATTAAGGACGCAGTGCATCTGGTCCATAAAGGTAAATATAAATAATAATTTAATCCGGAATTTTTGTTTGTTTGTTTGTTTATAGAGGACAGCAAACTTTAGAAAATTTAGCAGAGGAGTCTTTTAAAGTGAAAGTGAAGGACGTCCAAATTTCAGTGGATATGAGAAGGAGGTTGAGGGGATTTCCATTTAATTAATATTGCTTGACGTGTAAGGAGAGCCACGAAAGCTAACGAAGTCTTTTGGGAGGATAACAAAGGAAGCTGGGGAGGTGCAAATCCAAACAGAACACATTTGATAGGGTTCTAGCGCATTTCCCATAAAACCACAGCATATTATAGAAGGTAAACATTGAGTAACATGATCATGCAGTGTATGCACATAACCAGAGGCTTGATGATAACCATTTTCTCCCCAAATTGAACACTTTTCAACAACAAGCGACTAAACTAGAATTTAGCAAAAATACATAAAATTTGATTAATTATGCTAAATAGGGACTCCGCCTAAACATTTCCGTTCTAAAACCTCTTTAATTTTGTCTTTGTTCACTTTATCTGCATTACATTTGGCCCTGGTCAGAGTCAGAAGCTCTGCTGTGGGTTTCTACAGGTTTTAGGCTTCACCTGCATCATTAAGATGGATTTAAAATTTAAAATTAAGATTAAAAATGTATTAGGCAGATGTTTTTTTTTTTTATTTCTGTCTGTGTTCTGTGTTTATTTACTCTGACTCACTGACATCTATGTTGGTGATTACACATCAGTAGAAATCTCAAAAGTGTTACCTTTTTATAGATATCAAGATTATTCATGTAGCCCAAGGAGTTGCAGAAATATAATCATTTTATTTTGGGGCATGTTGTCTTCAAGCAGGGGTCCAGTGTAGATACCAACAGGCTTTTTCACCAACAACATCTAACAAAATAACAAAGACCTCAGCCCAAACGGCAGAGAGTCAGGGGCAGAGACAAAACATTTGCATCAAATTAGCCGAAAAATTGTTGCATCTGTCACAAGATGGAGAAGTGTTTGGATAATTTTTGGCCAGACGAGCCTTAGTATAATAAATTTGATGCAAGAGTTTACGTTGAAGAAGACACAGATGGAGGATTTATGCACAAGGAGCAACATTTGTGACCAGAGTTCCTCAGATCTCCCAGGTCCTCCCCTGTGGAAGCAAACTAAAGATGGGAATTTTGGCTCATTTCAGTGAAGCCGGATCATTTGGTGCAGACGGCTCTTTTGGCTCCTAATGGCTCTTCATTTTACCAACTATAACTTTTATATTTCAGCCAAAGTTTTGACAAATAAGTTGTATTGTGTACTCATATAAATACATGGATTGTAATGAAGAATTCAAAATTTCCGATGCTTTGAAACTTCCCAAAGAACTGAGAACCACTCTACTACACACTGCACATAAACACAACTATAATTAAACATAAAAATAAAAAGGACAGATGTTTACTTTTTTAATTTAAACACACCTTTAACAAAAAGCAGGACTTTATTCAGAAGTAAAAAGTAAAAACAGCAGCAACAGCTGACTTCTACAGAAGCGTATTGCGTTCACCTGAAAAAAAAGTTTCTGTTTTAATGAGCAAAGTTAGTTCTATTTTTAAGAGAAAAGTTCTGTTTTTATGAGAAAAGTTCTGTTTTTATGAGAAAAGTTTTGATTTTATGAGTAAAGTTAATTCTGTTTTTATGAGAGAAAAAAATCCTGCTTTTATAAGTAAAATAATTTTCTGTTTTTATGAGAAAAGTTTTGGTTTTACGAGTAAAATAATTTTATGTTTTCATGTGGATAATGGTCCTTATTATCTTGTTCCACTTTTGGGGGGAGAGGAATTCAAAGTCAATGGCAAAGACCTGAGATGTCTGCGCAGAGTCGACAAACTAATGATTATACGTCAATATTACTTAACGAAAGCAGAATCTCCAGTGTCTCAAGCCTAGAGTAAAATAAAACCGTATTAAACGAAGTAGTTGGGACATTTACGCCCTTTCTTTAGCGAGCAACTCTTCAATACGAGCTAAACGTTTACTGGTTGTGATAGACATGAATTTACTTTTGTCATAAAAACCCAAGTTATTTATACTCATAAAAACAGAACTTTTCTCATAAAAACAGAACTTTTCTCATAAAAACAGAACTAACTTAGCTCATTGAAACAGAAACTTTTTTTTTCCAGGTGAACACAATACGCTTCCGTAGACTTCAAAACTCAAAAAACTATCATAAATATACAACCTAATAAAAAATAAATAAGTATGTAACTTTAATTTTTCAGGGTAGATTGGTGTGGAGGAAGACCAACTCCCTCAGCTCAGAGGCTGATCCAGTTTCTTCTCTCTGTTTTTATCTGCCCTGGTTTTGAAAAGATCCTTTCATAAAAATTTTTTTAAAAAGTCTCGCAGATGGGAGTGGCTCTCACCGTTCTCCTGAAAGAGCTGCCCCTTTGTACGACTCGTTCACCACCGACCCATCACTAAAGCAAACTTCTCACCAGATTTTCAATTTTAAATACCTTTGGATTTCTACCATTGGATTTTTAACACTGAAAAAAAAAGTGATTTTTTTTTTTGTCTCTGAATTTCAGTAACAAATTTTCCATGTATTTTTTCAGTAATCAAATTTTTAGAATAAAAAAAAATACGGCTTTAAAAAATTTGCTGCATATATTTTCAAGACCTCAAATTGGATTGGCCAAACTCAGAGTCTAAAATACACCATCAAAAATGTCAAATAAGTAAAAAACTATTAAAAACAATACCGTATTTTCCGCACTATAAGGCGCTCCTAAAAGCCTTTAATTTTCTCAAAAACCAACAGTGCGCCTTATAATCCGATGCGCCTTATATATGGATCAATGTTGGTTAATTATGGCTACCGTATTCAGGGGGCGTCGCCGAAGTGACCGGTAAAAACGGTAAAGGGGAATTCCAGTCCCAGCTGTTCATGTGTGCCATAGGCGTGTTTATGGATCCTGCCGCAAAAGAACAAGGAGGCGCGGCCTTTGCTCCATCTCAGTAGAAGAGTTGCGACATTGAGGGGACAGAAAACTGAGCGCTCGAACGCTGTTCATGTAGCTTTGAACTGTGACAAATGGAGTTGGAAACACATTGTTTTCAACGAGGGAGTTGTAAGAACGCTGGTTTGTATTCTATTAATAAAGTTTGACTGACTGACTTATCTGACTGTTTTATTGACATTCCCTTTGGTGCAGCTCCATCTAGTGGATGCATAACGCAACCCCAGCCACTACAGTTTTTACAGCTTTTTACAGTTTTTTACAGCTTTTATTCTATGTGCCTTATAATGCGATCCGCCCTATATATGAAAACAGTTTTAAAATAGGCCATTCATTGAAGGTGCGCCTTATAATCCGATGCGCCTTATAGTGCGAAAAATACGGTAAATACCTTGCTAAAAACATTTCTGTTTGCTGCATGCACACATGAATGAAACTAGCGCTGCCATGGACGTGAACACAGACGTATTTTCACAGAGAGCACCGTTCATGTGCACAGCTCCCGGGAACGCACACAGATGGAAATAGTGAAAGTAATGCACACATAACACTTATTAATCAAATATGCTTTGTCGTCATGTTCGTTTATGCGGATTTATCAAAAATAAAAATCTGACTCCAATCAATTGTCTTTGAGTATTTATTTTGGAGAAAACTATACAAGAGCTCTTGGGTTGAATCTGTCCCTACGGCCTACGTCTAATCAGGTCTTAATGTTGGGCAGTTCAACTGCTGACTTCCCCTAGCAGACAATATTTATACAAGAGTTGTACCCCAACCTACATATTCAGTTTATTCCCATATATGGGCACAGTCCAGGACGTGGCCCAGCAGTGATACAGAAGTGCGTGCTGTAAAGGAGGGGTTCCTGTTTAACTCAATGTGTCTCGACTGATCACCAGACAGATGTCCCCAAAGTTCATGACCTAGCTAGGTTTCACTTCTTGTTTTTTGCACCCATGTCTGCACAAACCGCTGGCTCACTTCCTGTTAGGACAGCAACACTGCAAACAATATCACACTTTGACATTTAAAACACAAGTCACACAATAAATGAAAATATTCTCAACAGCTTTCATTAACAAGTTTTACATGCGACTCGAGAGGAGAGCCGGCCAAGGCAGAGGCAGCTGCTCCCACACCCGACACGACTCCAGAAGTATTTGGACACTGTTTTGTTTTGTTTTGTTATTTTAGCTGTTAACCAAAACATATTAAAAATACAGTGCAGAAAAGGTTTAGGAATTACAGCTCTTTAATGTGGAGGTGTCTCTTTTTCAGGGGCTCAAAAGTAACATTACTATGAATAAAATGTTTATTTCCTTGCCTTTGCTTCAGTCGATGGTCATTTGTGGGTCTTTCTGCCTTAAGTTTTGTCTTGAACAAGTAAAATTCATGCTCGACTGGGCTGAGATCTGGTGACTAACCCTGCCATTGCAGAATATTTGACATATTTGCCTTAAAAAAAAACTCCTGGGTTACTTTTGCAGTGTGTTTTAGGTCACTGTCCATCTGTGCTGTGAAGCGCCGCCCATCAGCTTTGTGGCTTTTGTCTGAATCTGAGCAGAATTTACACTTCAGAATCCATCCTCTGCTTCTGTCTCTGTCAGGTACAGTCTGGGACAGGTCTGAGTCTGGGACAGGTCTGAGTCTGGGACAGGTCTGAGTCTGGGACAGGTCTGAGTCTGGGACAGGTCTGAGTCTGGGACAGGTCTGAGTCTGGGACAGGTCTGAGTTTGGTACAGGTCTGAGTCTGGGACAGGTCTGAGTTTGGTACAGGTCTGAGTTTGGTACAGGTCTGAGTCTGGGACAGGTCTGACTCTGGGACAGGTCTGACTCTGGGACAGGTCTGAGTTTGGTACAGGTCTGAGTTTGGTACAGGTCTGAGTCTGGGACAGGTCTGAGTCTGGGACAGGTCTGAGTCTGGGACAGGTCTGAGTCTGGTCCAGGTCTGAGTCTGGGACAGGCCTGAGTCTGGGACAGGTCTGAGTCTGGTACAGGTCTGAGTCTGGTCCAGGTCTGAGTCTGGGACAGGTCTGAGTCTGGGACAGGTCTGAGTCTGGGACAGGCCTGAGTCTGGGACAGGTCTGAGTTTGGTACAGGTCTGAGTTTGGTACAGGTCTGAGTCTGGGACAGGTCTGAGTTTGGTACAGGTCTGAGTTTGGTACAGGTCTGAGTTTGGTACAGGTCTGAGTCTGGGACAGGTCTGAGTCTGGGACAGGTCTGAGTCTGGGACAGGTCTGAGTCTGGTACAGGTCTGAGTCTGGGACAGGTCTGAGTCTGGTCCAGGTCTGAGTCTGGGACAGGTCTGAGTCTGGGACAGGCCTGAGTCTGGGACAGGTCTGAGTCTGGTACAGGTCTGAGTCTGGGACAGGTCTGAGTCTGGGACAGGTCTGAGTCTGGGACAGGTCTGAGTTTGGTACAGGTCTGAGTCTGGTACAGGTCTGAGTCTGGGACAGGTCTGAGTTTGGTACAGGTCTGAGTTTGGTACAGGTCTGAGTCTGGTACAGGTCTGAGTCTGGTACAGGTCTGAGTCTGGTACAGGTCTGAGTCTGGTACAGGTCTGAGTTTGGTACAGGTCTGAGTCTGGTACAGGTCTGAGTCTGGGACAGGTCTGAGTTTGGTACAGGTCTGAGTTTGGTACAGGTCTGAGTCTGGGACAGATCTGAGTCTGGGACAGGTCTGAGTCTGGGACAGGTCTGAGTCTGGTACAGGTCTGAGTCTGGGACAGGTCTGAGTCTGGTACAGGTCTGAGTCTGGTACAGGTCTGAGTCTGGGACAGGTCTGAGTCTGGGACAGGTCTGAGTCTGGGACAGGTCTGAGTCTGGTACAGGTCTGAGTCTGGTACAGGTCTGAGTCTGGTACAGGTCTGAGTCTGGTCCAGGTCTGAGTCTGGTACAGGTCTGAGTCTGGGACAGGTCTGAGTCTGGGACAGGCCTGAGTCTGGTACAGGTCTGAGTCTGGGACAGGTCTGAGTCTGGGACAGGTCTGAGTCTGGTACAGGTCTGAGTCTGGGACAGGTCTGAGTCTGGGACAGGCCTGAGTCTGGTACAGGTCTGAGTCTGGTACAGGTCTGAGTCTGGGACAGGTCTGAGTCTGGGACAGGTCTGAGTCTGGGACAGGTCTGAGTCTGGGACAGGCCTGAGTCTGGGACAGGTCTTTTTTACTTTATTTCATGGTAATAAACATAATAACATACAAATAAGTTACCGAAAGGATCGTTAAAAATTATCTGGGAATATGGTTTATAGTTACTTGGTAAGAAACAGTGCTGCAAAATACAGATCTCCCTTTTCCTACTTTATTTCATGGTAATATACATAATAATAATATACAGTACATACATATAGCCAATACACATATATGTTTATTATTTATAAATACCAAAACAGCAAATATTGATATTTTTTCAACAACCATACTTGTATACACCAAATTTACTTTACCTGTCTATAGTCTCATTTACAGCTAAAATATTCCACATGAGAGAGTTACAAGGTTTCCTAATCTTACCAGTGGCCCTAAGGTTCCCTAGCCTGTGTATACCCAGGAGACCCCTGGAGACCAAGGCCGAAATCTTTGCATGAGTTTGGGGACCAATCACAGAACGGAGAGGGACAGCAAGACGATGATGCGTACTATTCGACAGACAGAAGCTTTTAGTTTGTTTATGGATGCAACATGGCAGCAGCAGACGCAAAGCTATCGTTCAGTGTTGTAAATAGTTTAGATCAAAAGTTTATTTTAAAAGAAGAACAGCGTTTAGCTTTTCAATATTTTATCAAAACCAAGAAAGATGTTTTAGCCTTGCTTCCAACAGGATTTGGCAAAAGCCTAATCTACCAACTAGCCCCGTTAGTGGCTAAGCTAATGGGGTTTAGCGAGACCCCGGTCATTGCGGTGATACGATTGACTACCGGCTACGTACAGACGCATATGATAGACATTCGTCGCGCCCAGTAAACAGCTCTGGACAATTGTAAACCATGCCTCCCCTACGAGGAAATGAATAGGTGGTTCCCAGACTAATCTCACTTGTGATTAGGCTAGCGTTAGCCAAGGTAAAGGTTCCCTGTCCGAGCTGCTTACCTGTTCAGTAGCGCAGCGTCTGCTCTGTGAGGTTGTCCATAAAGCAGTAAACGTCCCATTTAAAAGTTTAGTCCTGGTGTAGACTTGATGTAGTCATAGTTTAGACCTGGTTTAATCCTAGATTAGTTCTGGTTTAGGCTCATTAAAGCTGGTACTTGTAAAGCCAAATATTTTCTGAGGTGGCCCTTGGTGTGAGAAGTTTGAGAATCTCTGCTCTGGAGCGCAGAATTGCGACAAGCAACTGATGAACAAAACAGACCCTACTTCTTGGTGGCGCTGCTGGAGCTATGCTTACAGTCACTCTGCCCTCTGTAGGTGACAGAGGCTGGCGTGCATTTAGTTCCTCTGGCCCTGGGAGTGAGCGTAAGGTCGGTAATAATGCGGCTTTGCGTGGGAGATGTGTGCGCGAGGATGCTGTCCCATGACTTGGTCCCGCGGGGCAGCACGGAGTCACCGCAGCCTCGGTACTGAGAGTGAACTTGGGAATAGTGCAGTTTTGAGTGAAATAAGTCTACACCAAGCACACCCCTAACATCCTGGGACTTTTCCCTGCAGATGAGGGAGAGGAGACAGAGGTGGCCGCGGGCGCAGTGATAGCAGCGTGGCTAACATAAACAGGACTAGCAACAGCACTGAGGCTGGGATCTCCTGAGAGAGAAGGAAGTTTATCAGGGGTGGATACAGAAGTTTGATGAACCTGCTGACCAGGCCATGACAATCTTTGCAAAGTGCACCATATATGTTTACACTCTGTATTTCTATAGCCTCACATTTTACTGGTTATGGGACCTTAGAGGTTATAGAGGTCCATCATCTTGTATTTACTGAAATAACATAATTCAGCACGTCTGCCTGATAATGATGATGCTTATAATTACTACATTCATAAGCATTTCTCGCAACAGCAAGACTCTATCTCTAATTATTTTCAAGCCACAGCCTTTTGAATTTTGGATGTCAAAAAGCTGCATTTAAAAAAAAAATCTCTGGCGCCTAAAGGGTTAAAGTAACGCTCTGTAACTTCTTGGTTTTAAATGCGTCTCCTTCAGAAACACGGGACAGCGCAGAGTCGATGTGGGACGGGGCTCATGGTGAAGCTGATCCGTGGAGTGAGGTCCAGTTCCTCCTCTCTGACACCAGGGGGAGCCGAGAAACGGAAACGCTGCATCAGAGTCACAAAGAAGATGAACAGCTCCATCCTGGCCAGACCTTCTCCCAGACAAACCCTACGACCTGAGAGAGAGAGTACTTTTTTATTCAAGTAAAGGTAAATGTGTGAAAGAAAGTACACAAAGGTTTCTAGTTATAGTAATATAGTAAAAGATTCTTGTTTATCATCACAAACCTGCAGAGAAAGGCATGAAGGCGTCTCTCTTCACAAACTTCCCGTCTTTGTCCAGGAAGTGAGCTGGGTAGAAACTCTGAGGCTTTTCCCATTCAGTCTCATCATAAAGGACAGAGGTGAGGAAAGGGCACACGATCGTCCCCTGTGGAGAGGACGGGGTTTTAATTTGTTAGTCTTATAAGATGATCAGCAAAATGTAAAAAAAAATTACAGAGGTAACATTAAGGAAGAAACTTAAAACCCTCCTACAAGCTGCACTGACTGTAACATAAAATAAAGACATGGTTTGATAAAAACAAGTTATCTCTAAATCTAGATAAAGCCAAAGTCATCATCTTCTCCAGGAGCAAAGTTCAAAATCAACAGCAACATCAGAACTGTTTTTGTCCACTAGAAAAATAAAAGCAGTTGTAGATTTTTAAAAAAAAATGCCTTGTCTTAAAAATAAACCGATCCTTCAAATTTAAAAAAGAATATACAACAAAATTTAATCAAAGTCTATATTAAAAAGTAGCATCATCAGAATTTTATTGTTTTTGGCCACCAGAAAAATAAAAGCAGTTTTTTTTTGTTTTTTTTTTAATGTGTTACTTCAAAAATGCATTAAAATAAAGTCATGTCTTTAAAAAAAAAAAAAAAAAAAACTCAGTCCTGGTGAGTTTTTTTTTATTTTTATTTTAAGACAAGCTTATTTTTTTTAATACATGTTTTTTTTAAGAAGCTAATCAAAATTTCTGAATAAAAAATTTGCCTTTAAAAAATTTAATGCATATAGTTTTTGAGTCCTCAAATTTGATTGGCCAAATTCAGAGTCTAAGATATGCCATCAAAAAATTTTGCATGAAACATCCATGCCCCAGTTACACCAAATGCACTAGAAATATTTTTGGCAAGGTTTTTTTAGTTATTAATTGAGTTTTTTTAATTATTTGATATTCTTTGAAGCCGTATTTTAGAAAATAAATTTGGCCAATTAAATTTGAGGACTCAAAATAATTTTTTTTGAAGACCAATGTTTTTGTTCTGAAATTTTGATTACTGAAAAAAATACAGGGGAAATTTGAAGCTGAAATTTCAGTGACTAAAATTCAGAGAGAAAAAAAATCAGACTCTTTTATCAGTGTTAAAAATTCAGTGGTAGAAATTCATAGGCATTTAAAATTTCATTCAAAGAGTGACTTTAAGCAGATTTATGAAGTCTGAGTGTTGGTCTGTGTGTGGAGATAATTATCTTGTTTTTATTGTAATGTTTGGTTTTATTAAGTGAAGTATAAAATGTCGACAAAATAAGCTGCAGCCCACACCTTTTCAGTTGTTTGTTTATGCGCAGAATGATAATTTATTTATATGAACTCATTACAATTAATCATTATAAATGTATCTGCAATAATTCTGTTAAACTTGTGACCCAAATAAACTAGCAGCTAACAAACTGCAGCCAAGGCAGGATGTCCCTCTGTCCTTTTACCAGCAGAGGGTGCTGTTGTCCTATGACTGGCTGCTCTCAGATCAGTGCAGTGGGGGACAACACTTATGTCTCACCTTCTTGATGAAGTGTCCCTGGAAGGTGATGTCCTGGGACGTTTTGTGGGGAATGGCCATTGGGACGATGTTTGCGATCCTCTGAGTCTCGTGGATAACTGCGTCAGTGAAAGGCAGGTCTTTACGGTCCTCGAGCTGGACCTGACGACTTCCTATCACTCTGGTTATCTCCTCACGCACCTGGTCTGAGAGACAAGGGACAGGGTTACACCAGGACTAAACCAGGACTAAACCAGGACTAAAACCAGGACTAAACCAGGACTAAACAAGGACTAAAACCAAACTAAATCAGGAGAAATCCAATACCAGAAAAGAACTAAATCAGGATTATTCCATGGCTAAATCTGGGATGAACCAGAGTTAAACCAACTCTATCTCTATCAGAGTCTAGGTCCACCATAACCAGAAGACTTCAGGAGAGAAAATACAGAGTTCACCACAAGCTGCAGACTTCATCTCAACAACAGAAAGGCCACATTAGACTTGGCCAAAAACACCTAAAGAAGCCAGACTCAGACCTGGACCAGACTCAGACCTGACCCAGACCTGTGCCAGACTCAGACCTGTCCCAGACTCAGCCCTGTACCAGACTCAGACCTGTCCCAGACTCAGACCTGTACCAGACTCAGACCTGTACCAGACTCAGACCTGTCCCAGACTCAGCCCTGTACCAGACTCAGACCTGTCCCAGACTCAGACCTGTCCCGGACTCAGACCTGTCCCAGACTCAGGCCTGTACAAGACTCAGGCCTGTACCAGACTCAGACCTGTCCCAGACTCAGCCCTGTACCAGACTCAGACCTGTCCCAGACTCAGACCTGTACCAGACTCAGACCTGTACCAGACTCAGACCTGTCCCAGACTCAGACCTGTCCCAGACTCAGACCTGTCCCAGACTCAGACCTGTCCCAGACTCAGACCTGTACCAGACTCAGACCTGTCCCAGACTCAGACCTGTCCCAGAGTCAGACCTGTCCCAGACTTAGACCTGTACCAGACTCAGACCTGTACCAGACTCAGACCTGTACCAGACTCAGACCTGTCCCAGACTCAGACCTGTACCAGACTCAGCCCTGTCCCAGAGTCAGACCTGTCCCAGACTCAGATCTGTACCAGAGTCAGACCTGTAGAATGATGAACAGAGAAAAGTCTGGAGAAGTCTTGGAACGGCTCCTGATCCAAAGCACGGTACATCTTCTGTAGAACCTGGTGGAGCAGTGATGCATGAGCTGCAGAACTTCCTCTGGCCCTGAGTCTGTGGTGTTGATGTGACTGATGATGTGACAGAGACAGAAGCAGAAGAGGAATTCTGTATAGGGATAAACTTTCTGCTCAGATTCAGACAAACGCCATGAAGTTGATGGGCGGCGCTTCACAGCACAGATGGACAATGACCTGAAACATACTACAAAAGCAACCCAGGAGCTTTTTAGGGCAAATAAGAGAAATATTCTGCAATGGCAGGGGTCAGTCATCAGATCTCAGCCCAGTCGAGCATGAATTTTACTTGTTTAAGACCAAACCTAAGGCAGAAAGACCCACAAATGACCAATGACTGAAGACAGCTGCAGCAAAGGCCTGGCGAAGCAACATAAATTAGGAAACCCAGTGTATGCTGATGTCCATGTGCTCCACACATCAGGCTGTAAAGGATTTTGCCCAAAGTCTATAAAATGAACATTTTAATCACAGTAATGTTCCTCTGTTCAAATACTTTTGAACCCCTCAAAAAGAGGCAGCTACACATTAAAGAGCTGTAATTCCTAAACCCTTCATCTGATTTGGACGTAAATATTCTCAAATAATCTCAAATAATTACAGCTGAGAGTCTGACCTTTAAGAATATATTAATTATATCACTGTATTTTGAATATGTTTTGGTAAATAGCTAAAATAACAAAACTTGTGTCAGTGTCCAAATACTTATGGACCTAACTGTGCATGTTCTTACCCTGTATGTGTGGATACTTGGCCATGATGAGCATTGCCCATCTCATAGTGTTGGCGGTGGTGTCTGTTCCTGCATCGAACAGCTGGAGGACCGTCTCTAACAGGTTCCCATCGGTGAAGGAACTGTCAGGGACTCCAGACTCCTGTCAGCCAAAAAAAAAAAAACTGTCACTGTCCAAACCCCGCCTCTATGGAAGCCCCTTTTTCTGTCCCACCTTTTTCTGTCGGATCATAAAAGAGTCCACAAATCCTCGGCTCATCTGTGGGTTCAGTGTCTCCCTCAAATTCTTAAAATACTTTCTGTTCTGCTGTGCATTAATTTCTTTCAGCTTCAGATATTTATTCCTGTTAGGCACCAGGCGTCCGAGCCACGGGAACATATTATAGATCTAAGAAAAACAAACAGTTCATTTATCACTTACAAAGAAACCACAGTCTAAAGAATGGCTATGCATGTTTAAGATACAGGAATTACCTGCACTGATGGAGATCCTAGGAGTTGCATGTTTCTGTTTGTGCGATCCACTGACTGTGTAAACCGAGGATCGTCGTACTCAAACCTGCTGCCGTACATCAGGGAGCAGATGATGTTGGAGACGGCGTAGTTCATGGGCTGTGTGGTGTCAAAGGGTTCTCCTGAAATAAAAAATGGCAAATGAGAGTTACTTCTGTCTCCGTCTCCTCCTCCTCTGGGCGTTTCCGTGAATCCTCTGTCACACCAATTCACTTCATGTCCTCTTTCACCACCATCTTTGTGCATTTCCTGTTTTATTTTTCAAACTCACCTCTGTTTCGTTTCAGGTCCCTTCACTTCCTGCCCTTGTTTGGTTATTTGGTGTATTTTAGCCCCTCCTTCCCTTTGTCCTCTGCTAGCTTGTAAGTTCATCTCCATTTGTCTGCGTACCAGCCATCTGTGTTTTTTTTTTTTTACCATTTTTTGTGATTTGGGAATTTGCCTGCTGGATTTTTTGGATACTTTTGCCTCTTTATCTAACTGGACTTGAGTTGAGTCATCCTTTCCATTGAGCCCACCTTTACACAGACTGACAGAAACATGGCTGCCATTCTGTGCCAACAGCCTCTCCAACCACAAACCACATGAGCTCACACTCATTCATACAAGCAAGCTGGGTGAAGTGATTTGCCCAAGAACACAGCGACAGTATGCAATGCCAGCAGCTCGAACCGCCAACCTTTGGGTTAGTGGGCAAACATCTACCAGACTTTTCCCAACTGAGCTGTAAATGTCCTCTTTGGTCTTCTTCCAGGTCTCAGCTCTAACCTCAGCCTCCATTGTAGAAGAGAAATTTTATAAATAAAAGCAATAAAAAGGGAATCATCTTATATACTTTTCTGATTTGCATACAGTATGTCCTTGACAATAAGCAGCCAGCGCTTTTCCAGAAAGGTGCGACTTGTTTCTCATGTAAATGTAGATTTCAGACACTAAGGGCCAGATTTATCAAAGGTTAGCTGCACGCTAACTGAATAAGATGCGCTAAAATTGGAGCAAACCCAGACGCAGTTGAGATTTGCGTGTCTTACAGGAGCAGAGCGAACGCAAAGCAGATTTTGCTCCTATGACCTAATGAATCTGTAAACTGAGGCGTTCCCAGAGTGCGCAAAATGGAAGGCGGAGAAAATGCAAATTCATTAATTTACCGCCCGCAATATTATTTATCAAGGCTCACCATGACTTTGCGTGCGAAGATAGCGTATAAATTTAGCACGTTGGAGAAGGACGTGCTAATCTTTTGCACAGATGGCTGCTGTGATTCGTGTGAGACGAAGGAGAAGAAATGAACAAATACGTAGGGTTAGAGTGTTTGCCACGCGTGCAGATCTATTTGCCATGACGGATGAAAAAATTATTCACCAGTACTTTCAGCTCTTCTTGGTTAAATTTTTGCTTCCGTTTGTGTTCCACTTCCGCACCTTCCATGACACAAAACAATACACGCAATGATGTTTAAATAGTTCTGCCCCGTCTGTTTGCACTGTCACCGGCCACGCAGTTTGTCTTAGTAATTCACTGCACTCGCAGTTTAGCACCCGTCTTAGTAAATATGGCCCTAAATGTACTGATGCCAACCTCTGGCCCAGGTCTGGACACCTGCAGGACCTTGGCTTCATGAGACCTTGGGTTCAGGCCATGGAATATTCCTGAACATTAAGTAAAGTGGAAATTTACAAACTCTGATGTATTACATTATCATGACATTGCAAACACACAGCACTGAAGTTTTTTACTATAATGAATATATAAGATTATATGAAGCTTGATTATACAGATAACCAGCTTGACTGTACCTTAAAACCTGTTCAGTACCAAAGCCCCCTGTGCAGGCGGCTGGGGGGAGGGCATCCTGTTCAGATGAAAACTACACACACTAGGAAGCTGCAATCCTAACATGTAGCAAACCAAAATGAAGGAAAAAACTTAGCTAAAAGGCTCTACCAAACATTGCCATGTTACCAATTTTACAATGACCAAAAATAATAACATAATTTCTTGCTGGCTTTTTAACTCATTAATCTCCACACCTTCTGCCCACATTCAAATATGTTTCCTTGCATTGGACCCATCCTTCAGTGCCGCTGGGGCAACCTGTCAGCAGCAGTGGGCGAGGTTGATGGGGGAAACCAAAGAAAATCAACCTAGACACTGGGAGAACGAGCAAACTCTACACAGAAAGCCTCCACATGGTCCAGGATTTGAACCAAGGACCTTCTTGCTGTGTGGCAGGAGTGCTGACCACTTTGCCACTGTGCCAGTATTCTCTCTCCCTCCTCTGTACATGTCTAAACCATCTCAATCTGGAAAATCTGACGTTATCTTCTCAAGAAACTCGACGTCTTCAGTTCTGTGTCCTGTCTTTTTCAAGCCTGGCCGACCAGACAAACTCTTTTTCTATTCTATACAAAGAAGTTAGTCTGGTCCCTTGTGGGTTTGTTTGAATGTGGTGGTTACGTGGGACATCAGCGGGACTTTAATGTTGTTAAAATGGAAACAAGACGAAGACAAAAACACACAGAGGACTGAGCAACAATGAGGACTTCAGCAGAACCAACAGGTGACAATGGAAAGCACTAAAAGCCACATCCTACCTTTAAAATTCTTGAAGACGTCAATGAGATACGTTGCCTCTTCGATGATCTTGTCCTCGCAGGCTCTCTTCCCCATCCCAAAGTCTCTGAGGTTCGTCAGAGCGAAACGCCTCAGGTCCTTCCACAGCTCGTTGTTGGAAAACATCACTCCTGTGTGCAACAGGAAACAGTTACCTACCGTCACAGTTTGAGTGACTCCTTAACAGTGGCTCCTTTACCGTGACTGCCTTTCTCCAGCGTCTCCAGAGCGAAGGGCGGTAAATCTCTGTCTCCAAACACCTCAGCGTTGTTCACCAGCGCCTCCTTCACCGTCCTGTACCCGGCCAGAACCACCACTTTATGAGGCCCGAACCACACCGTGAACACCGAGCCATACTTCTTGTAAAGCTAAATAGAAGAACAACAAACATAAATCTTAGTACCGAATATTCCAGACTATAAGTAAAAAAAAATTTCATAGTTTGGCTGCTCCTGTGACTTATAGTCAGGTGCGACTTATATCAAATTTAACATGAACCAAGGAGTAAACATTACCGTCTACAGCTGCGAGGGGGCGCTCTAGGCTTGTGACAACTACTGTCAGTAGTACTCAGTGATGTAGAGTGAGATCAGGAGCTTGGAGAACGTGCTTACAGGTAACTTTCTTGCTGGTGTGTTGTGTTGGCCTCTCCAGCCTCCCAGGTTTGTTCTTTATGTTTTTGTGTAGCTATTCATTCATTCATTCATTTTCTACCGCTACCGTTAGGGGTCGCAGGTGACTGGAGCCTATCCCAGTAACTTTGGGCCGTAGGCGGGGTACACCCTGGACAGGGGCAGCTTGTCCCAGGGCTGACACAGAGACGAACACAGACACACAACCATTCACTCTCACATTCATTCACTAGGGGACATTTAGAGTCACCAATTCACCAACACATGCATGTCTTTGGACGGTGGGAGGAAGCCGGAGAGAACCCACGGTAACACGGGGAGAACATGCAGACTCCACCCAGAGAGTTCGTGTGATGGTGTGTATTGGTCCGCCCGGGGCTCGAACCCACGACCTCCTTGCTGTTCTCCTTGCGAGAACGCTAACCGCTCTGCCACCGTGCACCCCCTTTTGTGTAGATAGTAACTGTTAATGTGTTACGTTAACACACTGCAGACACATGTTCAGTCTGTCGTTCTGTGAGCTGTTGTGTAGTTTAATAACTTGTCCTTTCAGATTAAATAAATGCGACTTATAGTCCAGTGCCACTTATATATGTTTTTTCCTCTTCACAATGCATTTTTTGACTGATGCGACTTATAGTCCAGAAAATACAGTAGTAGTAGTAGTAGTAGTAGTAGTAAAGTGTTGACAAAGGCCAGCTCGAGGTAAGATGATCAGAAAAAGGCTTTTTAGAAGGGTTGTAAGACTTTTAAATGGCAATGAAGTAAAATAAGTTTGTCATCAATTTGACAAACCAATTAAACAGTGGTTTGTTCATTTTTAATAAAACAACTTGGATGATTGTTTGGATTTTATGCTCAGAAGAGATTGACACAAATATTTTTGTATGTGTAACTAAACCTGAATAAAATCCTACAAGCTTTTACCACAGCAACTACTACTAATGTTATAATGTTGATAATGTTTTTGTCTGTCTGTCTGTCTGTCTGTCTGTCTGTCTGTTTGTTTGTTTGTTTGTTTGTTTGTTTGTTTGTTTGTTTGTTTGTTTGTTAGCAACATAACTCAAAAACCTAGGGATGGATTCTGATGAAAATTTCAGAAAATGTCAGAAATGGAATAAGGAACAACTGATTACATTTTGGGGGATCACCATCTGGATCCACATTTTTTTTTAAAGGATTCTTTCCTATTGATGGGGCTAATTTTGCCATTAGAGCTTCAAACTCAACAAACACTGCCCAGAATCACTGGCAAATAATTACCAGATGACATCATGGTAGATGTTATAATCTAACATAGTTTGATCTGGATCATGTTGATATTCCGCCTTACCTGTATGAATGTGTCAGTGTGCTTGTGTGTTTGTGGTCAGAGCGGCCGTAGGCGCACAATGGCAGCCATGCTTCCATCACTGAGTGTAACTGAGGAGTGAATGAGTAAAGTCACTTTGAGTGTCTAGAAAAGTGCTGTATAAGGCTAATGCATTATTATTATTATTAAACTAAGGATAACTGTCATACTTTAAAGCACCATGATTTCCCAGCTGATGGACTCTCACTGGAGCGGTGACTTTGGAACTGGGGGCCTACTGGGGCAGGTCACTACTACCTACTGGGGCAAATCACCCAACACCAGCCCAGACTGTGTATTTAGGACGGACGGCTGCCTTCATGGCACAACGGCCCATCCATGTCTGTTCCCTTCACCAGCCTGGGAGGTTTACTGGAACGTGCCCACCGGTGTTGGAGGCAAAAGTGCAGCACGTGCACAAACGTACAAGTAAACACCTCTGCGTCTTTAGGACAAGGGGCACATACGTAGCTTACAAGTAGGAATGGAAACTGATAAGATTTTATCAATGTCAGCACCAATGTTGATTCTGCTTATCAATCTGATTCTTTATCAATTCTCTTATCAATTCCTGATAAATCTGTGAATAAAAATTAAATTGATTTGTGGCCATTTATTATGAGGTAGAAATAGAAGCTTATTTTATTTTCATGTGTGGGCCTATTTTAAACTGGGCTCACTAAACACAAGTAACATGTATTGAATGTACAGCTGTTAAATTACTGGAAATGTATGCTTTTTAAATAAACAGGATTGTGGCTTTAATATTAATTTAGGGGCAGCAAGAGCAGCTTTGCACCAGTCTCAATAAACTGCTCATTAAACTTATTAAACTGAACAGTAGTCTGTGTGACTATGGCAAGGCAGGGCGGGGCCACTTCACCGTCAGACAGGGAGGCGCAAGTATTTAACGTTTTCTACCAAAAGTTCTCTCTCTTTCTATCGCTCACTCCGTTACAACAGCTACTGGATTTCTTGGATGAGCCCGTGCTGTCACTGTGCAGGGACATTTAACTCCTACCTCCACTGCTCTCCGGGCCTCAGCTCCGGGCCTCAGCTCCGGCCTCAGCTCCGGCCTCAGCTCCGGGCTCAGCTCCGGGCTCAGCTCCGGCCTCAGCTCCAGGCTCAGTAAAAGTAGTTTTTAGTAAAAGTAAAGAAGTTAGAGACGCTGCTCAGGGGCAGGTCTCAGAGCAAAACCCACTGCTCACACAAACGGCATCGATAAGAGGAATCGTTAGTGGCAGAGGCAGACATTTCCAATGGATTGGAAAGATTAGAACCGGTTTTCGGGTAGAACCGGGTTTCGATGCCCATCCTACTTAAAAGAACAGACGCACAGTGCCAACACTGGTATTGTGTGTTCAACAGTTATACTTTGTTAAATTGTCAGAGACCCATCAAACAAGAGACATACTGTAATTAGTATGGCTTTATAAAAGAAAATCTTCACCTCCATCAGTGAGTTGTACGGCCTCTTCATATCCAGCTGTAGCAGGTTTCCCAGAACTGGAACCGGTCTCGGTCCTGGAGGTCCATGATCTGAGCTAAGTCCATAGACCGAGATCACGTAGACCAGAATTAGGACCAGTGCAGCCCATAATAAAGAGACCGGACTGGACAGGAAGACTTCAGAGATGATCCCCATTTCACCTTCGGGTGCAGAGTCGGACCAGGCGTTTGTTTATATAAAGTCCTGCATAAACAGAGGCACTGCAGGAAAGGGGCAGGGCTCTGTATCAGGTCACGTCGGGACGGTTTATCAGTTTAATGTTTAACGTCTCTGTGAAGCTTTAATGTGAAGTAAGGTATTTCCCTCTGTACAGAGTTGAGCCAGGCCTTGTTTGTGAACTGTGCCCTGGATGGTAACTCAGGTCAGGATCAACAGGAAGGCTCCAGGTCTTGTCTTGTCAAATTTAAGTCATTTTTAACACTTTTTAATGCCACTTAGAGTGAAATTTAATGCCAGCACTGTCAACAACATAACAAAAATCTGTATGAATTTCACACTAAGGAATACTTCTCTGTGAAACTCAAGAGAATACCTCCTCATACTTTTAAGACCTTTGTGCTCCCCTGATCAACTACACTACATTGTCAAAAGTATTTGTACCTGAGTGTGTATTTTCAGCAGAAGTCTGATGGACCTTATGCACTCCGTCTTTTCAGTATCGTGCTCCTACACTGGAACGGTTTACAGAGGACCTTAAAACTACAAAATCAAAATCCCTTTGGATCATTTTGAGTTTATTTTGAAAGCCCTGAAAATGCAACCACTGACCTGCCACTGCTTCTAAATGTGTCTTTTTTATTTCATTGTTTTTAACTCTTATTTCTCTTTTATTGTATTTTGTATGCACTGTGGGTTGTGTTGTTGATGTCTCTTGGCCAGGACTCCCTTGAAAAAGTTGAGTTTAGTTTATTCTTTATTTGTCAGGGACCGTGTACAAGAAAAGAGATGCTTTGTACCAGATTTAGCTCCAAGTGACTCCATCTGCAGTCCCTGAGCACAAACAATAAAACATTACAGAATACAAAAGTTAATATTAATTCATAGTTAAAATACTTACTCTGCTACCAAGCTTAAAAAGCCTTATTTAGCCTCATAATTGATAAAAGTACTTACAAATACAAGTTATTAGTAGTGAATAATGATGAATACAGGTAAGACATCTTTGAATCTCTATGGGACTTTCCTGGTTAAAGAATGATTAAATAAAATAAATAAAAATTTGCTCACCCACCCAAATTACCGTATTTTCCAGACTATAATTTGCTCCGGAGTATAAGTCGCACTAGCCCAAAAATGCATAATGAAGAAGAAAAAAACGTATATAAGTCGCACTGGACTATAAGTCGCATTTTTGGGGGAAATTTATTTTACAGAATCCGACACCAAGAACAGACATTTCATGTTGAAAGGCAAGTTATAGTAATAATAGAATAGAGAACAACAGCTGAATAGGTGTGCGCTATGCTAACGTAACACATTGATGGTTATTCAGCTACATGAAGCATAAACAACGAACTGAATAGGTGTCTCGTATGTTAACGTAATATATTAACAGTTATTCACATAACTATAGCATAAAGAACATAATATAACAAGTTCACCAAACTCACCACCTCACTCCTAATCGCTAAATCCTTTAAATTCTTCATCCTCGGTGTCGCTTCTGAACAACTCCGCCAACTCCGGAGGTAGACGAAGCGCCGCTTCCTCCTCTGCGTGGCTGTCGTCAGACTCAGCATCAGTTCCATTTCCAATTATTCCGCTCTTTCTCAGTTGTCTTTATAGCCTAAGTTGTTAGTGGTAATGTTTACATTTTAAATTGTCAGTGGTACAGGTGCAGCAGATGCTGGGACACAAGCCTAGAGCGCCCTCTAACCAACACCTGAAATATTTTAATATATAAGTCACACCTGAGTATACGTCACACCCCTAGCCAGACGATGGAAAAAAGTGCGACTTATAGTTTGGAAAACAGGGTAGATACAACGGCTGGGCCCACGTCGTATTAAACCTTATGGATTATTATGGGATGTCACTTAAGTTCATCTGTGTATAAAGTGTAGATAGATTGAGTTAGAAGGTTACTAGAGATGGTGATAAAGGAGCTGGCAGCAGGAAGCATCTCCTGAACCTCTCAGTCCTACAGCGCAGGGAGCGGGGCCCGACGCTGAGGCTGCTTCTCTGAGGGTCCACGGTGATGTCAGGAAAATCACTATAATGCCAAAGCTAAGGTTAATTTTAATGTTGTTAAAGTATTATGCATGTTTTCCCTAGTTTAGACCCTGTGTATATCAATAAAGTACTTAGATTAGGCCTCTACTTACTCACATATGATATGAATTTACTTTGTCACTGTTTTATGAGGTTTTATGATAATGCATGTATGATTAGACTTAAGTTGTTTATGTATCCTCACTAGTTAATCATCTTACTTTATGTAGCAGGTCTTGTTTTGTAGGACATCTATAGTTCACGCTGTATGTTAACACCAGGCTTTAGATAGATGGCCTCTCTCTGCCACTCGCTGAACTTGTTTCCGCAGATTAAAGCCAAGTCAAGGTCCATGCAACTCTGCTGAGGCCAAACAAGGGCCAGCTTGACTCCCAAACTAAATTTACGCTTATCAGGTGAAATGATCCTCCTGCCCTCAGGTGATGCCATAGACGGATTAACTTATTGTGCCATAAACATGATATACGTGGAGGTGGACCTGGACCTGGCTTAATCACACTGCATTCTTTAAAACCTGTGCGTACCCCGGGGTCAGGAGCATTTCGGTGGCATCCCAAGATCGGAAGGTTCTCCCCGGAGAGAGCTCAGACCGGTGGCAGCGCTCGTGAGATTGTACTCTGTCTTTTGATCTACCACTATACTGTATTTTTGCATCATTTTGAATCATGTGAATTGGTTTTCTTGATCCTGTTGATCTTCAATAAACCTGGGCGGAATTTTTACAACAACATCCCTGTCCTCGGTGTCAATAGGCCCTTTTCACGATGACGCCAGACAACTTCCGTTTTGAGACGATGGGATGTATCTTCATTTCCAGTGCTGCTGCTCGCCAGTGTGGAATTTACTCGAAGTCTAAAAAATTTGCCAAATATAAGGCTACATGATGTACAGAGATTTGCTGATGAATTAAAGTAAAGATTAGTTTGTAGTTTTGGCAGTAGATGTGAAAAGTCTATTATTTTGTCACAGACTGATCACTACAGCAGGGTCAGTGTTCGAGCACAGAGCTTTACTAAATGAAAATATACTGCAGTACTATCCAGTGGTGTTTCCTGATAAGCAGATTGTCAAATATTCAGATAAACTCAGATCATGACATGATCTAACACTGTTTTATAGCGCAGCTCTATCACTTAGCCATGTTGCTAACGCTATCTAGTATTAGGATTGTTCATTTTGGGTGTAAGCATCAAAGAGGACGATGATTCAGAAGAATAATCAAGTCAGAAGGTTTATTTTAGTATCACACAGGTAAGGTAACAACAGCTGTGCCCCGCTGAAAGGGAGAGGGTGAGCAAGCCGTCCAAAAAGGAGTGGTCACAGTTTTTATATTATGTATGACAATGTATGACGATTTCTGCATATCATTAAAATGTATTCTTCAAGAAACTCCAGAGTTCTCATTACTGCAGTGCATAATCTTCGTTATCTTCAGGAGCGTCCCACGCAGCGGCAGGGAGCCCCCACCTGTAACCTTGAGTTTCCTAACTTTGTAACCAGCTCATTCTTGTGCACTTTTGCAAATGTACAATGTATGTAATCGCAGAGTAACCTTTTGAGTGAAAGGAGAAAAACATCCTTTAGAATCAAAGGATTCTTAGTACTATTGAAGCGTTTATTAACCTTAGCAGTAGTACATCAAAATATAGTTTAGTGGTAATACACAAAGCCATATGTAGAAATATTCAACACTAGCTACATAACAAAGCACTCACTTCATAATCCAAGTATCCTTCGTTGAAGAATTAATATCCTTTTGCAAGTTTTGAACGTTTTGTGGGTAAATATTCATTTAAAAATCGCTGTATATTGTGTAAATTTGTAAACGGCAATTTGAAAAAAGTCTGGGTGAATTTCTTATGGGAGAAGCGCGGCACCGGAAATGAAGATACATCCCATCGTCTCAAAACGGAAGTTGTCTGACGTCATCGTGAAAAGGGTCTATTATTGACAGAAAGCACGCAACAGGTTCCTTCTGAGAACGAGGTCTAATAACATCAAAAAATCCTGTACTACAACGGTCTCAGAGAGAGGAGGTCTGTATCTGGATCATGCTCCTCATCCTCTCATGGCTCCCACTGAGTCCGTTTAACCAAGCGTTCTGAGCAAATCCTCAATAACATCAGATTATTTGTCAGGGCTTCGAGTCCAGACATTGAGAGAATTTGACTGAGTGTCCCAGTAAAGCTTCAGGCCTAACAACAACCCTGGTTCTGAGGCCTCAGAAACTCAGCGCCAGAGAATACAGGATCACTCAAACAGGGGTGACTGAAACAAAACACAACTCCAGGTCTGTTTTTGATGAGGGAACATCAGAACTAGAGCTGGGTACCATTTAGATTTTTTCTTTAAACGATACCTGGTTTTCGATGGCGGTACCTGAGCGATACTTTTTCTGAATTTCTTTATTTTATCCTTGAGGGAAAATTCTTTTTTGTTACAGACGTGCAACCCGACCAAGAAATAAAAAGACAGAGAATAAGAAATTTACAATATAATAAAAAAAAATGTAATAAATATCAAAAGCTCAAAAACCGATGTCTTTAAAACAGCTTAGTAAAAATAAACAACAATTTCAAAATATAATATAGAAAGAATTATGAACAATGTAGAGGTAAGAGCAGATTAATTAAATAAGTGTTTAAAAAGTGTCCGAGTCACAGAGCAGAGTTCAGGAGTTTGATGGTGAGTTGATTCATTTTCTATAAACATAAAACACAATAATATTCAATAAAAGACAAAATTCTTAGCGGTGAGTTAAAACCAGTAGTTTGGGAAGTTTGGTAGGACCTCTGATAAACGTGGGACTGTCCAAAATTATTAAACCATTGGAAAGACATACAAAGTGAAATTCTTACATGTTTGGGTATTAAATTCCTTTAGAGCCATCTCTTATTATATTAGCATTAACATTCTCATCTCTTAAAGATCTTACTTGTACTTGCTAAGAAAATGAAGTCTTATGAAGTCTTTGCGTATTATTATTGTTATTCTGGCTAATGTTTTATTTCCTTTTCTTACACTGTGGACCCACAATGGTTTACTCTGTACACAGCTGTATCTATAATGTAGATATGATTATGATGTTGCATTTGTTAAATGTGATTTGCACTGAAGATTTCAAATAAAAACAAGTTCCAAAATAAAAACAAAACTGGTAACCTTTCTTTTGATACCACAAAGGCATCGTTTAATGGGACCCAGCCTGGAGACAATGGAGAAAGAGAAGAAAAAAAGTAGATTTTGCATAATGTAGCCTCTTTAACAGATGATATTTTACAATGTACTGTTAGAAAGTTAATATTTGGTCATTTTCCCATCAAAGTAAAATCATGTCATGTGATTTCAGCCTCATACCTGCTCTGAATCATAAACAGGAAGTGAAAAATACTCTCAGTTATGACACGAGCACCAGCCGAGAGAATCCCTGCACTGTTTTACTGCAAAACTATTCCTGTACTCCCTACATGGACATACGACTGCGTTTAGGAAGTCCATATTTGGTCAGACGTCCCCATGCGTTCATTGCACACACACACAGTAACAGTTATAATAATCATAATAATAATAATAATTCTGCGACTGATGAGGGACGTCAGGTTTGTCTCACTTCTCGTTTGGAGTCAGAACGAGCTGCAGCCGCTCTCAGAACTCTGAGGTCAGCGCCGAAAAGTACCCACAATCCCACAGGAAGTGAACGTCTCATAGAGCATTTATAAAGACAGAGACAGAAGCAGAGACAGAGACAGAAGCAGAGACAGAAGCAGAGACAGAAGCAGAGACAGAGACAGAAGCAGAGACAGAGACAGAAGCAGAGACAGAAGCAGAGACAGAGACAGAGACAGAAGCAGAGACAGAGACAGAGACAGAAGCAGAGACAGAGACAGAAGCAGAGACAGAGACAGAAGCAGAGACAGAGACAGAAGCAGAGACAGAAGCAGAGACAGAAGCAGAGGCAGAGACAGAAGCAGAGACAGAAGCAGAGACAGAGACAGAAGCAGAGACAGAGACAGAGACAGAAGCAGAGACAGAAGCAGAGACAGAAGCAGAGACAGAGACAGAAGCAGAGACAGAGACAGAAGCAGAGACAGAAGCAGAGACAGAGACAGAAGCAGAGACAGAGACAGAAGCAGAGACAGAAGCAGAGACAGAAGCAGAGACAGAGACAGAGACAGAAGCAGAGACAGAAGCAGAGACAGAAGCAGAGACAGAAGCAGAGACAGAAGCAGAGACAGAGACAGAAGCAGAGACAGAAGCAGAGGCAGAGACAGAGACAGAGACAGAAGCAGAGACAGAAGCAGAGACAGAGACAGAAGCAGAGACAGAAGCAAAGACAGAAGCAGAGACAGAGACAGAAGCAGAGACAGAAGCAGAGGCAGAGACAGAGACAGAAGCAGAGACAGAGACAGAAGCAGAGACAGAAGCAGAGACAGAAGCAGAGACAGAGACAGAAGCAGAGACAGAAGCAGAGACAGAAGCAGAGACAGAGACAGAAGCAGAGACAGAAGCAGAGACAGAAGCAGAGACAGAGACAGAAGCAGAGACAGAAGCAGAGACAGAGACAGAAGATGAAGTTTTTTGATTGGACACAGACAGTTTTGTCCCTGACGGTGATGCTTCATGTTTCAGGTAAGAATAACATTTTAAATGTATTTATATTTTGTCAATTCCTCCATGAGAATGTAAATATCTCTAAAGCCTGTGTGGTTGTTTGTTAATTTTAGAGTTTATATTTATATTGTTACATATTTAAATTATTAAATTATTCATATTTCACCTTTTGTTTTTGATGCATGCTCACTTGTTTCTGCATGAGAGCTGTGAGAAATTTAATGTAATTTTGGGTGACAATGCTGGAGTGCAGTGGTGGAAAGTAACTTGGTATTTGTAATAGTAACAGAAGCAGTAGTAGTAGTAGTAGTAGTAGTAGTAGTAGTATTTGCTGTGCTATCGCAAAAACAAAAAAACTTATTGACTTTTTAATGACACAGTCTTTAATTTATGAATGTTTGATCGACTATTACACAGTATTTATATCAATTTACCTAAGAACAAACGTTTACAAAGAAATTAAAAATTTTTGGCTTTTTTTTTTTCATTTTTACTCTACAATTTTTGCTTTTTCTCGTTTTAAATTTATTATAATATAATTCATATTTATAATATTATTTTGAACACAGTAATGTCGGAAGTTCTGGGTACAGAGGAGGGACAGTGGATGTATGGTACAGAGGAGGGACAGTGGATGTATGGTACAGAGGAGGGACAGTGGATGTATGGTACAGAGGAGGGACAGTGGATGTATGGTACAGAGGAGGGACAGTGAGTATATGGGTACAGAGGAGGGACAGTGGATGTATGGGTACAGAGGAGGGACAGTGGATGTATGGGTACAGAGGAGGGACAGTGGATGTATGGTACAGAGGAGGGACAGTGGATGTATGGTACAGAGGAGGGACAGTGGATGTATGGTACAGAGGAGGGACAGTGGATGTATGGTACAGAGGAGGGACAGTGGATGTATGGTACAGAGGAGGGACAGTGGATGTATGGTACAGAGGAGGGACAGTGGATGTATGGGTACAGAGGAGGGACAGTGGATGTATGGTACAGAGGAGGGACAGTGGATGTATGGTACAGAGGAGGGACAGTGGATATATGGTACAGAGGAGGGACAGTGGATGTATGGTACAGAGGAGGGACAGTGATGGGTAGAAGGACGAGGCTGAGGTTGGAGCTGGAGGCTCAGAGGAAGAGTCGCTGTGGGAGAAGAGGATGCAGAGGAGAGGGTTAAAGATGAAGCAGAGGATTCACTGTGAGGGGAGCAGAGGAGGAGTTTGTTAAAAATGGCGGTCTTATAAAAACTTTTGTTTTTGAGTCTGAAACCACTGCAGGTTTATTAAAATCACACTGAGAGTTTCCTAACGAATAATCCTGAGTGAAGTTCCTCCTCTGTTCTTCTTCAGGATCGGTCGGGCCGCCTCCCTCCGCGGTCGGGCCGTCGTCTCCCTCCGCGGCCGGGCCGCCTCCCTCCGCGGTCGGGCCGTCGTCTCCCTCCGCGGTCGGGCCGTCGTCTCCCTCCGCGGCCGAGCCGCCTCCGGCTGCGGTCGCTGAGAGTGGGACCAGAGCGGTTCTGGTCCGGGACGGTCTGGTGAAGTCTGGGAGAGTGGCTCTGTTGAAGAACTGCTCTCTGCTGATCCAGAGAGTGAGGGACGGAGACGCGGGACGCTACTCCTTCTCGGACTCAGGACACAGAGGAGGAGGACGCAGAGGAGGAGGACCCAGAGGAGGAGGACCCAGAGGAGGAGGACCCAGAGGAGGGGGACGCAGAGGAGGCGCTGCTGTGTCTGTGCTCAAAGGTACAGGAAATAAAACTTTACCCTCAGACCCTGATTTTAAAGTTTTGCTCCCATTCAGAGACAAAAGTGTCCCTGTCACAAAACATCACCAAAAATGTTTACTTTCATATTTTTCCTACTTTTTTTGCATACATTTTTTAAATCAATGTCATAAATAACAAATATAACAAATATTTTACTATTTTCAGAGTTTTAACCCTTTTTATGCAACTGTATGTAAAACAATTTTCTAGAAAAAAAAAACACAAAAGATGAAATATTTTCAATATTCTCAATGCAAAGTGCATTTTTTTAGTGTTAGGTCTTTCCTTCGTCTCCTGTTGGTTCTGCTGAAGTCCTCGTTGTTGTTCAGTCCTCTGTGGGATTTTTGTCTTCGTCCTGTTTCCATTTTAACAACAGTAAAGTCCCTCTGACGTCCCACGTAACCACCACATTCAAACAAACCCACTTTTTCAGCGCAGACTCCCTTTGTGCCAGTCCCAAGCCTGGATAAATAGAGAGGGTTGGAAGGTCATAAATGATAAAAACCTAACCCTCTCTGTCTCCAGCCTTTGGTCGCAATTTTTTGGAGGAGGTGGCGTCCCGGGTCCAGCTGAGGACAGGTGAGACATTTACGGAAGACGTATGTCCCTTCTGTTGTTTGTTTGTTTGTTTGTTTGTTGCTCTAACTCAGAAAGTAAAGGACGGATTCAGATGAAATTTTCAGTAAAGGTCAGTAATGAGCCGATGAAGCTGTGATCCACTTTTGGTGTGGATGTAGAACACCGTCTGGATCCAGGAATCTTTTAAATGATTCTAATCTGTACCATTGTGAGATAGGGCCAAAGAACTCCAGCCACAAGGAGTCAGTAAAGGGAGAAATTATTAGTTTTAATGGATTCTTTGTGAAATATAAGCGCTTTGTGGCTCAATGGAGAGAGCATTTACCCCTGAACTACCAGGTCTTAGTCTATATATTTACCATTGCGAGATAAGGACAACACTGTTCAGTGACAACACAATACATTCATATTTTAATCTACTTTTTTTGCATAAATCTTTTAATCAACCTCTGCCCTGATCATAAACACCAAATATTTTATTATTTTCTGAATTTTAACCCTTTTTATCCAAATGTATGTAATAGAATCTCAGTTTTGTGTAAAAAACACACACAAAAAAATGAAATATTGTTTGTATTCTTTTAGTTGTTGATTTTTTACGGCCGTATGGCTGCCTGTACCCTCTGTAGGATCTAACAACCAACTCCCATCAACACTGGCTGCAACTTTTTGTTACTAGAAAAAAATCCCAAATCCATCAAAATAAATGTCATTGCTGATCTCTGACCAAAGCTTGTAATCCTTATCTAAGTTTAGGATGAATTTAAGATTAAAAGCCCCCTATTCTGCTAAATCTTCCTCTCTTTAACCCTGTTCTAATGTGGTCTCCTCCTCAGAAACAGTTTGAGTGCCCTTCTCCAGAGCAGAAAACGCTCGGTCTCACAGCTCTACGTGAAACCAGGAAGTGCTCCTGCGCGTTTCTAAAGCCCAGACACCGTCACCGGACTCGTTCTGATCATTTCAGCCTTAAACCTCCGTCACTACGAAGCATCAGCTCAGAAATCTATCTGTTAGCATCATGTTGCTAACAGCCATGCTAATTAGCCATTTTATGCTCTGTCCAGTCCCCTGTTGCCAGCAGGGGGCGATAGACTCCTAATCTGCAGAGATTCCCTGAGAAACACTATGTTAAGTTATAAAACCTGAAATACTAAAGAGTCCAACACTTTGTCAAAAAGCTAAATAATGGAGTTTTAACTCATTTTGTGAGGCTGAATAAAAACAGTTCTGAGTAAAAGTCTGGGCTCGCCTCTGAGGTTGCTTCATAATTTACTCTGTTCTCACGGAAAAAGGTCACAGAAGTTTGTCATTCATTTTATGAAAAGGCAAAAGCTCATTTAGACAAAGCCAGATTTATTTTGGATAAACGTGGTGTGGACTGAAAAACCACACAGCTGCACAGAAACATCTGCACAGAAACATTTGCACAGAAACATCTGCACAGAAACAGCTGCACAGAAACATCTGCACAGAAACATCTGCACAGAAACATCTGCACAGAAACATCTGCAGCAGGTCCTGCTGGAGGTCTGTGGGTCATCTTTAACCCCACATCTGGCCTTAACATCAGCTTTCCCTGTGTCCTTCCATTTCCTGATTACCACCTTAAACACCTTTTCTCATGATTGAATGCAAACGTCTGTGAAGTTCAAGGCTTAACTAAACTAAAGCTGCGTTCACACCGGACCAAGGAGACGCATTTGAGGCATCAAATTCACGTCAAACGCGTCTCTTTGGACGCTTGAACGTTCTGAAGTCAGATGCTTTATTCACACGTCCAGTTCGCTCTGTTCACGCGTCAAAACAAATGTGTTCAGATATGAATTTGCGTCTGTGGTGCCAGGATAATGGCCGTGCCGGTTTGCTCACCTGTTGTCTTATGTCCCTGCGAGGACATGTCCCCAGGACACTACTGCTGTACTGAAGCTCTCAGCCCCAGCAGCTGAGCTGAGATATGGAGGAGTTCTTTCTTGTTTAGTAGCGGTCTCTAGTGGTTTCAGCGGGTATAGGCTTGGTTAGCACTCAGTACACAGACTCTGTGTTCTCTGTTGTTTTGGGAGAGCAGTAACTGCTGATCCACCGAGCTCAGCTCAGCTCACGCTGAAGTTAATGTCCCCTTTATGTCTTGTTACTATCTTCAAGACTGCTGTCTTTATAAAAGTAGCAGAGCTGCTGTAGCTGCAGCTGCAGGTTCACAGTGAAGCCTCCATGAGTCCGCTGTGATTGTTTTGATGAATCTCTGCTTCCTCCCACGTCACTGCAGGAGCTACATCCTGATTGGTTAACGCACCGCCAATATTCGCCAAAGTTCAGATTTTTCAACTCGGGCGTCTAGAGCATCAGACGCATCAACATTCAACTTGCGCTGTGCTATTCGCTGCGTCAAAGTCAGATTCTGGACGCTCGATTGGCGCTGCAGGACGTCCAGACGCTCGTTTACATAAACTTAACATAAACCAGACGCCTCAAACACATGCGGTGTGAAGGCAGCGTAACACGTTTAGTGTTGCAAACCATTTTGAGAAGTTACATGGATTCAGATCAGCAAACTTATAACGGTGCCCAAATATTTGCACAGACATTTTTTCATATTTCATTTAATTCCATTCACCTAAATACTGCTACACTACAAACTGAACTCAGATGTCAGTGGTAAATGAATGATCTACCTCTCGTACTTTTGCCTGTGACTGTGTAGGTTCATGTTTTATTATTTCAGAGGGACAATTTTGCAAAAGACGGACCCATTTTATTTACTTTTTGTTACAGGAAAAGACACAGAGAGACCGACATTTATCCACTCTTCAAGCAATTCGAACAAACCACAAGGTATTTATGAAAATATCTCATTTATACACATCGTACAACCTTTTATTTTTATATATTTCATGTTTTTTTTCCTCTTCTCCACAGCTGTGTACGTCATTTTAACAGCTCTCTGTCTGCAGCGCTGGCTCTTCTCATGAGATCAAAAGGTGGGTTATGGTAAATTATTTCGTCAACTTGGGCCTGGGTTTAATTCATGACATTAACACTGCCCCCTGCTGGATGTTTTAGGAAATTACAACACTGGCTGACGTTGAAGGATGATGCGTCTTCAAGAGTTTGCAGAAGATTTAAGTTTTTAAGTTAAAAATGTCTAAATGTCATTATCTTATTTTACATTTATTTATGACTACTGTAATATAATGAAAAACCACAAGGGCTGATGGGAAATGTAGTGTTGAAATAAAATGCTGTTGGTTTAAAAAAAAAAATCTGTGGCTGTGAACGACTGCTTTTGTTCTACTTGGGTTTAGACCTGGTTTAGACTTGGTCCAGGCTTAGTCCTGGTTTAGTCCTGGTTTAGTCCTGTTCTTGAGTCCTGGTTTAGTCCTGGTTTAGTCTTAGTTTAGTCCTGATTTAGTCCTGGTTTAGACCTGGTTTAGTCCTGTTCTTGAGTCCTGGTTTAGTCCTGGTTTAGACCTGGTTTAGTCTTAGTTTAGTCCTGGTTTAGTCCTGTTCTTGAGTCCTGGTTTAGACCTGGTTTAGTCCTGGTTTAGACCTGGTTTAGTCTTAGTTTAGTCCTGGTTTAGTCCTGTTCTTGAGTCCTGGTTTAGACCTGGTTTAGTCCTGTTCTTGAGTCCTGGTTTAGTCCTGGTTTAGTCCTGGTTTAGACCTGGTTTAGTCTTAGTTTAGTCCTGGTTTAGTCCTGTTCTTGAGTCCTGGTTTAGACCTGGTTTAGTCCATGTTTAGTCCTGGTTTATTCTTGGTCCTGGCTTAGTCCCAGTTTAGTCTTGCTTTAGTGTTTGAATTAAGTCCTTGTTTAGACCTGGTATCAGACCGGCTTTGGTCCTGGTTTAGTCTGGTTTTGTTCTGGTTTAGACCTGGTTTATTCTTGGTCCTGGCTTAGTTCTTGTTTAGTCCTAGTTTAGTCTTTGAAGTGAGACCTTGTTTAGTCCAGGTCTTTGGTTTAAATCCTGGTCCATGTGGTGATTGTTTTTGTTTTTACTGAACAAAGACCACGGCAGTCTCAGATTTACAGCTGCCCTGTGTGTGTGTGTGTGTGTGTGTGTGTGTGTGTGTGTGTGTGTGTGTGCATGTGTGCGTGTGCGTGTGTGTGTGTGTGTGTGTGTGTGTGTGTGTGTGTGTGTGTGTGTGTGTGTGTGTGTGTGTGTGTGTGTGTGTGTGTGTTCAGTGGAGCGTGTGCAGAGGATGATGGGAAATCCAAGAGCATCATTAACTTCCATCACAGCCTCACCCCCACAGCATCGAGACTGGGACTAGTCCTGGTTTAGTCCTGGTTTAGACCTGGTTTAGACCTGGTTTAGACCTGGTTTAGTCCTGGTTTAGACCTGGTTTAGACCTGGTTTAGTCCTGGTTTAGACCTGGTTTAGACCTGGTTTAGACCTGGTTTAGTCCTGGTTTAGACCTGGTTTAGTCTTGGTTTAGTCCTGGTTTAGACCTGGTTTAGACCTGGTTTAGTCCTGGTTTAGACCTGGTTTAGTCCTGGTTTAGACCTGGTTTAGTCCTGGTTTAGTCCTGGTTTAGTCCTGGTTTAGACCTGGTTTAGTCCTGGTTTAGTCCTGGTTTAGTCCTGGTTTAGACCTGGTTTAGACCTGGTTTAGTCCTGGTTTAGACCTGGTTTAGTCCTGGTTTAGACCTGGTTTAGACCTGGTTTAGTCCTGGTTTAGTCCTGGTATTAGCAGTAGATGTAGTAGTACAATGTGATGAAAAAAACTCATAGTAGCTGCAGCTCTAGTAGTAGTAGTCATGGTAGTAGTGCTCTCTGTTGCCCTCTGCTGCTCTCTGCTGCCCTCTGCTGGTCTCTGCTGCTCTCTGCTGCCCTCTGCTGCCCTCTGCTGCTCTCTGCTGCCCTCTGCTGCTCTCTGCTGCCCTCTGCTGCTCTCTGTTGCCCTCTGCTGCCCTCTGCTGCCCTCTGCTGCTCTCTGTTGCCCTCTGCTGCCCTCTGCTGCTCTCTGCTGCTCTCTGCTGCTCTCTGCTGCCCTCTGCTGGTCTCTGCTGCTCTCTGCTGCCCTCTGCTGCTCTCTGCTGCCCTCTGCTGCTCTCTGCTGCCCTCTGCTGCTCTCTGTTGCCCTCTGCTGCCCTCTGCTGCCCTCTGCTGCTCTCTGTTGCCCTCTGCTGCTCTCTGCTGCTCTCTGCTGCCCTCTGCTGCTCTCTGCTGCTCTCTGCTGCCCTCTGCTGCTCTCTGCTGCTCTCTGCTGCTCTCTGCTGCCCTCTGCTGGTCTCTGCTGCTCTCTGCTGCCCTCTGCTGCTCTCTGCTGCCCTCTGCTGCTCTCTGCTGCTCTCTGCTGCTCTCAATTGCCCTCTGCTGCCCTCTGCTGCTCTCTGCTGCTCTCTGCTGCTCTCTGCTGCTCTCTGCTGCCCTCTGCTGCTCTCTGCTGCTCTCTGCTGCTCTCTGCTGCTCTCTGCTGCTCTCTGCTGCTCTCTGCTGCTCTCTGCTGCCCTCTGCTGCTCTCTGCTGCTCTCTGCTGCTCTCTGCTGCCCTCTGCTGCTCTCTGCTGCTCTCTGCTGCTCTCTGCTGCCCTCTGCTGCCCTCTGCTGCTCTCTGCTGCTCTCTGCTGCTCTCTGCTGCTCTCTGCTGCCCTCTGCTGCTCTCTGCTGCCCTCTGCTGCTCTCTGCTGCTCTCTGCTGCTCTCTGCTGCTCTCTGCTGCCCTCTGCTGCTCTCTGCTGCTCTCTGCTGCTCTCAATTGCCCTCTGTTGCCCTCTGTTGCCCTATGCTGCCCTCTGTTGCCCTCTGCTGCTCTCTGCTGCCCTCTGCTGCTCTCTGCTGCTCTCTGCTGCCCTCTGCTGCTCTCTGCTGCTCTCTGCTGCTCTCTGCTGCTCTCAATTGCCCTCTGCTGCTCTCTGTTGCCCTATGCTGCCCTCTGTTGCCCTCTGCTGCTCTCTGCTGCCCTCTGCTGCTCTCTGCTGCTCTCTGCTGCCCTCTGCTGCTCTCTGCTGCCCTCTGCTGCCCTCTGCTGCTCTCTGCTGCCCTCTGCTGCTCTCTGCTGCTCTCTGCTGCCCTCTGCTGCTCTCTGCTGCCCTCTGCTGCCCTCTGCTGCTCTCTGCTGCCCTCTGCTGCTCTCTGCTGCCCTCTGCTGGTCTCTGCTGCTCTCTGCTGCCCTCTGCTGCCCTCTGCTGCTCTCTGCTGCTCTCTGCTGCCCTCTGCTGCCCTCTGCTGCTCTCTGCTGCCCTCTGCTGGTCTCTGCTGCTCTCTGCTGCCCTCTGCTGCTCTCTGCTGCTCTCTGCTGCTCTCTGCTGCCCTCTGCTGCTCTCTGCTGCTCTCTGCTGCCCTCTGCTGCTCTCTGCTGCCCTCTGCTGCTCTCTGTTGCCCTCTGCTGCCCTCTGCTGCCCTCTGCTGCTCTCTGCTGCCCTCTGCTGCCCTCTGCTGCTCTCTGCTGCCTCTGCTGCTCTCTGCTGCTCTCTGTTGCCCTCTGCTGCCCTCTGCTGCTCTCTGCTGCCCTCTGCTGCCCTCTGCTGCTCTCTGCTGCCCTCTGTTGCCCTCTGCTGCCCTCTGCTGCTCTCTGCTGCTCTCTGCTGCCCTCTGCTGCTCTCTGCTGGTCTCTGCTGCTCTCTGCTGCCCTCTGCTGCCCTCTGCTGCCCTCTGCTGCTCTCTGCTGCTCTCTGCTGCCCTCTGCTGCTCTCTGCTGCTCTTTGCTGCTCTCTGCTGCCCTCTGCTGGTCTCTGCTGCCCTCTGCTGGTCTCTGCTGCTCTCTGCTGCCCTCTGCTGCTCTCTGCTGCTCTCTGCTGCTCTCAATTGCCCTCTGCTGCTCTCTGTTGCCCTATGCTGCCCTCTGTTGCCCTCTGCTGCTCTCTGCTGCCCTCTGCTGCTCTCTGCTGCTCTCTGCTGCCCTCTGCTGCCCTCTGCTGCTCTCTGCTGCCCTCTGCTGCTCTCTGCTGCTCTCTGCTGCTCTCAATTGCCCTCTGCTGCTCTCTGTTGCCCTATGCTGCCCTCTGTTGCCCTCTGCTGCTCTCTGCTGCCCTCTGCTGCTCTCTGCTGCTCTCTGCTGCCCTCTGCTGCCCTCTGCTGCCCTCTGCTGCTCTCTGCTGCTCTCTGTTGCCCTATGCTGCTCTCTGCTGCCCTCTGCTGCTCTCTGCTGCCCTCTGCTGGTCTCTGCTGCCCTCTTTTTGTTTTTAAAGGCTGTGAAACCTGCTGCTTTTCTAGAGAAGACCAAGAGTTAAAAATATGAATAAAAGCAGAATATTTACCTTTAAGTTAACAGTGACTTGTCATTGACTGCAGCCAGAATAAAACACACACAACTCATTTCATGTTGATTTATTTCTGCATAGTTTAGAAATTCACTTTTTGCCTTTACATTCTGTTCCTTAGAGGTGATTTAAAACGTCAAAAGAACACAGTTTTAAGCAACGTAACTAAACAGACAAACATTTACAATAAAGTTAGGAGTTAAAACAAAAAAATGCTGCAGTATTTTGTATTTATTTTATTTATTTATTTATTTATTTTTTTTTTTTTGCACGTTTCAAAGCACTTATTTTTAATGGCATTTTTACATTCAAAAGTTTTAAGAGCGTTTATTACTCAGGCTGCATCTGTGATTGTGTAAAGCTTCAGAAATGCAAAATGACACAGAGGTTACACTGGTCGTTAAATGAGAATGAAGTCGTTTTTTGTGCTAAAATAAGGCTTTAAATTGTTCACATGAAGCGCAGAAGTGGAGCGTTTTCGTCCGCTGTGACATCCAAGTTGAAAACAAGCAAAAGTATTTACAGCACAGATGTTGCTCACTTTTCAGAGCAGCGTAGATTTCGACTTTTTTTTTAACTTTTAGTCCAGAGTTTGGAGTTGTTACAGGAAGCAGATACAGTAAAAGAAGAGGACATTCAGTCGGTTTCAACATTTGGTAAGTGCTTTGCTCCTGGGTCAGGAGTTAAACCATCGACAGGAACTGAGCTTGGACCCAGTTTTTGCCGCTGTGGAGGCCCATGGGAAGTCTGTGTGTTGTCTCCTCTCAAAACTGGGTGTAGACCTGGACTAGGCCTGTGTTAGACCTGGACTAGACCTGGACTAGACCTGGACTAGACCTGGACTAGACCTGGACTAGACCTGGATAGAGGAACTGGAAGAACAGCATTAACTTCCATCACATCATCACCAAACGCATCCTGCCAACATAATACTAAGATGCCAAGACCTGGTCTAGACCTTGGCTAGACCTGGACAAGGCCTGGGCAAGACCTGGACTAGACCTGGACTTAGAACTGGACTAGACCTGGACTAGACCTGGATGGAGAAACTGCAACAACATCATTAACTTCCATCACATTACCATCCCCATAAAACTGAGACACCAAGACCTGGTCCTGACCTGGACTAGACATGGACTAGATTTGGACTAGACTTTGACTAGACCTGGGCAAGGCCTGGGCCAGACCTGGGTTAGACCTGGACTACAACTGTTCTAGACCTGGACTAGACCTGGATAGAGGAACTGGAAGAACGGCATTAACTTCCATCACATCATCACCAAACGCATCCTGAAAACTTAATACTAAAATGCCAAAACCTGGTCTAGACCTGGGTTAGACCTTGACCTGGACTAGACCTGGGCCAGACCTGGACTTACAACTGTACTAGAACTGGACTAGACCTGTATGGAGAAACTGCAACAACATCATTAACTTCCATCACATTACCGTCCCCATAAAACTGAGACACCAAGACCTGGTCCTGACCTGGACTAGACATGGACTAGATTTGGACTAGACTTTGACTAGACCTGGACAAGGCCTGGACTAGACCTGGATGGAGAAACTGCAAGAACATCATGAACTTCCTCACTCTAAAAGAAAGTCCCATTTGCCTGCTCTCTTTCTTCAGATGTCTCCACACTGAATAATTCACATGTGTACTTTGGCATAGGCTTTGCTCTGGATGCCCTTCCGTAATTCCAGTTTAGGACCAGCATAAAGTATGAACCTGGCCACACACGGGAATCAGTCTGACAGGAGAAGAGCTCAAACACGTTCCTGTATATCTGCTGTGAGCACATAATGAGACCTGTTGTCGTATTTTTATTGCACTTTCTATTGCGCCAAAAAAAAAAAGTACTTCTTGTGCAAATTCGGGCCAATTGAAAGTGAACTCTGAGGGCCAATAAAAATAGTCCATGGGCTAAATGTGGCCCCAGAGCTAAAGACGGGACGCCCTTGGCTAAGTGCTGGTTGCTGCTTGCTTTGTGAGATGTTACGATATTTAAATAAAAGACAGCACATACATTAGAGTCATTGAAATGGTTGATCTAGTCCAAGTGAAACTGGGCTTCCGCGTCAGTCCAGCTTTGAGAGTCTCAGAGTCAGTCCAGCTTTGAGATTCTCAGAGTCTTTGTAAAGCACTTGAGTCGTTGCCAAAGACGACCGAGCCAGACCGGAGCTGGACTTGGTCTTGGAGTTTCGCAACAATAACGTAGCACTTCAGATTCTCTTAATTGCGTGTGTTTTTGCTTTGCTATTTGCATAAAAAAAAGCCCTTCCACCTCCCTCAGACGTACTCCTGCAGGCTGTAGCTGTCTTTCACCTCCTGCTGCTCCTGTCCCGAGCTCGATTCTTTCACTTTTTCCTGCGGCTGCTCCTCGATCCTCACCGTTTTGCTCTCCGTCTGCGTCCCCCGAATGCTCCTAGCCGCCGCTTTCTCCTCTCCGACCGGACGATCCGACGTTTTCTTTGGACACGACAGGCAAAATATGACTCCTGCCGCCAGAAGGAAGCCCGCGGATATGAACGTCAGGCACAGAGCGCCCCCCGGCTGGTATTTACTGTTCTCCGGGACGTCCGTGGTCAGAAACGCGGTTATGATTTCGTTGGTGAACCAAGACGCCGGGACTAGGCACAAAACGGCGGCCAGGACGAAGCAGTTACCGGCGGCGATGGCGGTGTGAGCTTTCGCCCGTCTGCTGCCGCCCCACTGGGTACATTTGAGCCCCAGAGAAGCGAGGCAAATCCCGAAAGCGGCGACCAGACTGGACAGGACCATGGAGATCCGGGTCATCTGGAGGTACGGCGGCAAACTGAGCACCGAGTTCTTCATGGTGCAGCTGAAGACGCCGGAGCTGTAGAAGACGCAGTCCATCCACAGGCCCTGCATCTGCGAGATGGGCGTCATGAGGCTGGTCCAGCCCGTCACCGACACCTTCCAGTTCGGCAGCACGATGGACACGGTGACGCCGACGAGGCCGAGCAGCGCCAGGACGAAGGCCAGGATCTGCACCGCCGTCGACAGCATGGCGCAGAGGTCTGGAGCGAGGGCGGAGGGTTAGCGGGAAGGGGATTGTAAAAACCTGCAAAAAGAGAAATGAGGAGGATTACTGTGTGGTGTTGTAAACAAACCTGACTACATCAACAGGATTTTAAGCTTCCTTGTGTTTAGTTGAGTTTCTTTAAAGCTAAATTTAGTTTTACAGTGACAGAACAAAGGACTCCTAACAACCAAAAACCACTGAGACTTTCTGAAGTGTATTTAATCTTCTGAAGCAATTTAGTTTCAGGTAAAACTCCTCCTTCCTAGGAACAACACCCAGCTCACGCCAGTTCAATTTCAAAATTGAGAAAGCCTCCTGGATAAGAGGTGAAACATTTTCACCTTTAAAACAGTGATGGGTTGGTCGTGAACGAGCCGGTACAAAGAGCCGGCTCCCATCCGTGAGCCTTTTTTCTAAAACAAGGCAGATAATAACCAGAAGAAACCAGATCATCTTTCTCAATCTGCCTTGAAAAATAAAAGTTACAGTTTGAGAGTTGATGGTGGTTAGTTCAGAGAGAGACGCCTGAAAGTTTCCATGATGCACATTGCAACAAATTTCTTTTATTTATTTTTAATTAGAGCATTTTTTTTTTTTTTAGGTTTTGAGGTTAGCTGTTGCTGCTGTTTTTTTTACTTTTTAATACTAAATAAAGTCCTGTTTTTTGTTAAAGGTGTTTCTGTGTATAAATAAATAAATAAATAAATAAATAAATAAATAAATAAATAAATAAATAAATATGAAGTCTGTGTGTTTATATGCTGTGTGTAGTAGAGTGGTTCTGTAATGAAGTCCGTTCACTGAGTAGTTTCAAAGCATCAGAATCTTGGAAAACTTCATCATAATCCATGTATTTGAGTTATATACAAGTACACAATACACACCATTAGTCTACACTTTGCTAAATTTGGCTGAAATATAAAAGGTATAGTTGGTCAAATGAAGAGCCATTTAGGAGCCAAAATAGCCGGCTCTTTTCGGTGACCCGAGCTTCACTGAAATGAGCCAAAATTCCCGTCACTACTTTAAAAACCAAGTCTAGATGACTGCTTTTTAAACCTTTTGTTGTGATTCAGTTTTCCTGGATGGGTGAGAGTCTTATGGATGCATTGTTAGGATTACTGTGAAGTGAAGTTTGTGCTGCCTCTGATCTAAATACAGCGCTGGCCAGTCACACACTTAACTCTTCTCCTGTTTTATACACAAAGTAAGTCTGGTACCTTTGCTTGAGTTTCGTTTTTATGGGCGGAACAATCACAGGAGGAGTAACCAAGAGCTCTGACCCAAACAAACATGGAGGATTGTTGCTGGGTTTGTCATAAAACACCAGAATCCTGTGTTTCCTGAGCAGCTCTGTCCTTATTTGTGAACGGGGACAGCAGCAGAAGCCAGTTGTACAAAGAGTTGTAAAAGAAAAAGTGGGTTTGTTTGAATGTGGAGGTTACGTGGGACGTCAGAGGGACTTTACTGTTGTTAAAATGGAAACAGGACGAAGACAAAAATCCCACAGAGGACTGAACGACAACGAGGACTTCAGCAGAACCAACATGAGACGAAGGAAAGACCTAACTTCTCTTTCTCCTTCTCTTTCTTTGGGCCTCTGTGTGTATTTTTTTAGATTTACCTCAAAATGTTTTCTGAACACCATAAAAAGACACCAGGCAAAAAAAAAAAAAAAAAAAAGTGTGCATTATCATGATGTTGGTAATTTAATGTTTCAAAATGCAAATGAAATGTGTCGGATGAGTTTAGTCCTTGGGGAACAAAATGGCAGCAGGAGTTTAAAGAGAAGCTTTATTAAGCCAGAACTAAACGCTTTAAAGTCTATTTTTGATAAATATTATACAACTTATTCATTCAGATCTTTAGATACAGGCGAGAGAGTTGAGTTTGGTTTAGTCCTCGGTCTTTCCTCGGTTTATTCCTGGTTTAGTTTCCGTCTGGACTCCAAGTTTAGCCTCAGGTTTAATGAAAAGCAGTAAATAAATAAAGAGTTCACATTCTCTTCCATTAACAACCCAACAAATGTATTTTTTGCTCTTATTTAGGCATTTCTTATGTTAGGGTGATGATATTTGACCAAGATGTTCATTAATAAATTAATTTTAAAATTTCAGCTTCACAACTGGAAAAAAAAAAAAAAAAAAAAAAAACCTCAAACTTAAAGCACTTTTCCATTGACTCCCATTAAAATCACTTATTTTCACTCTGCTGCCATTGCAATACAGAAATGTTAAATCATGTTCAAAAATAAAGAATAGAAAATAAAAATAATAAAATAAAAAAATAGAACAGAGGAAGGGTGTGGTTTTCTGATGCCTTTTTTTTTTCTGATAATGACAAGTTTGACCTGGAAAAATGAATTGAAATGAATTAAAATCAGTGTTAGGGCAAATCAGAGACTGATCTGATCCTGGTGATCCCCCACAAACAGAAAACATTTCTTTAAAAAGTAAATAATTCATGTTTTTTTTAATAAACATGTGGAATTATGTCTACAAACATGGCAACAAAGAGAGTTAAAATATTAAAATGAATTCATTTTTGCGCTCTGTGATGAGGACAGGGGTTAATGATCAAAAACTTCAATAAAAAAGCTTTTTTCTTTAAATGGGGCCCAGTCCTAAAAGGGCTTTAAGAGGAAGAATGTGATTTTTTTTTTTTTTAAAGGAAGGCCTGAGGAATAAGAAAAGCCAGTAGTATCTATTTTTCCTTAACATTCCAGTTGTTTGGGTTTAGTTCTCCAGAAAAAAAAAATCTAACTTGGGTTCAGTCTTGAGTTAATTCACTTCATTATCCATAAAAATGAATGGGGTTTCCCTTTTTCTTTAAGTTCCATACACAGTTATTTCATCGCTTTTTCTTCAAGTGTCCCAGTTTTATGAAAGAACACGTCATGTTTTTTTAATTTTCATTGAAGAAACAATGAATTAAAATCCTTTAAAAACTCACCTCAGCCTCCTTTTGTCATCGCTCCTACAGAAATATCTCCATTTCTGTTTCTGTCTCGGTCTCATCTGTCCACAGTGTCCACCGTCTACGGACAATGTCTTCATCTGTCCATTATTATTACTATTATTATTATTGTTGTTGTTGTTGTTGGTCAGTAATTACATGTTGGTCGAGGGGAAAGCGTTGATTTTTGACGAACAGCTGAAGGTCAGTGACGGAGCCGCAGCGTCTTATCTGATGACAGTGAACGCACCTCTGCCCAAATACTGCACAAAAACGAGCAGAAAATGACAGAATTTACAGAAAAATACTGCGTTTAAGAAGAAAATCGCAGTCTTTTGGTGCAGAAATCCCGTGTTTTGGGAAGAACAAGGGTTGTTTTGTGGAGAATCCTTGAGTTGAGACCAGAGCCGGTTTCTTAAACAGCACTGCAGATGTTTTCAGTCAAACAAGAGGGAGATGAATTTCACCGTCCTGGTTTAATCCCTGGTTTTAAAATAGAAAAATACTGTTTTTAAATAAATTCTTCTTTGGTTATGGCGAGGAGAAAATCCAAGTGAGATGTGTTTAATTCAAAAATAGAAAAATCCTTCTCTTGTCTCATCTGCAGAAGCGTCCTGGGAGCTTTTAACATCATCTCTGTAGTTAGCAGCTTTTATAAAAGAAAAAAAAATGTAAAAGCTAAATCCATTCTCTTTTAGATTTTGTCAGACCTGAAGAGAGAAGAGAAAAAGAGAGAAAAATATTTTGTCAGTCACATTTTCACCAAGAACAATACAAACAACTTATGAATGAATATATGATTTTTTATTTTTATTTTTATTTAATACTGACATTATTTTAGTCTCTTTTTGATTAGTATTATTTTAGACATTTTTAGTATTATTTTTTAAGTAATATTTAGTTTGTTTTCTTGAGAAATTAACCATTTTTATTATTATTTGTATTATTTATTTTTCTTTCTTTTTTTTAATTTTTTTTTTTTAGTTAATTTATTTACCATTTATTTATTTATAATATTTTTTTGTTTGTTTTTTTATTTTATTTTTTTAGCAGTATTCCTTTCTCTGTGAGTCAGCCTTTGGTGCAAAAAAATATTTTGAGTCCCATTATGAGCTAACCCTGCAACAATAAGGACACTGTCTTTAGGTAAAGGTCATTATTTCTTCAATTACACCGCTCAAAAGATTATTGATGTCTTAAATTGTCCTTGCTTTACCTGTCCAACGAAAAAAGATATTTATATTTTTGCAGCGTTACCGGTTTAAAAATGACTGCAGAGTCTTTTAGAGAAAAATCCTTCTACCATACTTAAAATATCTCCTTTTCTAAGTCACATTTTCTCCCAAAAAATGAGCAAAAACGAAACAAAACGCCCGTCGGTCCCGTCCCGTGTGAGTGGTCCTGCCTGCTGAGCGTCTCCGAGCGTTTTATAAGCGATGTTAAACGTGACGTTGATGGTTCGCCTCCTGCTCTGCCCCGATAAGAAGAAAAAAATAAAAAAATACCACCCCCATTTTCCATTTGGACGGAGCCAGAGGTGGGACTTTATCTGCCGCAGCCAAACGCAGCTTCAGCCCGGACTGAGGCGGGAGGGGGTGGACGCAGAGAGGGCGGGGGCTTAACACAAAAAACAAAAAAAAACAAAAAAAAAAAAGGTTTAATACAGGGTTAGAGGAAAATGATGAGGTTTATAACAACAGCTGTAATCTCTGCTACTAACCCAATGTTTACACAACACTCACATCTAAAACATCGATTAAAAATGCAAATAAACTAAAACATAAACGTCTCCTTCTGAATTTCTTTATGATTTTTTCACAGCTAATCTTTGTTCTTCACCGTGACCTTTTCGCCAGTAAAGTTGAAGTTGAATTAGGGAAGACAAAGCACTTAAACAATAAAAAACTCTTTAAATCTTTGAGTTTTGCTTTGAAAAGCATGCGTTCTGTGTTGGTGCGCTGCATTAACAACTGAGAAGTGCGTTTCACATCCAGCTGCGTTCATTTTTAGTTATTATTCTTTACTTTTACTCTAGATTTTACCTGGAAAATAATCATTCCCTGCTAGCATCAGTGTCAAATACAATATTTCATCATGGCTCTTATGAAAAAAAAGACATAATAATACAAACTGATGATAAAATGCCTAAGAAATCTAATTTATGGCTGGATTTTTGTTGTAATAAGACAGTGGTTCTCAAAGCCCCCTGGCGGTACGTGAAGGTACTACAGAGGGGCCCCAGAGGCTGTCTATATTTCAATTTCAATTTATTATTTTTTTATTATTATTATTTCAGACACATGGTTTTGGTTCATAAAAACAAATAAAACATACAAAAATATAAAAAGTCAATAAAAATATTAATATTAAGTACCATAAAAAACATTTGAAATTAATTACAGTTGTATACTTGTTTTAAAATATTACTTTAAAACAACTTTTAGTCAATAATCAGTATTTTTGTAATGTTTTTATAAAAAAACATATGGAGAAAAACATGGCAGAGTCTTTTGAACAGAGGGAAGTTTTATCGTTGGGGGTCCGCAAGGGATTTTGGGAAATTTAAGGAGGCCATGACAGTCTTGACTTAAGGAATGGCTGTAATAAAACATTTTTATTTGTGACTTTTACTGATTTTTGTTAAACTTTAGCTTTAAATGTTCCATATTCTGCTTTTTGGGGGGCTTTTTGAAACAGTCTTTGCATTAGTATTTCAGGTTTTATAACTTAAAATAATGTATCTGTATGAAAAACAATGCTTGGATTAGGTGTCTGTCGCCCCCTGCTGGCAACGCTGGGGACTGGACAGAATAAAATTACTGTTTAGCTCAGCTGTTAGCGACATGATGCTAACAGATAGATTTCTGAGCTGATGCTTCGTAGTGACGGAGGTTTAAGGCTGAAATGATCAGAACGAGTCCGGCGACGGTGTCTGGGCTTTAGAAACGCGCAGGAGCAGAGCTGAGCTGTGAGACCGAGCGTTTTCAGCTCTGGAGAAGGGCCGCGCCTCAGCATACAGGATTACTCAAACAGAATACTACTGCAGCTCTGTTTTTGAGGAGGAGACCACATTAGAACAGGGTTAAAGAGAGGAAAAGTTGATTTAGCAGAACAGAGGAGCTTTAAACAAATAAAACTTTTTTCAAATTATGAAATTACTTAAATAAATTACTTTTAAAGGGGGAAAAACTTGAATAAAAGTAGAATATAGCCCCTTTGGGGATCTGGTTACTTTCTATCTCTGATTTTGTTTTATATTATTTTGTTAAAATTCCTTGGATGTTTGTTTTAGTTGGTGCGGTTTTGGCTTTAACACGGATTATAAACGTAAAAATTGCTGAAATATATATCTATAGATGTTTTAAATCTGTTACTTCTGCCACAATAAAATAAAATCAGTCAGAGGCTAACGCTGGAATCTTCCTGGGTTCACACAGCAGAGTTTACCTAAAGCTCTGAATCTAAATCCACTGGAACCTGGGAAAGTCCCTGCCTCTCCTGAAACCAGCGTTTGTGGGATTAACTCTGTCCACAAACAAATAAAACAAAGTTTGATTTCACTGTGAGAAAAACAGAATGCTGACGAGAACCAACGCAGCACAAACACACAAAAAAATACACTTTAGATAACAATAAGAAGAAGAAGAAGAAGAAGAAGAAGAGTGTGTTCTCTCAGCTGCAGTACTTGATGCGTTCAGTTGCCCTGGGATTTTCGAGGTGTGTGTGTGTGAATGACAGGTCTCGCAGCTGCTCATTTCCCGCTTCATTAACTCGACTCAATCAAACTGAACGCTCCATAAACGCAGCATTTACTCCGATTATCTCTAAATATCTCTGACCTTCAACGCATCACAAGGACGGAGGAGGAAACCATGGCTTTGTTTGCTTTTTTTAAAGAATCCTTGTCACAAAATGAACTGTAAATTCTGTCCAAACGCTTCAGAGATTTGTGTTTCTTGTTCTCCTCTCGGTGTTGTTTTAGTGATTTTTATTTTATTCCACCGCCAGATGAATAAAACACAGTAACTGGCTCTGCTTTTACCAATTATTCTATAACTCTGGTTTAGGTTTAGGCTTCAAACATGTCTGTGTAATAATGTGAAGAAGAAGAAGAAGAAGAAGAAGAAGAAGAAGACAAAGAAGAAGAAGAAGAAGAAAAAGAAGAAGAAGAAGAAGAAAAAGAAGAAAAAGAAGATGCGAAAGAAGAAGAAAAAGAAGAAGAAAAAGAAGATAAAGAAGAAGCGAAAGAAGAAAAAGAAGAAGCGGAAGAAGAAGAAGAAAAAGAAGAAGAAAAAGAAGAAGCAGAAGAAGAAAAAGAAGAAAAAGAATAAGCGGAAGAAGAAGAAGAAAAAGAAGAAGCAGCGGAAGAAAAAGAAGAAGAAAAAGAAGAAAAAGAATAAGAAGAAAAAGAAGACGCGGAGGAAGAAGAAGAAAAAAATAAAGAAGAAGACAAATAAGAAGAAGAAGAAGAAGAAGAAGAAGAAAAAAAAAGAAGAAGAAGAAGACTTTGGAGGGACAGTTGGTTGGCAGTTTGAATCTTGTTTGAAGCACATACTGCCGTTGTGTCCTTTGGCAAGACACTTCACCCACATTGTGGGTGTGACTGGTTTACTGTGGCGACCCTGATTCAGAAAAGGAGCTTCTTCAAAGATCAAAAAGAAAGAATATTTATCTTAATTATTAAATACTACTATTATTACTTCACACAAAAATATCAAATGTAATTGCCAAGTTGTTTTTGTTTACATTTTTAGTTTTGTTTCTAAAACTGCATCACTGATCGTCCAATCAGAAAAGAGACCTTTGGTTTGATTTAGACTGCAGTACCGTTTTAAACCAGTAGAGGGCTGCTGCCAAAAGGAGCTTTAAAATATTGTTTAATCATAATAAACCTTAAAAGTGTTGTGGCGTTTTACTGAGGAGCTGGGGTTGGTTGTTGCTCCCGTCTGCTTCTCCGAACCTCGCAAACTCGTATTAAAGTCACTTTCATCATTTTTAAAACTGCACCAATAGGATTTCACCACAGATGTCTTTTTAGATTTTCAGACAGAGATGTTTTTTTTTTTTATCGTCTGAAATAAAATGGATTTTGCAGCTTAAATCCATTTCCTCGTAACAAACCTTGCTTCTTTTTACATTTTCCGTTTACATTTCTTTCTTTTTTTTTATACTTTAATGTGTCGCAGGCATCAGTGTCATTTCAGATTAACATAGCCAACAATTGAATTCAATATTTATACATTTTTTCTTTTTTACCCCCGTTTTTACAACCACCTATGATAAAAAATAAACTAAACAAAAACTATAAAAATAAAAACTTCCCATATTTCAGGTTAAGGCCCCTTTGTTTTGGCTGCTTACCTCTTTTTGACACTTTTAAATCTCCTAAAATGAAGAATAATGCAGGCAAACTCTACAAACAACATTTTATTTGAGTTATTTTAAAGGCCTCATCTGGAAAAAACAAAAGGCCTTCGCGATTTTGACGTTTTTTTATCATCCGACCTGTTCTTTTGAGAGCCCTACTGTCATATCTTTAAAAATAATCTAGCGTTTAGCGTCCCGTGTCCTTTTGTCCTCTCCGTCCTGAACGCGTTTCGTCTCTGGAGGCTGGAGGAGGGGGGCGGGGGTTAATTCTGTCCGACAGAGGAGCACCGTGTCTGGGTCAGAGACGGAGCTCTGGGCCCCGGGGCTGTGGGCCGGAGCTGGTTTTTTATGATTAAACGGCGTCCTGCTGGGAACACTTTACACACACGCAGACATATTTTTCTTCAGATTCACCTCAGGGCTGATTTGTAGCGACATCAATTTGGGAAACGCCGCAGCTCTGACGTAGGACGAGGGGCTGTTTTGTGATATTTTTTTTTCTCTCTCTCCACTGGTGACAACAGAAGCCATTAACACATCAGCGATTTTTACCACGTCGTGTTTTTTTTTGCAACAAAGGCCGAACGAACCGGGACTGGAGAAAAAAATGTAAAAGCAAACATTAAAGAGTCAATATTCTGCTTTTATTTATATTTTTAAACAAATTTTGGCCTCCTCTAGAACAGCAGCAGGTTTTACAGCTTTTAAAAACTTCATGTGACTAAAAGAAAAACTGCTTTTAATAAGAACTCTACTGGTGCAATAAAGAAACCAGCAGAGGGCAGCAGAGTGTTGCTGTCCTTTGAACAAAATCAAAGAAACTTCCTTAAACTTTTTGTCAGATGCCATTTTCCTCCAAAAGTAAAAATATCTGTGAGGAATCAGTGGAAACAGAGCTGTACACTGTTTTTTTTTTTTTTTTTTTTTTTTTGCAGACTGGATGTAGAGGGCTTGTTGATTGGTCAGTGCTTCCTGGAGTGGGCGGGGCTTTGTGGGAGAGGCGGAGGTTCGTGGGGGGCCTCAGAAACTCAGCGCCAGAGAATACAGGATTACTCAAACGGACGTGAATGAAACAAAACACAGCTCCAGGTCTGTTTTTGGTGAGGGGACAACATTTTAACAGGAAGCTCAGAAAAGTGCATTTAGCAGAATATAGCCTTTATATTTGTCAGAACAATTCATACAATACATATTCAATAGAAGAAGCTTAGAAGTGGATTTTTTTTAATGGCTAGGCTGCCTTTATTTATTTATTATTAATATTTTCATTTTTAAATTGTATTTTATGTTACTTATTCCTTAAATGTCAACCCTTACTGTCACATTACTAATTACCATTTGCCTTCTAAGTGCCTCACAACTTCATGCTCTTATGTATTAAAATATATATGAATTGCCTATTCTAAGTTATATAAAAATCATTTGGATATTTAAACTTTAAAGATTTTTATTTATTTTTTTTCTACACCAGAATGCAACCCTCTCCATTTGTATCTGGGCTAGGGACCGGCACAAAGCGAGGCTGGAATTCTTGGCTCTGTTTGGAGGAATTGAACCCCTGACCTCCTCCACCTCACTTCACTGACAGAGAGCCTGTTAATTAATCAAAAACCCTTTAAAAATCATTAGTATATTGTCTCTATAAGGCTCTAATGTTGTTCTCCTTTTTTACATAGTTGTTTTTTATGTTTGTGTTTTTTTTTTCTATGTTAGGCCAAAACTAAAATTTAGCAGGCTTTTATTTAGAGACAAAGACAATTTTATTATATTTTGTTTTATTTTATTTTTATTTTATTTTTTATTTTGTTTTATTTTGTTTATTTTAATTTATTTCAATTTATTTAATTTAGTTTCATTTGATTTTGTTTTGTTTTATTTTATTTTATTTTACTTTATTTTTGTTTTTGTTTTGTTATATTTAATAGAATTTTATTTTTATTTTATTTTATTTTACATTATTTTATTTATTTTTTTGTTGTATTTTATTTTGGTTTATTTTGATTTTATTATTATTATTTTTTTTAATTCAGGTCAATTTTCCATGATGTTATTCTTGTTTTATTTTTATTTTTTTTTACAGTATTTATTTGACTGTATATTTTCCGTCCTCCCTCCCTCGCGTCTCCTCTGTCTCTCGTCAGAATTAGCCTCTCATTACACGCCGCAGTTTGACCCTCGACCCCTGACCCTCTGTGATAATGGATCTGGACGTGAGCCAGGTCTTTGTTCGGTCCCCCGGGGGCCGCTGCGCTTGATGGGGCCCCAGCGGCGGCGACAAATGAAGTGCTTTATCTACGAAAAACACACACACGATGCTTTTCAATTAGAGCAGAGCCATTCGTCTGAGTCAGAGCGAGATGAGAACGCACGGAAACCAGAGATGGTGGCAGAAGTTACAGATTTATCTATAAATTAATCTATATTTACACAATTTTTACTTTTAAAATTACTGTTAAAGCCAAAACCGCACCAATTAAAACAAAAAAAAGGCAAAATAATACAAAGTAACCAGATACTTAGTAAGAGTCTATATTCTGCTTTTATTCATGTTTTTAACTCAGTCTCTCCTCTGTTTTACAGCCTTTAAAAACATTATGGGACTAAAAGAGAACGTTTTTAATAAGAACTCTACTGGTGCCATTAAAAGTGTGGCAAACTTTTGAACAAAATCAAAGAAAAAGAGCTCTTGACTTCCTTAAAGTTTTTGTCTGATGCCATTTTCCTCCCAAAGTAAAAAAACTGTGAGGAATCAGAGCTGGCACTGTTTTTAGGATAAAAGACTGAGAGCGGACTGGATGTAGAGGACTCGTTGTTGATTGGTCAGAGCTTCCTGGAGTGGGAACTGAGCATTTTGAGGCCTCAGAAACTCAGCGCCAGAGAATACAGGATTACTAATGCAGGCATGAATGAAACAAAACACAACTCCAGGTTTGTTTTGATGAGGGGACAAACTTTATAAAATGGGAGAAAGAGAGGACATTTAGCAGATTATAATATAATTTATGAAGAATTGACTTTTATTTTTTACAATTTTCATATAAAATGGAATTAATGAAAACAGATTATAAAACATAATTTTATTTAACCCCTTAAACCCGACTAGAGCCCGACGTGGCTCCGCCCCCTTGCGTCCGCTTGTTGGGACCATAGCGGGGAGATACAGCGGCTGACACACACATGTTTGACATCCTCGTGTTCGGACAATTCATGGCAACAAAACTATCTACTTCAATTTCTATTCAACAGTTGGATTCCGCCTGGATTTTTTATAAATAAAACATGTATATCTTTCCATTACTTTGTTTATTTGGCACAAATTTTGCTGCAGTAGACCAAGATATGTGAAATTTTCAATTTATGTTGTTATTTGCTTCACTACAGGAAGGAAAAAGGCTTTTTTGGAGGCAAATATGTGTTTGTTTTTTTCAGGCGGAAATTAGAATAATCCATTTCAACCTCAATTTATGGTCAAACAATATAATTTATTAATATTATTTCTCTTCCACAGTAATCCCCAAAGTCCACCAATTAATTTGCTACCAAGGTTAGCTATGTACACCTAGTAAATGCTAAGTAAAACCTTAATAAATGTAAAGGCCTCAGAGCTTAACAGGTTAAAGGTAGCCTCTTCTGCTAAATCAGCTTCTTGAGCTTAACATAATTTCCTCCTCAGAAACAGAGCTGCAGTAGTATTCTGTTTGAGTAATCCTGTATGCTGAGGCACTGCCCTTCTCCAGAGCTGAAAACGCTCGGTCTCACAGCTCTACATAGACACGGTGAAACCAGGAAGTGCTCCTAAAGCCCAGACACCGTCCGGACTCGTTCTGATCATTTCAGCCTTAAACCTCCCTCACTACGAAGCATCAGCTCAGAAATCTATCTGTTAGCATCACGTCGCTAACAACAGCCGTGCTAATTAGCCATTTTATGCTCTGTCCAGTCCCCAGCATTGCCAGCAGGGGGCGACAGACTCCTAATCCAAGCGTTTTCTGCAAAGTTAAAGAGGTTTTCCACAGATATATAATTTTAAGTTCTGCAAAAAAGTCCAACACTGTTTCAAAAAGCGTGAAAAAGCAGAATATGGATCTTTAAAAACAAGATTTTTTTCTTTTACTTATTTTAAAATTTCTAAATGAGTAACAGTATTTTTAGTTGTAGTACTCATACACTAGTAATATTAGTGGTATTAATATTAGTTATGTTTGCTTTTTTCTTTCAAATATAACCTCAGTTTTAAAAAAAATGCGGCAGCTTCAATTTAATTTGACATTTTATGAATAATTTGACATTTTTTGCCTTCATATTGTCCAGTATTTGAAAGAGTCAGGCTGCGAGTGGAAGCTTTTTTAATTCCCTCTTCTTGTGTGCAGCAATAAAATCTAACAAACAACAATAATCACAATAAAAATATATAAAATACTTCCACGTTTGTGAAACTCACCAGTGTCAGAGCTGCTGCGGTCCGACGCAGACTGAACCAAAGCTTCATTCTCAGCACATTCCTGTCGTCCCACAGCCGCCCTGTCCCGCCGGAGCCAAGGGCCACGTCCACACCAAACACCAAACACACCATTGTTTTACAGTAACTCATCTGTCCGAGAGTCAGGGGTCCCGCTCCAGGGGCCCCGTCTCCACACGAAAACTGTTTCTATTGTTCTACAGAAATGGACAGTGAGCAGTATCCGAATGTTTCTATGCAAAAAAAAAAAACAACTATTATTTATAGTAATTGTAGTTTCCTAAAATTAAAAAGGAGTCTTTGCAGTACACCTGTGCGCCACCAGATGTCACTGTGGGCTCCTTTGGGTTTTCTGTTCTGAGGTCGTCACAGCAAATCACCCGCCTCCTACTATTTTCATATTCATTTGGTGTAAGTTTTTTACACCAGATGCCCTTCCTGATGCAACCCTGTCCATTTCTCCAGGCTTGGGACTGGCACAGAGAGTACAGTGGTTGTTGTGACCCTCTGTGGCTGGACTGTACAATGAATATTTTTTTAAGTTTATCACAATCAGAAACAAGTATCTTTCTGAACTTCATACTGACAGCACTTTCAGATGAAAACTCTGTGCTCTCGGCTCCAACAGCGGCTTCATTTTCTACAGAGACTAAGATTTTACGGCGTCAGTCAAAGGTTTTTGTTTTTGTTTTACCGAGCAGTGCTGGAAACTCTGGTGAGATGTGGTACAACCGCTCGGTGCGGTCATCTGTACAACCCTGTCCTCCGCTCAGAGGACACGTCCTCCGCTCAGAGGACACGTCCTCCGCTCAGAGGACACGTCCTCCGCTCAGAGGACACGTCCTCCGCTCAGAGGACACGTCCTCCGCTCAGAGGACACGTCCTCCGCTCAGAGGACGCTCTCCTGTCCTCAGGGAGGAGCTGCAGAGTTCTCCAGTGCAAACTCAACAGATTTAAAAACTCATTTGTCCTCAGATCTATAGGACGTCTCAATAATAATAATAATAATAATAATAATAACGAAGCTTAAAACTGTGACTGTGAATGTTTTTGGTGTTTCCTCTGGAACTGTACGATGTGAATGTGTGCAGTTGTGATGTGGCTGCTTTGTTTCTTATTCATTCATTCATTCATTTTCTACCACTTATCCCCGTTAGGGGTCGCGTGTGACTGGAGCCTGTCCCAGTAACTTTGGGTGCAGCCTGGACAGGGGCAGCTTGTCCCAGGGCTGACACAGAGACGAACACAGACAGACAACCATTCACTCTCACATTCACTCACTAGGGGCACTTTACAGTCACCACTTCACCAACTCATGCATGTGTTTGGACGGTGGGAGGAACCTGGAGAGAACCCAGGGTAACACGGGGAGGACCTGCAGACTCCACCCAGAGAGGTCATGTGATGGTCGGCCTGGGACTCGAACCCACAACCTCCTTTTTATCTTTGTAGCTTTGTATCGTATCTGTTTTTTATTGTAAAGCTCTACAGCACGAGTCCAAGACAAATTTCCCAATAAAGTATATTGTATCATATCACAACAAAAAGTTCTAAAAGCAGTCATCTGGATTGGATTTTTATGTTATTGTTTATGTTATTGTTTATGTTATTGTTTATGTTATTGTTTATGTTATTATTAGTATTTGTATTTTAATTTAATTGTGTATTTTTTATATTGTATTCTGTGTAACTGTAAAAGGTCACTAAGGTGAATCCTAATAAGTATATTTTCAGATTGAAGGGCTCTGTGGCTTAATGGATAGAGCATTTACCCCCGAACTAGAAGATCTCTGGTTTGAGTCCAGTTTTTTACCATTGCGAGATAGGGACAATGCCTTGAAGGAGCTCTCTGTGCTGCTAAATCACTTGTGGCTGTGGATAAATGAAAACTTCTGTATACAAAAACAAAAACCAGTTTATTAACTTACATTATTTAAATACGAGGATACAAATATAGTGCGATAAAAAAACACAAAAAATCTGAAAAAACATATAAATATAAAACATAAAAAAGATAAATACAGAGAAGGCAGCATTCAAACAACACTTTGTCAAAACTGTACAGAAATATTCCACAGCACAGATGATATGATAAATATTTAGGTTGGAATGAGTTTTATAAATATGTTTATAAATAAATATTTTGGTTTTGATTTTCCCCCCAAAAAAAATATCTCAAGAAAGATTTTTACTTCCTGTCGTTTTTAGAGCTTGAAGCTGTTTTTTTTAAATAAAGTCGAGATAGGAATTAAACTGATCTTAAGTCAGAACTAAACCAGGACTAAACCAGGACTAAACCAGGACTAAACCAGGACTAAACCAGGTCTAAACCAGGTCTAAACCAGGACTAAACCAGGACTAAACCAGGACTAAACCAGGGCTAAACCAGGACTAAACCAGGTCTAAACCAGGTCTAAACCAGGACTAAACCAGGACTAAACCAGGACTAAACCAGGACTAAACCAGGTGTAAACCAGGTCTAAACCAGGACTAAACCAGGACTAAACCAGGACTAAACCAGGTGTAAACCAGGTCTAAACCAGGACTAAACCAGGACTAAACCAGGACTAAACCAGGACTAAACCAGGTCTAAACCAGGACTAAACCAGGACTAAACCAGGACTAAACCAGGACTAAACCAGGTCTAAACCAGGACTAAACCAGGACTAAACCAGGACTAAACCAGGTCTAAACCAGGACTAAACCAGGACTAAACCAGGACTAAACCAGGACTAAACCAGGTCTAAACCAGGACTAAACCAGGACTAAACCAGGACTAAACCAGGTCTAAACCAGGACTAAACCGGGACCAGCCCCGGTTCTAAACCGGGACCAGCCCCGGTTCTAGACCGGGACCAGCCCCGGTTCTAGACCGGGACCAGCCCCGGTTCTAGACCGGGACCAGCCCCGGTTCTGAACCGGGACCAGCCCCGGTTCTAAACCGGGACCAGCCCCGGTTCTAAACCGGGACCAGCCCCGGTTCTAAACCAGGACCAGCCCCGGTTCTAAACCAGGACCAGCCCCGGTTCTAAACCAGGACCAGCCCCGGTTCTAAACCAGGACCAACCCCGGTTCTAAACCAGGACCAGCCCCGGTTCTAAACCAGGACCAGCCCCGGTTCTAAACCAGGACCAGCCCCGGTTCTAAACCAGGACCAGCCCCGGTTCTAAACCAGGACCAGCCCCGGTTCTAAACCAGGACCAACCCCGGTTCTAAACCAGGACCAACCCCGGTTCTAAACCAGGACCAGCCCCGGTTCTAAACCAGGACCAGCCCCGGTTCTAAACCAGGACCAGCCCCGGTTCTAAACCAGGACCAGCCCCTGGTCTAAACCAGGACTAGCCCCGGTTCTAAACCAGGACCAGCCCCTGGTCTAAACCAGGACTAGCCCCGGTTCTAAACCAGGACCAGCCCCTGGTCTAAACCAGGACCAGCCCCGGTTCTAAACCAGGACTAACCCCGGTTCTAAACCAGGACCAGCCCCGGTTCTAAACCAGGACCAGCCCCGGTTCTAAACCAGGACTAACCCCGGTTCTAAACCAGGACCAGCCCCTGGTCTAAACCAGGACTAACCCCGGTTCTAAACCAGGACTAGCTGGTGAGTCCTGCGGCAGGTTTTCGTCTCCGTAGTGAGTTGTAGAAACAGTCTTCGTTGATGATCGACGTCAGACTCTGAACGCTGTAGTCTCTGTCCAACAACCCGCCCAGCTCCACCAAGCTCCGCCTCCACTCGTCCAGACCACGCCCACTGTGCTCCAGACCACGCCCACTGTGTTCCAGACCGCTCTCGTCCCTCTGCTCTGATTGGTCGCCGAAGCTCAGCCGCTGCAGCTGAGCCTCTAATTGGCCGGTTTCCTCTTCGCCGTGGAGACGCTGGCTGCCATGGAGACGCTGGCTGCCATGGAGACGCTGGCTGCCATGGAGACGCTGGCTGCCATGGAGACGCTGGCTGCCATGGAGACCGTTGCCGTGGTTTAAAAATGGCCTCCCGATGGAGCTGTGAGGAGCGTTGTCTTTGAGAAGAGAGCGAAGCGTCTCCAGGACCAGCGCCGTGGACTCAGGGTCACTGCAGCACAGAAAAATCCATGTTCAGTTCAGTTTGAAGTAAAAGTACTGCCAAAATATCTAAATGAAGTAAAAGTACTGCCAAAATATCTAAATGAAGTAAAAGTACTGCCAAAATATCTAAATGAAGTAAAAGTACTGCCAAAATATCTAAATGAAGTAAAAGTACTGCCAAAATATCTAAATGAAGTAAAAGTAACGTGACTAATGTACTGAGGGTTTACTGAAGTTTACTGAAGTACAAACACTTTTTAACATTTTTATGCCAACACACGGCTGCTACGCTCCACTTACTGAGTAAAAGTAACATCAGGCAGGGGCCCAGGACGAGGGGGGCCCCGTCCAGAGTCCTTTAGTGTTTAAGGCAGGGTTTTCTTTTTGTTTCAGCCTTAATTTAAAAGGGGCAGACATTTTGGGGAAACAGCGCCCTCTTTTGATTTGAGGCTGTGTGTGTTCTTATTTATAGATGAACTTCATTTATTTACAGACGAGTGATGTGTTTTATTTTGTGACATTAATTATTTTATTTTGAAGAGCGCTTTTTATTTTACTTTGATGAGTGAGTTTTTTTAAACAAGCTTTTTAAAAACTGAGACATGGATTTATTTTAAAGGACTCTAACTTTTAGAGGTTGGTTTCTTTTGTTAAGAAACAAATTTAAAAAAACTTCCTCCGCTTTTATTTTTCTAGTGGACAAAATCTATTTTGATGATGCTCTTAAATGTAGACATTTCTTGAAACTTTTCCTGTTTACTTATTTTAAATTTGAGGGATTTTTTTTTTTTTTTTTAAGGCAAGATTTTAAAAAATCTACCTCTACTTTTATTTTTCTAGTGGACAAAAACTAATTTGATGTTGCACCTCCAGGCCACCGTAGGTATCATCGTCCTTTATCATCAAAAATGCTCCTATGTTAAATCCAGTATATTTACTTTGGAGCGAGTATTTTTACATATGTACTGTATTAATAAGTTTCTAGTTACTTTCCAGTACTGCAAGTAATATAAAGTCATCATATTAATACTGTAATAATAATATTTTGTGGTAAATATGAGCTGAAAGTTTCTGACCTGCTGCTGAGCTGGAAAACCGACTCTGGACGACCCTCGGACTCAGACCTGAGGTGGACCAACTCAAACTCTCCATCTGCAGAGAAGAAAGTTAGACTAAACCAGGACTAAACCAGGTCTAAACCAGGTCTAAACCAGGTCTAAACCAGGTCTAAACCAGGTCTAAACCAGGTCTAAACCAGGTCTAAACCAGGACTAAACCAGGACTAAACCAGGACTAAACCAGGTCTAAACCAGGACTAAACCAGGACTAAACCAGGACTAAACCAGGACTAAACCAGGTCTAAACCAGGACTAAACCAGGTCTAAACCAGGCCTAAACCAGGTCTAAACCAGGTCTAAACCAGGACTAAACCAGGACTAAACCAGGTCTAAACCAGGACTAAACCAGGACTAAACCAGGACTAAACCAGGTCTAAACCAGGTCTAAACCAGGCCTAAACCAGGTCTAAACCAGGAGTAAACCAGGTCTAAACCAGGACTAAACCAGGTCTAAACCAGGACTAAACCAGGAGTAAACCAGGTCTAAACCAGGCCTAAACCAGGTCTAAACCAGGACTAAACCAGGTCTAAACCAGGGCTAAACCAGGGCTAAACCAGGACTAAACCAGGACTAAACCAGGACTAAACCAGGTCTAAACCAGGACTAAACCAGGACTAAACCAGGTCTAAACCAGGTCTAAACCAGGACTAAACCAGGTCTAAACCAGGTCTAAACCAGGACTAAACCAGGACTAAACCAGGACTAAACAAGGTCTGAGTACTGGGCTGTGATTGGTCGCCCACCTGTGATGTCATGGTTTCTGATCTGTGCGGCCGACGCTGGGATTAACCAGCGGAACCTGAAGGGGTCCAGGTCTGAGCGAGACACCTGAACACAACACCAAACACAGTCTGTTAGTATCAGGGTCTAAACCAGGTCTAAACCAGGACTAAACCAGGACTAAACCAGGTCTAAAGAAGGACTACATGAGGACTAAACCAGGTCTAAAGAAGGACTACATGAGGACTAAACCAGGTCTAAAGAAGGACTACAAGAGGACTAAACCAGGTCTAAAGTAGGGCTAAACCAGGTCTAAAGTAGGACTAAACCAGGTCTAAAGAAAGAAGGAGAACTAAATCACAGCTACAGTAGGATTACAGTAGGTCTAAACCAAGGCTAAGGAAGGACTGTGATAGGACTAAACCAGGTCTAAACCAGGACTAAAGGTGAATTAAACCAGGGCTACAGTAGCACTATAGCAGGGGCTAAACCAGGACTAAAGCTGAGAACTTTGGTCTAAATAAAACCCTCACCAGTCTCTTCTTTACTTTGGGGTCTTTGTAAACCAGGATCAGGGCCTGTCTGAAAACTGTGAAGAGCACACAAGTCAGTGATAATTAAAAACACACAAAATAAACACTGGATTTTATTTCTTAAATGCTTAAATTTCTCACCAAACAGAGAGATCTGTGGGTCCTTCCTCATTCGTCCCAAACTGGGAAAAGGATTTACCCAGAGGACAGCGGAGTGGAGCAGGAAGTCCCCCATGGACAGCTCTGTCACCTGCAGCGAGGAAGACAAACAACATTACCATCAACACTCTGGCGCCATCTACAGGACACAGCCTAAAACTGCAGCGGCTAAAACTCCTGATTACATTTATGCACCACTAGAGGGAGGCATTGTTCCACTGAAGGCGTGCACAGAGCTGACTTTTGGATGGACTTGTGTGAGTTGTGTGAGTTGTGTGAGTTGTGTGTGAGTTGTGTGAGTTGTGTGTGAGTTGTGTGAGTTGTGTGTGAGTTGTGTGAGTTGTGTGTATGTGTGTGTATGTGTGTGTGTGTCCTGACCTGTCCGTAGGGGGCGCTGTTCTCGGCCGTCAGCCTCTCGAACACAGAGCCGTACTCTTCGTAAATCTTCTGCATCTCGTTTATGTGAGACGCCACTTTCTCCATCGACCTCAGCGCCTCTGCGAGAAACACGGGTTAGACCGGGACTAAACCGGGACTAAACCAGGACTAAAGCAGGGTTAGACCAGGACTAAACCAGGGTTAGACCAGGACTAAAGCAGGACTAAACCAGGACTAAAGCAGGACTAAAGCAGGGTTAGACCAGGACTAAACCAGGACTAAAGCAGGACTAAAGCAGGGTTAGACCAGGACTAAACCAGGACTAAAGCAGGACTAAAGCAGGGTTAGACCAGGACTAAACCAGGACTAAAGCAGGACTAAAGCAGGGTTAGACCAGGACTAAACCAGGACTAAACCAGGTCTAAACCAGGACTAAAGCAGGGTTAGACCAGGACTAAACCAGGACTAAACCAGGACTAAACCAGGACTAAAGCAGGACTAAAGCAGGGTTAGACCAGGCCTAAACCAGGACTAAAGCAGGACTAAAGCAGGGTTAGACCAGGACTAAACCAGCACTAAACCAGGTCTAAACCAGGACTAAAGCAGGGTTAGACCAGGACTAAAGCAGGGTTAGACCAGGACTAAACCAGGACTAGAGCAGGGTTAGACCGGGACTAAACCAGGACTAAACCGGGACTAAAGCAGGACTAAAATCAGGGCTTAACCAGTGTTTAAAAAAATCAACCTCAGAGCCTCTGTGAGAGAGAAAAGCAGGTCAAACCAGAGCTACTAGTACTACTACAAGTAACAGTAGTACTACTACTACAAGTAACAGTAGTAGTAGTACTAGTAGTTTTTGTTGGGTAATAACTTTCAAAAGTAGTGTGTACTTAAGTAAAGCTATTATTACCATCCAGTACTTCCTTAAGTAATAACTTTGTTGACTGCTTGTACTTGTATTTATCCAATATGCAGTAGCCGTACATTTACAAGTACACACTGGAAGTACTTCTTCCCCTCTGTGGTCCTAACCGAGTACCTGTGAGTACTTCAGCACAGACCTGTAGTACTAGTACCTGTGAGTACCTGTGAGTACCTGTGAGTACCTGAGCAGTACTAGTACCTGTGAGTACCTGTGAGTAGCTGAGCAGTACTAGTACCTGTGAGTACCTGTGAGTAGCTGAGCAGTACTAGTACCTGTGAGTACCTGTGAGTACCTGTGAGTAGCTGAGCAGTACTAGTACCTGTGAGTACCTGTGAGTAGCTGAGCAGTACTAGTACCTGTGAGTACCTGAGCAGTACTAGTACCTGTGAGTACCTGTGAGTAGCTGAGCAGTACTAGTACCTGTGAGTACCTGTGAATACCTGAGCAGTACTAGTACCTGTGAGTACCTGTGAATACCTGAGCAGTACTAGTACCTGTGAGTACCTGTGAGTACCTGTGAGTAGCTGAGCAGTACTAGTACCTGTGAGTAGCTGAGCAGTACTAGTACCTGTGAGTACCTGTGAGTAGCTGAGCAGTACTAGTACCTGTGAGTACCTGTGAGTACCTGTGAGTACCTGAGCAGTAGTAGTACCTGTGAGTACCTGTGAGTACCTGTGAGTAGCTGAGCAGTACTAGTACCTGTGAGTACCTGTGAGTACCTGTGAGTAGCTGAGCAGTACTAGTACCTGTGAGTACCTGAGCAGTACTAGTACCTGTGAGTACCTGTGAATACCTGAGCAGTACTAGTACCTGTGAGTACCTGAGCAGTACTAGTACCTGTGAGTAGCTGAGCAGTACTAGTACCTGTGAGTACCTGTGAGTAGCTGAGCAATACTAGTACCTGTGAGTACCTGTGAGTAGCTGAGCAGTACTAGTACCTGTGAGTACCTGTGAGTACCTGTGAGTACCTGTGAGTACTAGTACCTGTGAGTACCTGTGAGTACCTGTGAGTACCTGACCAGTACTAGTACCTGTGAGTACCTGAGCAGTACTAGTACCTGTGAGTAGCTGAGCAGTACTAGTACCTGTGAGTACCTGTGAGTAGCTGAGCAGTACTAGTACCTGTGAGTACCTGTGAGTACCTGTGAGTACCTGAGCAGTAGTAGTACCTGTGAGTACCTGTGAGTACCTGTGAGTAGCTGAGCAGTACTAGTACCTGTGAGTACCTGTGAGTACCTGTGAGTAGCTGAGCAGTACTAGTACCTGTGAGTAGCTGAGCAGTACTAGTACCTGTGAGTAGCTGAGCAGTACTAGTACCTGTGAGTAGCTGAGCAGTACTAGTACCTGTGAGTACCTGTGAGTACCTGAGCAGTACTAGTACCTGTGAGTACCTGAGCAGTACTAGTACCTGTGAGGTGGATGCGTTCAGGCGTCTGCTCCTCAGTCAGAGAAACCAGCTCCCTCAGCAGCAGAGGATACTTCAGGACTCTCTGGACCGGTTTGATCAGGAACGACTCCAGAGACGCTGAGTGCTGATTGGTCGGATTCCTCGCATCCAGGAAGTGCTTGAAGGCCGCATCTGTCTTTGCTAAAATCACATTTAAACAGGTTTTAGATGGACCTGAACAGGTTTTAGATGGACTTGAACAGGTTTTAGATGGACCTGAACAGGTTTTAGGTGGACTTGAACAGGTTTTAGATGGACCTGAACAGGTTTTAGGTGGACCTGAACAGGTTTTAGGTGGACTTGAACAGGTTTTAGATGGACCTGAACAGGTTTTAGATGGACTTGAACAGGTTTTAGATGGACCTGAACAGGTTTTAGGTGGACCTGAACAGGTTTTAGGTGGACTTGAACAGGTTTTAGGTGGACTTGAACAGGTTTTAGGTGGACTTGAACAGGTTTTAGATGGACCTGAACAGGTTTTAGATGGACTTGAACAGGTTTTAGATGGACCTGAACAGGTTTTAGGTGGACTTGAACAGGTTTTAGATGGACCTGAACAGGTTTTAGGTGGACCTGAACAGGTTTTAGGTGGACCTGAACAGGTTTTAGATGGACTTGAACAGGTTTTAGATGGACCTGAACAGGTTTTAGGTGGACCTGAACAGGTTTTAGGTGGACTTGAACAGGTTTTAGGTGGACTTGAACAGGTTTTAGGTGGACTTGAACAGGTTTTAGATGGACCTGAACAGGTTTTAGATGGACTTGAACAGGTTTTAGATGGACCTGAACAGGTTTTAGGTGGACTTGAACAGGTTTTAGATGGACCTGAACAGGTTTTAGGTGGACCTGAACAGGTTTTAGGTGGACCTGAACAGGTTTTAGATGGACTTGAACAGGTTTTAGATGGACCTGAACAGGTTTTAGGTGGACCTGAACAGGTTTTAGGTGGACTTGAACAGGTTTTAGGTGGACTTGAACAGGTTTTAGGTGGACTTGAACAGGTTTTAGATGGACCTGAACAGGTTTTAGATGGACTTGAACAGGTTTTAGATGGACCTGAACAGGTTTTAGATGGACCTGAACAGGTTTTAGATGGACCTGAACAGGTTTTAGATGGACATAAACAGGTTTTAGATGGACTTGAACAGGTTGTAGATGGACTTGAACAGGTTTTAGATGGACATAAACAGGTTTTAGATGGACCTGAACAGGTTTTAGATGGACCTGAACAGGTTTTAGATGGACTTGAACAGGTTTTAGATGGACCTGAACAGGTTTTAGATGGACTTGAACAGGTTTTAGATGGACCTGAACAGGTTTTAGATGGACTTGAACAGGTTTTAGATGGACCTGAACAGGTTTTAGATGGACCTGAACAGGTTTTAGATGGACCTGAACATGTTTTAGGTGGACCTGAACAGTTTTTAGATGGACATAAACAGGTTTTAGATGGACCTGAACAGGTTTTAGATGGACCTGGACAGGTTTTAGATGGACTTGAACAGGTTTTAGATGGACCTGAACATGTTTTAGGTGGACCTGAACAGGTTTTAGATGGACCTGAACAGGTTTTAGATGGACCTGAACAGGTTTTAGATGGACCTGAACATGTTTTAGGTGGACCTGAACAGTTTTTAGATGGACATAAACAGGTTTTAGATGGACCTGAACATGTTTTAGGTGGACCTGAACAGGTTTTAGATGGACCTGAACAGGTTTTAGATGGACCTGAACAGGTTTTAGATGGACCTGAACATGTTTTAGATGGACATAAACAGGTTTTAGATGGACCTGAACATGTTTTAGGTGGACCTGAACAGGTTTTAGATGGACTTGAACAGGTTTTAGATGGACCTGAACATGTTTTAGGTGGACCTGAACAGGTTTTAGATGGACCTGAACAGGTTTTAGATGGACCTGAACAGGTTTTAGATGGACTTGAACAGGTTTTAGATGGACATAAACAGGTTTTAGATGGAGCTGAACAGGTTTTAGATGGACTAGAACAGGTTTTAGGTGGACTAGAACAGGTTTTAGGTGGACTTGAACAGGTTTTAGGTGGACTAGAACAGGTTTTAGGTGGACTAGAACAGGTTTTAGATGGACTTGAACAGGTTTTAGATGGACATAAACAGGTTTTAGATGGACTTGAACAGGTTTTAGATGGACATAAACAGGTTTTAGGTGGACTTGAACAGGTTTTAGGTGGACTAGAACAGGTTTTAGGTGGACTAGAACAGGTTTTAGATGGACTTGAACAGGTTTTAGATGGACATAAACAGGTTTTAGATGGACTTGAACAGGTTTTAGATGGACATAAACAGGTTTTAGATGGACCTGAACAGGTTTTAGATGGACTAGAACAGGTTTTAGGTGGACTTGAACAGGTTTTAGGTGTACTTGAACAGGTTTTAGATGGACTTGAACAGGTTTTAGATGGACATAAACAGGTTTTAGATGGACCTGAACAGGTTTTAGATGGACTAGAACAGGTTTTAGGTGGACTAGAACAGGTTTTAGATGGACTAGAACAGGTTTTAGGTGGACTAGAACAGGTTTTAGATGGACTTGAACAGGTTTTAGATGGACTTGAACAGGTTTTAGATGGACTAGAACAGGTTTTAGGTGGACTAGAACAGGTTTTAGATGGACCTGAACAGGTTTTAGATGGACTTGAACAGGTTTTAGATGGACCTGAACAGGTTTTAGATGGACTTGAACAGGTTTTAGATGGACTTGAACAGGTTGTAGATGGACAGAAACAGGTTTTAGGTGGACTAGAACAGGTTTTAGATGGACTTGAACAGGTTTTAGATGGACCTGAACAGGTATTAGATGGACTAGAACAGGTTGTAGCTGGACTTGAACAGGTTTTAGATGGACTTGAACAGGTTTTAGATGGACTAGAACAGGTTTTAGGTGGACTTGAACAGGTTTTAGATGAACATAAACAGGTTTTAGATGGACTTGAACAGGTTTTAGATGGACCTGAACATGTTTTAGGTGGACCTGAACAGGTTTTAGATGGACCTGAACAGGTTTTAGATGGACCTGAACAGGTTTTAGATGGACCTGAACAGGTTTTAGATGGACCTGAACAGGTTTTAGGTGGACTTGAACAGGTTTTAGACGGACCTGAACAGGTTTTAGATGGACTTGAACAGGTTTTAGGTGGACCTGAACAGGTTTTAGATGGACCTGAACAGGTTTTAGGTGGACTTGAACAGGTTTTAGATGGACCTGAACAGGTTTTAGATGGACTTGAACAGGTTTTAGGTGGACCTGAACAGGTTTTAGGTGGACTTGAACAGGTTTTAGATGGACCTGAACAGGTTTTAGATGGACCTGAACAGGTTTTAGGTGGACCTGAACAGGTTTTAGATGAACTAGAACAGGTTTCAGGTGGACTTGAAAAGGTTTTAGATGGACCTGAACAGGTTTTAGATGGACCTGAACAGGTTTTATATGGACCTGAACAGGTTTTAGGTGGACCTGAACAGGTTTTAGATGGACTTGAACAGGTTTTAGATGGACCTGAACAGGTTTTAGATGGACTTGAACAGGTTTTAGGTGGACCTGAACAGGTTTTAGGTGGACTTGAACAGGTTTTAGATGGACCTGAACAGGTTTTAGGTGGACCTGAACAGGTTTTAGATGGACCTGAACAGGTTTTAGGTGGACCTGAACAGGTTTTAGATGGACCTGAACAGGTTTTAGGTGGACCTGAACAGGTTTTAGATGGACCTGAACAGGTTTTAGGTGGACCTGAACAGGTTTTAGGTGGACCTGAACAGGTTTTAGATGGACCTGAACAGGTGCTAGGTGGACTAGAACAGGTTTTAGGTGGACTTGAAAAGGTTTTAGATGGACCTGAATAGGTTTTAGATGGGCTTGAACAGGTTTTAGATGGACCTGAACAGGTTTTAGATGGACCTGAACAGGTTTTAGATGGACCTGAACAGGTTTTAGATGGACTTGAACAGGTTTTAGATGGACTGTAGTAGAACACGTACCTCTCTGCAGTAGCGTCTGTACTTTGAGGTGGTTGGCGCAGAAGCCGCCGTAGAGTTTGAAGTGATCTGCGTAATACAGGAACGAGCCTCCCAATGAGAACAACAACATCTGCAAAAATACACAGTGAAGTAAAGTTAGACCTGCTTTAGTCCTGGTTTGGGACTAGTTTAACTCTGGTTTAGCCCAGGTTTGGACCTGGTTTAATCCTGTTTTTACCTTGAACTGCTCTGGAGTCTCTAAGCTGCTGAGATCCGGGCACAGATCGATCTTTTCTTCTAACGTTTGGAGGAAGACTCTCTGAAAGACCAACATCGCAGGCAAACTGCCAAACAGCGCCTCCATCTGGAAGACAGACAGTACTGTATGTTCAGGTCACTGCCAAGAGGCGGAGGTCCTACTTTACTTTGGCTTTGACTTGTTTGGTTGAGTATCCAACAGTGTTCTTCTGTGGTTTTTAGGTTCATTTGGTCTACTAATACTGATTTTTTATAGACAGACCAATATTTTTGTATCGCACCTTGACATGCTTCGGCCGAGACTGGTCGCTCAGTTGATAACTCGGTCACTGAGGTCTTACTCGCATCCACTGCATCAATAAACTTTGTCTAATTCATTACTTGATAACTTATTTTCCCGCAAGATTAATCATGTTATTTACAGACTTTTGTGCCAGAAATGTAATGTTTTCTACATAGGAAAGACTAAAAGGCGGCTACAGGACAGACTGGCAGAGCATAAATAGGCTATCCGTACGGGTAACACTAACTACTCTATATTTTAGAATAGAATTAAAATATTTTTCTAATATTCTGCAATGATGATACATGTTGGGTCTTTTATCCAACACTTTTAACGCTTTTATAAGTAGCCTCGACCAATTTAAGCGTAGATTTATTTGTTAATGTCCAACTTGTAGTACAATCATTTAAATAGAACATAATCATTGAGTTAAAATACAATTTAGCTGAATTTGCTGTTAGATTATTTTGTATATATCTGAAATTTGATACATTAAATTAAATTTTATTCACTGTTCTTTTGACATGTTGTCTAAAAGAACTGTGAATCCAGCACAACTCCCAAATACTTACATTCACGAACCACCCTTAAGTTTTGTACCAAGCACAAATTCAATGAATCAATATGGTTTTAAGTTATTCCAAGCATTAGAAAACATTATAATAACACACAAAGTCTATGCATGGGTTGACGTCACTTGCTGTGCTCGAGCGACTACAATGAGAGGCATTCATTTCCAAATTCACACTGGCACGACAAGCAGCAAGACCAAGGTGTGCTTAGATACAGGTTTAAGCAAAAATGTAGCATCTTGAAACGGTGGAAATGATCTTTTTATAAGTTTTATTTGTGCTCTGCGGAGTAACTCACCTCGTCTTTGCTCAGAAACGTCTCCTGCTGCAGCGGCGTCAGGTACAGCTCAAACAACAGCACCAGGTCCTGAAACAACAACAACAACAAGGCTTCCTGTTACGTTATGACAAAGGTTGCAAAATTCCGTGAATTTTTGTTTTTGGGGGCACAATATTAAGCATCATAATTCTTTATAGGTATCAATACATTTGTGACAACATCATGCATCATTAATGAGCTACATCTGTTCTGGTGGCAGGGGTAGCAACACGAGTTTGGCTGCAGTTCCCAGGCTGGCCACTGGAGGTGCTGCTGTTTTTTGAGCACATTAATGTAATGTGGTGTTTTTCCACTGATTAAACTGTGTCAGCTCAGCACATGTTCTCTCTTTTGAACAATTTCCATTTTCTTTGACTGTGCCTCTATAAAACAGGTGTTTGCTGTGAACTGAGGACAACTCTGTTGTAGTTTGAACTGAAATATAAATGCAGAATTGTATTGACTTTTGATAGCTGCTATGATATGCTAAATGCTAAGACCTTAAAGCCAAGCTAAGACGTTGGTGCGCAAATCAACCTTACTTTAAAATTAAGTAGCAGAAAATCTTGCAAAAGTCAATACTTAAGCCAAAAAAGTACTGTTTCTTATGCTTCATCAGCCATTATAATGTTTTTTTTATTATTTATTTTTATATGGTTTCCAAATTTGAAAAATCCCCAAATTTCCAAGCTTAACTTCCCATGGAAAGTTTCCAGAAAATTTCCAGAAATTTACCAGAGATTTTCCGCCCCTTTGCAACCCTAATTATGACATCATCAAGTAACAAAAAAAAAACATTTGTGTTGTGAGACGTTTGTGTTTTGCTGCAAATCGCGGTGCTTTCGAGGACTCGCCTTGACGTAGGACTTCTCGGTCTCCAGCAGCTCCTCGATGACCTTCCTCAGCCGCTGACAAACGCTCAGGTGGGAGGGGCTAGAGCTGGAGGGGGAGGGGCTACAGCTGGAGTAGGAGGGGCTAGAGCTTAGACGGGAGGGGCAGGGCGGCGTCTGAAGATCCGGCGCCTCTTTGGACTCGTACGGGTTCCTGGGGACGTCGGAGTCCGCCGCTCGGCACTCTGGGAAAATCTGGTACAGAGAGTTGATCCGCTCGGAGCTCTGGAGGAAACACGGACAGGGTTACTGTGGATTAGTCTTGGGTTAATACTAAATCCAGCCACAAGGGGTCACAACGAGCTGGTGTTCCCTTTGTGCTGGTCCCAAACCTGGATAAACTTAGGCCAAATCAAAACACTGCGCCCTAGGACAGTGGTTCCCAACCTTTTTTTCTTTCTTTTTTTTTTCTTGTGGACCTCCTGATTCTTCAAAAAAAGGTAAAAATAAAAATATCTGTGGTATTTTTTTTTTTTTTTTTTTTTTTTTGTAAAGGCTAATTCTTCTAAAACTCTAATTCAAGATAATTAATAATCTGTCTGTCTGAATATAACAATATAAACCCCTATTACTTTTACTTATTTTACTTTATTATTTATACTCAAAATAAATATTAATAAAGAAAAGAAAAGAAAAGAAAGAACAAAAAATAAAATCATTTTAAAAGACTCCTCTTTGTACGGCAGGGTATTACTGCCAACTGTGTGTGAATTAATTCCAGCTGTACCGCGTTTTAACAAGATAACATCACATTTGTACAAGATATGTATCACGTTTTTACAAGATAATTAAGTATCACGTTATAACAAGTTATCAAGTTATCATGTTTTTACAAGATAAATATTTTCTTGTAATCATGATGTTGATGTTTAAGGAAGCCGGGACCGGTCTTGCGTCCGTACGAGATTATGCTTTTTATTTTTATACGATCATAAAAGACTTTGGGAGGTCTAATGATCTTTGAATTTTATTCTACACGTCTTTGTATAACTTTCTTGTTATGTTTTTTTTTTTTCATATGATCACAAACGACTTGAGGAGATCTAAAGATTTTTTATTTTTAGTTTATATGACTATAACGACTCTGCGAAGTCGTGAAATTATGCTTTATTTATTTATTTATTTTATTTTTTTCATACAATCATAAACGACTAAGTTTTGAAATTGTACCTTTTGTTATAGGGGGTCTGAAAATGGGGGGAGGGAGGTGAATATTGAGAGCGGGGGGTGTGTCTTATTTTATGTTATTTTGAATTTAAGTTGAGGACCCCCAAGAAAACGAAACATCTCAAGGGGCTTTTCCTCCTCATAATAATAAAGAATCCGTACGATGCAATCTTCTGGCAAACCTCGCTCTCGAAGAAACGTAGAAAGGAAAGTCTGCCGTCTGGAAACAACCATGCAACCTTCACATGATAACAGGAAAATCATACATCTTGTTATAACGTGATACTTATCTTAAACGTAATAGTATTATGTAAAAACATCATAATATTTTGATCGTTTTCTTGTTAAAACGTGATACAGCTAAAATTAATTTGCGCTCAGTTGTCAGTAATACGCTGCCGTAACTTTGAAACAAGCTATTACCTAAAAATTATAAATATGTCTAAAAATATGTAATATAATAAAATATTCAAGGGATATTCTTTAGTACAGCCATTCCCAAAGCCGAGACGGTCGTGGCCCTCTCAAATTTCCAAAAACCCCTCGCAGACCCCCAACAATAAAAGTTCCCTCTGTTCAAAAGTCTCTGCCATATTTTTCTCCATATGTTTTTTAATAAAAACATTACAAAAACACTGATTATTGACTAAAAGTTGTTTTAAAGTAATATTTTAAAACAAGTAATTAATTTCAAATGTTTTTTCTGGTACTTAATATTAATATTTTCAGTGACTTTTTATATTTTTGTATGTTTTATTTGTTGTTATGAACCAAAACCATGCGTCTGAAATAATAATAATAAAAAATAATAATAAATTCAAATTGAAATTGAAATATAGACAACCTCTGGGGGCCCCTGTAGTACCTTCGCGGACCCCCAGGGGGCTTTGGGAACCACTGCTTTAGCATTTTCACCTCATTTTCATCAATGAGACACTTGCACTTACAGATTTCAGTAGTTCATTATGAAAAATAAAAAATAATTCCAAGTATCCACTACAAAGTGCTAAGTTTTGGGTTGTTTAGTCCTAGTTTAGTCCTGGATTTTAATCGTATAAAAGTATAAAAGTCCTCGGCAGCGTGTAAGAACTGGACTGCAGTGACTGAAATATGAAGCCTCTGGGCCACCGCAGAACTCAGTGATTCCCCAAATGTTTTTCTGATTAAAATCAAGCTGTTGCAGGCTCAGTGAAGGCAGCGCGGCTCTGAAACGTACCCCAGGCCGATACGGGAGTCTTAGTCACAACAAGTATCGTGTACAAATGAAAGATAAAAGAGTCCCTGAGGTGAGGAATGTACTGGCAGCAGGAAGGAACATCACTGAAAACCAAGGTCACCAAGGTTCAGCTTTCGTATTTAAAAATAATAATAACAAGGTTTAATCCTGGGTTAGACTGGTTTATGGTTCTGGTTAAGTTCTGGGCTGGTTTAATCCTGGGTTAGTCTTAGTGTAAACTATTCTTGAAACTGTGCATGTGAGCCTTGTGGAGAGCGTGTTGACCTTTAACCTGCTGAAACCTGACCATGCAGAGGAAAAACAAAGTCCAAAGGATCGTCAATATTTGCTCAAAAATCATAGGGAGGCCACAGAGGTTCTTGAGCAACATTTACAGAGGAGAAGATGGGAAGGAAAGCTGTGAGCGTCCCATCATTTACACAAAGATTTATTACCATCAGGTAGAAGATATCGAATATTATCAGCAAACAAAAACATCTTTAAGAACGCTTTTGACCCGCGGGCTGTGAAAGCACTTAACTCCACCAAACTTAATTAACATCCGGCCTAGGGCAGTTCTGATGCTCTGATGCGTGCATTGGCCTGATCATTATATTTTACATTGGCTATGGAGCATTAAATTAAATAACATGAGATGAATTGCCATGGGTGTAGCCATATTTATATTTATATGTATTTATTGAATGCTTTGTACTTTTTAATATGTGTTGTATTCAATGCAAGATGCAGATGAAATGTAGGCTCTGCCCAGTTGTCTCAGATGTTGTACAGTGTGTGTTTGTGTGTTTGTGTGTTTGTGTGTTTGTGTGTTTGAGTCATTTGAATGTATTTTATGGTGAAACTGAAGGCAAATTTCCACATTTGTGAACAATAAAGTTTTTTGTTTAGTGGTTGTTGAGTTCTGGTTTAGATCTTGTTTATTCGTGGTTTTGTCCAAATTTAGACCGGGTTGGGGTCAGGGTGTGGTCCTGGTTTAGTCCTGGTTTAGCCCTGTGTCAAGTCTGTTTTGGCCCTGGTTTTAGACCTGGTTTAGTCCTTGTATAGTCGTAGTTTAACCTGAGTTTAGTCCTGGTTTATTTGTGGTTTTGTTCAGATTTAGACCTGGTTGGGGTCAGGGTATAGTCCTGGTTTCATCCTGGTTTGGTACTGCTTTAGTTCTTCCTGGTTTTGTCCTGGTTTAGCTTATAAAGTCCTAGTTTAACCTGAATTTAGTTCAAGTTTAGCCTGAGTTTAGCTGTGGTTTAGTCCTGGTTTATTTGTGGTTTTGTTCAGATTTAGACCTGGTTGGGGTCAGGGTGTAGTCCCAGTTTCATCCTGGTTTAGTACCGCTTTAGTTCTTCCTGGTTTAGTCCCCGTTAAGTCCTGGTTTAGCCTAAATTTAGCTCAAGTTTAGCCTGAGTTTAGCTGTGGTTTAGTCCTGGTTTAGCCCTGTTTCAGGCCTGTTTTGGCCCTGGTTTTAGACCTGGTTTAGTGCTTGTAGAGTCGTCGTTTAACCTGAGTTTAACTGAGTTTAGCCCAAGTTTAGCCCAAGTTTAGCCATGGTTTAGTCCTGGTTTATTTGTGGTTTTGTTCAGATTTAGACCTGGTTGGGGTCAAGGTGTAGTCCTAGTTTCATCCTGGTTTAGTACCGCTTTAGTTCTTCCTGGTTTAGTCCTTGTAAAGTCCTAGTTTAGCCTGAATTTAACTCAACTTTAGCCCAAGTTTATCCTGAGTTTACTCTGAGTTTCGCTGTGGTTCAGTCCTGGTTTAGTCATGGATTAGCTCTAGACTACGTCGACCTGGTTTGGTCCTGGTCTAACCCTAGTTTAGCTCAAGTTAAGTCTTGGTTTAGCCCTGGTTTAGCCCTGGTTTAGCCCTGGTTTAGCCCTGGTTTAGTCCTGGTCCTGGTCTGGTTTTGTTACCAGTAAAAGTGAAGGAGTCCCGCAGCGCAGACAGCAGTGCGTCTCCTCCAGGAGCCCTCTCAGTCCCGGGACGCTCCTCTCCCTCATGTCCTCCTCCTCCTCCTCCTCCTCGTGTCGCTCCTCTTCCTCGTGAGGTAGCACCCAGCACAGAGCGCCCAGGGTCAGAGGTCGTTTCCAGGACAGCGACACGGAGAAGGACGTCTGGACAAACATTTGGGCTGCGTCCGAAAACCACGTCCACAAAGCTCCTGACCTCTGGATCACTTTTAGTCTTGCACCAGAGTGGACTGTATTGGTTTTTCTCCGACCGGTCACTCAAAAACTAAGATCTGTTCTGCTCACCATGGCTCCAGATGCATTGTGGGAACTAAAGGCAGTGCTACAAAAAGCCATAAAGAGTTTCAGCCACTCATAGCTCCTTTGATTTTTATTAGTTCCTGGTTTAATTATTTTGATTTCGCTTGCAATTCATTTTAAAAGGTCCTATTTTCTGCTTTTTCCAGTCTTTTTGAAATTGTTTTTTACAGTTTTAGGAAGCTGTTACTTTGACTTTGCACAGAACGCTTCGATTAGGCGTCTGTCGCCCCCTGCTGGACAGAATAAAATGTCTTTTTAGCACAGCTATTAGCAACATGAGGCTAACAGAGCCGTTTGCTTCGCAGTGATGATCAGAACGAGTCCGGTGACGGTGTCTGGGCTTTAGAAACGCGCAGGAGCACTTCCTGGTTTCATGTGTCTACGTAGAGCTGTGAGACCGAGCGTTTTCAGCTCTGGAGAAGGGCAGCGCCTCAGCATACAGGATTACTCAAACAGAATACTACTGCAGCTCTGTTTTTGAGGCGGAGACAACATTAGAGCATAGTTTCGAGCTCTGAAATGTCAATTTAGCAGAATAGAGGATTAGAAGTCTTATTGCAACATACTTATTACTCCTGTTTGTGTAATATTGTTCTGAAGTAGCAATACTCCTTTTACGCAGATGTCAGTCACTCAGATGCTATAGCTGTGGAAATACGATTTTTTCAATAGGAAAACATCAACAGGTGAGGTTCTACTGAGGAGATATATAAAATTAATTGTGCACTACCACTTTTTACCACTGATTATTGTAGTTAATAAACAAAAATAAGGTTAAAGATGGGGAAAAAAGGTTAAATATTGGTCAGATTTCAGTGGAAGCAAGTGTTTTCTCCTTACATGTTGGCAGATATCCTCACTACCTTTAGTAAACCCACAAAGAAGAATCTAGCGCATGCAGGAATACAGCAAGTGCACTTTTTATATGTCCCTTGGTTGCTCTCCTTAAAATCCAAGTCCAAAATCGTGTTCTTCTTCTTCTCCTTCTCCCTTTCCTTCTTCTTCTTCTTCTTCTTCTTCTTCTTCTTCTCAGAACCGTTCTGTTGTCATTACGTCTCCGCCTGCGCTCGTCAGACCCAGGCCCAGACTGTTTGTTTGGACTAAACCCTGGATTAGCCGTCACGGTCACATGACCCGCAGAGGCAGAGAGGATTGTGGGAAAGGATTTAGCGAGGTGTCCAGAGGAATTATGGGATGTGTGCTCAGGGTTAAGAGGCTAATTACCCTCTACTATTAGCAATTAGCTTTGGGCGTTGTGAGCTCAGTGGAAGTGAATGAGAAGGGAGGTTAAACTAGGACTAAACTGAGGATAGACCAGGACTAAACTGAGGCTAAACCAGGACTAAACTGAGGCTAAACCAGGACTAAACTGAGGCTAAACCAGGACTAAACTGAGGCTGGACCAGGACTAAACTGAGGATAGACCAGGACTAAACTGAGGATAGACCAGGACTAAACTGAGGCTAAACCAGGACTAAACTGAGGCTAAACCAGGACTAAACTGAGGCTAAACCAGGACTAAACTGAGGATAGACCAGGACTAAACTGAGGCTAAACCAGGACTAAACTGAGGCTAAACCAGGACTAAACTGAGGCTAAACCAGGACTAAACTGAGGCTGGACCAGGGCTAAACCAGGACTAAACTGAGGCTAAACCAGGACTAAACTGAGGCTGGACCAGGGCTAAACCAGGTCTAAACTGAGGCTAAACCAGGACTAAACTGAGGCTGGACCAGGGCTAAACCAGGACTAAACTGAGGCTAAACCAGGACTAAACTGAGGCTAAACCAGGACTAAACTGAGGCTAAACCAGGACTAAACTGAGGCTAGACCAGGGCTAAACTGAGGCTGGACCAGGGCTAAACCAGGACTAAACTGAGGCTAAACCAGGACTAAACTGAGGCTAAACCAGGACTAAATTGAGGCTAGATCAGGACCAAACCAAGCACTAAGGCAGGAATGTAGGCTACCAGTAATAAATGAGTAATTAAACCAAATGTAAAACCTTTTTTAAGAAATGATTTTAGCTTGTACCTGCTCAGTGCTGGTCGTCAAAGGCTCGTCTGACAGTGGAGTCCAAGAATCTGCAAAAAAGAAGAAAAATTCTTATCTGTAAAGGTGGCTATACCACTGTGAGCCACTAGATGGAGGGGTGAGACCCAGCTAGCGTCCAGCTGCCTGATGTTAGCCAAGCCACGGTTATGTTTTTCACTTGTGTAGCTGAAACTGGAAAGAACTGTGATATCTCGGGGGAGTTCTTCTAGTTAAATGTCTTCTTCTTGCATCAAAAAGAACAAGCTTTTTTTTTGTTTGCCAACTGAGAAAAAAACTCATAAAAAAAAGTAGAAGAACTCAAGCTCAATACTAAAACATTATAATAAAAATGTTGTAACGAGATTTTGGGTGTTTTTGTAAATGTGCAGCAGCAGACGTTACATTTTCCGTTTTGCTAAAAGTGCTTGTTGTCGTCGGCAAAACTAAGAACTTTACCGGAGTCCCTGAGGTCACATACCGCTTATGTTTGCACAGAAGAGTCCTGCACCTTTTACCCAGAGTTCATTAAAGTGTTTTCAGAGTATAAGATGTGAGATTTGTCTGATAGAGTCCTGTTGACCTCTCTGATGGTGGATTGGTCAAACAGCAGCTGAGGGACAGGATGAACTAAAATCAGAGACGATCCCTGATGAATCTGAGACGGGATTTATGAAATAATGATCAGACAAGAGCATAACTAACTCCTACAGACGGTTCGTACCAGAGCTGTGTGGTACTTGGGGTAAGAAGGCTTCACATGGGCCCATTAGAAAAGGAAATATAAGAAAAGGGATCATTTCTGGGCCCCTGACTACGATACTGACTACGGTTGGCCTGGTGTCTGGTATCCCAGCTAATGCAAGTTGTTATAGCAAAAAGTTAGCAGCGATATAAGAATTTGGGATGTCTCCGGATGAAAACGGGAGGAACTTTCAGGCAGTTATTTGGAGCTGATTGGATGAAGCACCTAGGTTTGTTTTGGACAAGCTCCAGCAAGGACGTATGACATCACCAAAAAAATGTACCGCAACAACTGTAAAACATTGTAATAAAAATGTTGTAACGAGATTTTGGGTGTTTATTAAATGTGCAGCAGCAGACGTTACAGCTTATGTTTCGCTAAAAGTGCTCGTTGTTGTGGGCAAAACTAAGAACTGGGCTAATTCGGTAGAAGACACGTTTGAGTTACCTGTGTCCCTGAGGTCACATGACGGGCGGGGCTGAGGCCACTCCTGATTGGCCGGTGGCGGGTCATGTGACTGGCGGCATCTCCGCAGCATCAGCAGCAGAGTCCTGTGGCTGAAGACGCTGGGAATGAGGTCCAGGTCCAGGCGAGAAACGCTGGCCCCGTTCACCGACATCACCTGGTCCCCCACACAGAGGCCTGATGGGAAATGTAGGCACAGTCAGGGACTACTATTGCTATTATTATAGTTGGTTTAGAACTAGTTTTGTCCAGGTTTAGACCTAGTTTAGTCCTGGTTAAATTTAATCCTGCTTTTGTCCAGGTTTAGTCCATGTTTTGTTGTATTTTAGTTGTAGTTTAGATTTGGTTTAGTCCTAGTCCTAATTTAACCTCAGTTTAGTCCTAATTTAGACCAGGTTTAGCCCTTGTTTACATGTGGTTTTGTCCTGATTTAGTCCTGGTTTAGAGTTGGTTTAGTTCTAGTTTTGATTTAAACCTAGTTTAGTCCTGATTTGGCCTTTGTTTTGTACTGATTTAGCCCTTGTTTAGCCGTGGTTTAGTCCTGGTAAAGTTTAGACCTTGTTTTGCTGACAGTCCAGTTGGATCCACTTGGCTTATATAGATATGGCTCCGCCCCTCTTCGTCAACTTGACCAATCACAGCAAAGCCTGCACCAACACAAGTAAGAGCTTAGTACAATGCTTCAAGAACTTGGACAATCATCATCAGTAGTAGTAGTAGTAGTAGTAGCAGTAGTAGTAGTAGTAGTAGTAGTAGTAGTAGTTTTACCGTAGTCCAGATGAGAACTTGTCCGATTTAGTTGCAGAGTTACTTCTTCTAGCTGTTCTTCCTCTTGGACCTAAAAAACGAGAACTGAGAGTAAACTTTGGGTCGATTAATGGTACCCAAGCCCTGGGTCAAGGGCTGAAAGTGGGCCATGGGACATTTGTTTTTGGGTCACCAACAAAACTGCAGCTCAGTAATTTCAGAGGAGAAAAAGTAATAGTTTTTGGAAATTGGTAATGGTCATGAATTATGTTCGATGCTGCTCAAAGTAATCAAATGATCCTAAGAAAAGGGAAAAAATAAAAATGAAAAGTAAAATTGGCTTAGAAATGCAGAAACACTATAAGGTAAGACTACTTAAGGTCCACCTATTAACCATTGGTTAATTAGCTCTTAAGTATAAGTATAATTATTTTAATTATTATTCCCTTATGCTGTGTGACCATATTCTACAATTAATTAGCAACTAACTAACATTTTCCCTTAATAAACTCATAATTTTTGCTCATTAGTAGAAAGTAAGGAAGTTGTTGGACATGAATTATGATCTTAATAAGATTTTTGTGGTACTATTCCCTATCTTATTAAAGGAACAGTCCACTGTTTTTCCAAACTAAACTATGTTCTTCCCTGATCTTAGCTGAGTTGATGCGTACCTCTCCTGTCTTTGTGCGTGCCCTGTGTGCCCTTTGCCTGGGGAGCAATGCTAATTTGTTAGCTAATTCGTCATTTTTGTGTAACTGTACTTGGGTCATGTAACTACTCATGTAACTGTATTTAAATCGGGTAAACGTGGAAGAGCTTGGTTGCTTCTAACTTGAGCCGCGTTTGGTTCCATTGGGATATGTTTGGCAAAGCTAAATGCTAACAAATTAGCATCGCTCCCCAGGCAAAGGGCACACAGGGCACGCACAAAGACCAGAGAGGTACACATCAACTCAGCTAAGATCAGGGAAGAACATAGTTTAGTTTGGAAAAACGGTGGCCTGTTCCTTTAAGATCATAATTTATGTCAAATAACGTCTTTACTTCCTACTAATGAGCAGTAATTATGAGTTTATTAAGGGAAAAATGTTAGTTAGTTGCTAATTAGCTGTAGAATATGGTCACACAGAATAAGGGATTAAAAAATGCTTTATTACCAATGAAGCATTTATTAATTAACAATAAAGAGCTAATTAACCACCAACAAGCATGCTAATTAGCTAATGGTTAATAGGAGGAGCTTAAAATAAAGTGTTACCATACATTTTCATTAAAGTCATCAGTACGGTTTTACCCGAGGAGCTGTGAGAGTCTGGTCCTCACTGCGTTGGTTCTCCGCAATTTTCAGTGAAGACTTTAAGCTCCGCCTCCTCCTGGTGCGTCCAATCAGAGCCTGCCTTTCTCTGTTCTGTCCAATGGGAGCGCGGCTGTGTCGTCTCAGCGTGGCCTGGTCCCTGCTGCACACCTGAACGCAGCAGAAACACCATCAGTCCACGTTAAAGCGTTTCAGAGAGCTTACGGTTAGCTTACTCACCAGAGCGTGCAGCGTGGACACGTTGAAGACCCCCAGGCGTCCCAGCATGCACTTGGAGCAGCGGCTGGCCACGGACAGAGGGTTCTTGGGGTTGGGCAGCTCCAGGCCCCGGAGGCTGGAGACGTAGCACTTGAAGCGGAAAAGGTCCACGCTCAGTCTCTCCACGCTCTGCTCCCACTGACTGATCTGAGACACGAGAGAGACGCACACGTTCGCTTTAACGTTAGCTGCTTTAGCCAGTGCTAACGTCACCAAGCGCTTCAACAGGCTTTCATGAGGAAGCACAGGTCCTAAAACCATCTGTGTGGAACTCATGTGGCATAGCTGGACATTACATACAAGTAAAGTGGAAAATAAAACTGTCCAGAGATGTGTAGCTTGTATCCTTTAGCTTTAGCGTTAGCTTAATATTGCTAACGTTCTCTACCCACTCACTGACTGCACACACATTAAAGCTCCTGTAAGCAGCAGTGCTCGTACAGGTTTAAAATGGTACTGCAGTCTAAATCTAAACAAAGGTTTGTTTTCTGATTGGACGACCAGCGATGCAGTTTTAGAACCAAAACAATAAATGTAAACAAAAACGATATTGTTAATAACTCAGCTGTACCATTGTTATCAGTAAAACTAATATTTGATTTAAAATTGTTTACATCAGATCTGGGTAGTTTTTATAAAATATGAAAAATATATACTGCTCATAGCAACTTTAAGTCAGTATGTTACCATTTCCTACTCATCTTATTTAAACAGAATTTGGATATCTATTTTTTATTTATTTATTTATTTTTTTTTCCTTCTTACAGTCAACTTACTATCCACTGTTCAGAAAAAGTAGTTTTGTATTGTTAAATTTTGTATATTAAGTTTTCATTATTATCATCACAGGGAGCATGGTGGCAGAGTGGTTAACGTTCTGTGGGTTCAATTCCTCTGTGTGAGCCAAGACAAGCTGGCTCTTGTCCAGTGCGTACCCCGCCTAAGGCCCAAAGTTACTGGGACAGGCTCCAGGCACCCGCGACCGCTAACAGGAATAGCAGAAGAAAAATGAAAAAAAAAAAGCATGATATTATCAGTAATCAATATTAATACATTTTCTGAACAGTGGATAATAAGTTGGCTGTAAGATGAGTTTTAAAAAAGAATGATAGAAAAAAGTAACACTTAAAATTATAAGTTTTTAGCCACAAACATTAACCTCTTAAACCTGAACAGAGCCCGACGAGGCTCCGCCCCCTTGCGTCCGCTTGTTGGGACCATAGCGGGGAGATACAGCGGCTGACACACACATGTTTGACATCCTCGTGTTCGGACAATTCATGGCAACAAAACTATCTACTTCAATTTCTATTCAACAGTTGGATTCCGCCTGGATTTTTTAAAAATAAAACATGTATATCTTTCCATTACTTTGTTTATTTGGCACACATTTTGCTGCAGTAGACCAAGATATGTGAAATTTTCAATTTATGTTGTTATTTGCTTCACTACAGGAAGGAAAAAGGCTTTTTTGGAGGCAAATATGTGTTGTTGTTGTTTTTCAGGCAGAAATTAGAATAATCCATTTCAACCTCAATTTATGGTCAAACAATATAATTTATTAATATTATTTCTCTTCCACAGTAATCCCCAAAGTCCACCAATTAATTTGCTACCAAGGTTAGCTATGTACACCTAGTAAATGCTAAGTAAAACCTTAATAAATGTTGATATAGAATTTTTGGGAAAAAGGCCTCAGAGCTTAACAGGTTTTAATTTAGGTGAACAAAAGATATTAGTTGTTAAAAACTTGCGAAACTCAAAAAACTTTATGGATCCTGTTTCTCCTTGAGTTTTTGCAACTTTTTTTTTTTTTTACAGTGTGGTGTTGTAGTGCCCAGGACCAGCCTTGGACCGTTTTTTTATGGTCTTGGTCCTCTTTTTTTTTTTTTTTTTTTTTTTTTTTACCAAACATTATGAGAAAATGTTATTACTTCATAATTTAGTTTATTTAGTTTTCAGCGTCAGAAGAACCAGGAACAGATCTGTCTCCGTTTGTTTGTGGAGTCTGCTGCAATAAATCAATAAAATAATCATTAACGTACAGTATTTGAACCAATTTTTCCACTTAGTTCTCAGAGTTTGGTCTTGACGTGGTTTAAGTTCGCCTTGGTCTCGGTCTTGACTCAGTCTCGGTCCTAAAAAGTCTCGGTCTAAAGCCGCCTGCGTCTCTGTGGTGAGTGTTGTTTTCCTGTCCTCAGTTTTCCGACCTCAGCCTCGTAGTAAACGCTTCTCCCGAATTAAAAGCATTCCGATGACATCTTAGCATATGGAGTGAATTATGCCCATAATGTGACGGGCCGTCCCATTCTGAGGCAGCTTTTCCCCCGAAAGCGGCTGCGTGCGCCTGTGCCCATGTGAACAGGACGCGCCTCTGTCCCGTACGCAGCTGCGGGACGTTTCCTCCCAGAACAAACCCAGGAAAAACACTCAGGAAAACAGAGGAAGTGTTATGTAACCGCAGCCCAGGACACGAGGATCACGTGGACCCGACCGACACAGGGACCGGCCCAGACGCAAGGAAGGGCTGTCCCGGGCTGGGTCTAGACCAGGGGTTTTCAAACTGTGGTACCGGTCCCACTGGTGGTACTCAGGCTTTTCCAGTTCAATAGGAAGTCAGTTTTATTTACCACAAACTTAGTCCTGGTTTAGTCCTGGTTTAGTCCTTGTTTAGTCTTGGTTTAGCCCTGGTTTAGTCCTGGTTTAGTCCTAGTTTAGTCCTTGTTTAGTCCAGGTTTAGTCCTGGTTTAGTCCTGGTTTACTCCTGGTTTAGTCCTGGTTTACTCCTGGTTTACTCCTGGTTTAGTCCTGGTTTAGTCCTGGTTTAGACCTGGTTTACTCCTGGTTTAGTCCAGGTTTAGTCCTGGTTTAGTCCTGGTTTAGTCCTTGTTTAGTCCTTGTTTAGTCCTAGTTTAGTCCTGGTTTACTCTTGGTTTAGTCCTGGTTTAGTCCTAGTTTAGTCCTGGTTTACTCCTGGTTTAGTCCTGGTTTACTCCTGGTTTAGTCCTGGTTTACTCCTGGT